>OY735214.1:56257209-56857209 GCA_963457665.1 Thysanoteuthis rhombus
ATTAGATTGTTTTTGTTGTTGGGTTTTTGTTGTTCTATTTGTTTTTTGTGTAGTTTCAAATGGAAAATGTCTTAATGTTTTAAATTTTTTACTAATTGATATGTATATATAAATATATATGGGGGAGCAGAAAACAAACTTCTGAAAAACTGGTATTCTCAAAGATGATACCATGAGTTGGTTTGCATGCAGTCCAAAATTAAAACTGACGCAGTATTTAATATTCACATGGGTGAACACTCAGTTGAAGTGACACGGACAAAATGTCACGTCAGTCATTATACTTATTGATCCACCTTGTAAAATACGTTTTCTGGATAACCTACATAAGTGAGCCCTTTGTTTCAAAATGTCAAATAATGTGTAGTATAAAACAACCTCCATGTACAATATATTGTGATAATACCCTATATGAGATAACAAACCACATGTATCTTGACACAGCCCTAAAAAAATATAAAGTAAAGCTATGTATCATAATCATAGCTTAAAGGGAGGTGGTGTTTGGTCAGCACTACTGGGGAACCTTGTTAATATAACTGTTTTGTTTTTTAAATTCCCAAACGAGAAATTCACACATAGTGCCATAATACCTAACTCTGGGTAAAACCTGAAAACTACAGAAAAAATTTGCATAAATTAGATTTTGCAGATATTGGATATATATATATATATATATATATATATATATATATATATATATATATATATATATATATATATGTATATATATGTCTGTATAAATATACCCTGTCTGTAAAAAAAAGTTCCCAGTCTGTTTATATCTATCTCAATCCGTTCGTGTATGTATTCCAGACGATTTTATCTTTGAAAAAAAAAAAGTGATCATAAAGCAAAAAGTCAAAATGCCATAAACTTCCACTCATAACTTACGTTAGTACGACAATTCCTTTATGATGTAATCGCACGAGAGCAGTTGCTGTAGAGTGATGGCTTTCATTTTAGTCTTGCTAGACCATTACAAGATGAAAAAAGTTCACGTGCTCCAAATTGTGGCCTTGTGCTAAACAAAGCTAGGCTTAGTAAATGAAGTAATCTCATGACTGATTTTGAACGAATGTGGATAAAATGTAAATAAATGAAAACTAACCCTATCAAAGAAGTGGTAACTACAGCCGGTGACTGTATTCTATTCGTACATAGCTACCTTTACAACCCCAGTAGAAAAACTCATGACTCACTTTTTTTACTGAATGCAGGTTACAGACTGTTGACTGGATAAATTCCCGAACCAAAATTGAAACGCAAAAAAATGAGAAAAATCTATTGAAAATCTATCAAAAATATTTCTTTCTAAAATCGACCCAAAAGTGTGAGCCAAACATAGATTGGGAGGTGCTGAATTCGATTATCATTTTATTTTTTTCTCAGATGCGTAATTCTCAGGTTACAAGAGTAAAAAAACACACACACAAACATTACAATTCATGGATAAAATATACGATGTCTACAACAAAAGTGAACAATTCGAAAACTCTGAAAGCACAACCAAAATTACCGTATTTCTTCGTGTATAACATAATTCTTGTATAATACAAGTACTACATACGGTGGAAAGTAGGTATAAAATTGTAGCCTCGTGTATAACACGAGTACTTATTTTGGCACTCCTGTTTGGCAGCCACGTGTTTTCTGTTTCGATGTTCCAAATTTATATATATATATATATATATATATATATATATATATATATATATATATATATATAATGAAGTAAGGATTCGCTACACAAACATGTTTATGAATCTGTACTGTGGGGGCTTCTTCGAGCACTATATGAAATGAAGACATCAAACATCAGATATTTTGTTATATTGTATTTCTGATTTGTATTGTATTATGTGTGTGTGTGTGTGTGTGTGTGTGTGAACAATAGGAAGTGAGACAGACTTAGGAGTAAGAGTGTAGAGAGACTTAGTTTATCAATTAATTAATCCATATAAGAATCAATTGGTGTGTTATGTATGTTTCGAGAGGTGTTGCCATCTTCAGTAGCGTAGTGCGTGCGTGTGTAGCTTTCAGTGGTTAAAAGATTTCTGTAGAAAATAAATTTAACATGAGATGTTTTGCTTTGGAAGCAGAAATTTGAATCAAGGAAAAGGATTCCTCTTGGCTCATCATGATGTGTGGGACTTAGTTCTGTTTATGGTGAGGTTTCTGCTTCGCTCTCTTTCTCTCTCTCTATATATATATACATGTATATACATTCATATTTCTTTGTCTTCAGATGGGCTTAATTTTAGTAACATATAAAAAGATTTTCCGCGTGCATTCGAGTAACGCACTGAGCCGTATTTTCGCTCAATTTTTGGGTACACCATCTTTCGTGTTATACACGAGGAATTACAGTACTTCGAATTTACGACGACTGATAGTTTATGAAATATTCGGTATGTGATGACCATTATATAGCAGTTTATGTGCCAAATAAGATTATGAAAATCGTTCCGGAAGTCGCATTTATTTGTTTATTACCATTAGATTGGAGTCATTCATATTGGAAGGTTCGGGGTAGTAGGGTAGGGCGGCTACAAAACTGACCAGTCACGATGTCGTTTCACTTCGGTGATGAATAGTGAACCCGATGCAATGTATGAAGATTCCCAAACCCAAACCCCCAAGGTCGACCAATACACGATACATATGATAGAGATTTCTTGGCCCCAAACCCAAAGGTCGACTAATACACGAGTTTATATGATCAGTTTGGAAGAACATATCCAAATGAAATGATCCACCAATACACGAAACGCATGATACAGATTTTTTTGGCCAAAAACCCCAAAGGTCGACCAATACACGATACATATGATAGAGATTTCTTGATCCCAAACCCAAAGGTCGACTAATACACGAGTTTATATGATCAGTTTGGAAGAACATATCCAAATGAAATGATCCACCAATACACGAAACGCATGATACAGATTTTTTTGGCCAAAAACCCCAAAGGTCGACCAATACACGATACATATGATAGAGATTTCTTGGCCCCAAACCCAAAGGTCGACTAATACACGAGTTTATATGATCAGTTTGGAAGAACATATCCAAATGAAATGATCCACCAATACACGAAACGCATGATACAGATTTTTTTGGCCAAAAACCCCAAAGGTCGACCAATACACGATACATATGATAGAGATTTCTTGATCCCAAACCCAAAGGTCGACCAATACACGAAACGTATGATACAGAGGTTTTGTCCAGAACACATAAGATCGACCAATACACGATACATATGACAAGTATTTCTTGGCCAAAACCCCAAAGGTCGACCAATAGACGATATATATGATACAGCTTTCTTGGCCCCAAACCCAAAGGTCGACTAATACACGATGCATATGATAGAGATTTCTTGGCCAAAAACCCGAAGGTCGACCAATACACGAAACGTATGATACAGATGTCTTGTCCAAAACATATAAGATTGACTGATACACGAATCATGACGAAGATTTCTCGGTTTTGAGAGAACGTATCCAAAACCGAGGAAATGATCGACCAATACACGATGCATATGATAGAGATTTCTTGGCCAAAAACCCAAAGGTCGACCAATACACGAAACGTATGATACAGATGTCTTGTCCAAAACATATAAGATTGACTGATACACGAATCATGACGAAGATTTCTCGGTTTTGTGAGAACGTATCCCAAACCGAGGAAATGATCGACCAATACACGAGACATATGACGAAGATTTCTCGGTTTTGAGAGAACGTATCCAAAACCGAGGAAATGATCGACCAATACACGAGACATATGACGAAGATTTCTCGGTTTTGAGAGAATGTATCCAAAACCGAGGAAATGATCGACCAATACACGAGACATATGACGAAGATTTCTCGGTCCCAAACCCAAAAGTCACTTGATACACGAGACATGTGATAAATTGGAGAAACTTAACCAAAGCTAATGGAAAGAATCGACCAATACTCGAGACATATGATGGAGATTTCTTTGCTTAATCTTGAGAATCGACGGATACACGTGATCGACTTGTACACGGTTATATGGTTTATCTGTCAATCAATAGAAAGATGAATCCTCGTTGGTAGCCCGAGGGTTAGAAGTGTGGGTGGAGGTAAAAAAAAAAGGGCGTGGCGGTTGATGGGTAGCGCCTCTCTCGCTCCTTACAGCATTTGCAATAGGAAACAAAAAGAGGAAGCTGAAGAAAAATCGAAAATACCGAATACCCCTGCTTCCCGAAAGAAAAGTGTTCCTATGAACAAAAAAACTTTCGCAAGCCGAAATGGTTTTAAGCGAAGAAGTAATTGCCGTTAATTTATTAGGGGAAACCTTTTTATCGTTCCGAGACCCCAAAATGGTGATTATGGTATATTAGGCTGAATGGTCGAAGGTTAAGATGATGGGTACAGGAGATGTGGGATGTCAGAGAGAGAGAGAGAGGGGGGAGTGGAAGGGAGCATGCTACCTCTATAACGGCTTGCTGCCAAACAAACAGAGGTGAGGGGGCTTCCCGTAGAGTGATAATGATCACGTTAGTTTCGCTGGACAATCACAAGAAGGAGGATGTCGATACTCTAACACATCTTAGTAAAAAAAAAGTGATCACATTAATTGGTATGTTAGGCTTAATCGTCGGTGGATGGGGTGGTGGGAGATACAGGAGACTGGGATGTTGGAGAGGGAGGGAGGAAGAGGGTATGCGTTGCTTCTATAATGCCTTTTTTCATAATAGCAAAGAAGTGGGGTAAAATGAACTTTTGAAAGGTGGATGCGAACTGTATGAATTGCAGAGGTAATTTTGCATGGATCCGCCCCCAATATTAATCAATCCGTCCGTCGCCAAATGCCCCCCTTCTAGAAAATCTGATCGAAATTCATTGGTGACCCTTGAAGATCTCTTGCAAACAGGAAAGAAAATTCGGCGAAATCATATGGTTTTGACACATAACTGTGACATAGGGGGGGTAATTGCGCAAGGATCCGTTCCAAAATTGAATCAGTGGTTCCGTAGCGTATTGTCCACCCTTCCACAAAATGCCGTAGAAATTCATTGAGAACCTTTGGAGATATCGGGTGAACAGAGATAACATTTTAGCTATGTTATGTACTCAGGTCATGTAACTACGACGGAGGATGGTAATTGCGCCTGGATCCGCTCTAAATTGGATTAGTTCTCTGTAGCCTATTGTCTACGCCTCCATAGATGAATTTAGGAGACGTCATTTAGACTGTCACGAGCTTATAGATAAAAAAAAAGATTACCCCTTCTTTCTTATCCCGTTGCTCACCATTCCACAAAATTTCATTGAAATCCCTTAAGTTCGTCTGGAAGTTTCGTGTAGATAGATTATATAAAAGGAATGACCCAATACATATACATATTCTCAACTTCGTGGATAGAGGTAGATAATTCTTCGATTGAAGAATCTTCAAAGCATTGTGTCGTAAATGTACTTTTTACTCATCTATTAACCTAAATCAATCGCACATCTTGATTAATGGAATAAAAACGTCTATTCTGCTCCAATCAGAAACGAATTTGGTGAAACAATTGGAAAAAAAAATCCCCCAAACGTCTATTTCGTTTTCTTCTTTCTGAAACTAAAATTTGAATGGAAAAATGTCTAAGAAATTTGTCTTCATACGTCAATTTCCAAACGTACAACAAATCTGTTACAGCATCAGGAAAGAATCTTTAATCTATTTAATAGCTTTTGAGAATTCAATTAATAAAATTGACATTTTTCTCATTTTTTTTTTAAATAATGATTGCTGGCACTCGAATAATTAAAAAATATTTTTCAACCATTAATCCAATCAGAGAAGGTTCCGGTGGCCAATTGGTTTGCAGCTCGGAAATGGACTAGACGGGGCCGCGTTCAAACTCCGTCTGAGACTGGTACAAATATTCTTGGAAAAGGCATGAATCCTGTCTGCGTGCAGTTTTTGAACGCTGCTTTTCAAGGTATAGAGCAACACAATTTTCTTTGTTCGGCATAACCTCATCTCAGATTAGAATCAATCTATTGCAGCCAATTCATAGCTACTTTCTGTGGCTAATGTTTGAACCTGGGTAGATGGAGTTGGCGAATGGGGGGAGGTGGGCCTTTGGAGACTGATTCTCGAGCAAACATTCTCTATATCCACTCCACCCACCCCATCTGACCCTGTTCCAGTTAAATTTAGTGTTTATCTATATAGTCATCTCAACGAATATACATGGAGCAATCGTTTTAAAACCCTTTATTGTTATTCAAGTCAAGTCTGGCAAAAGGCTGCAATTTTAAGGCCCCAGTGAAGATCGAACTCGTTAGAGTTAGTAATTGTTTGTTATATTACCGTGTTAAGTTATTAGCTTACTCCATTGTGAGATACCTAATTTAGTCCGTTCGGCACAAGGCCCCAAATAGAGAGTGTCCATTGTGGATCCAACTCAATACAGTAATGGTCTACAAGACTAGCTTAACTTTTGGTCCACAACGAAACGTTTTAATTTGTCCCAAGCTCAGCCTAGTCACCTACATGCTTACTATCTGCGGCACCCAGTGAGGATTCAACTCGCCACATTGGTTATGGTCTGCAATACTAGCTTGCTAACCATTACTCTGAAGAACAGGTCTTAAATCGGCAAAACTTTGCTCAGTCTGGCTGTAATTCCACAATCCCCATGTCGTTCGGTCGCTTCCACGCCGATCCAGACCTTTGTGCCCACGTTGTGATTTGAAGATCCACAAAAGCCCGTTGAACTATAAGCCTTCCGAATGCTGAAATAAGGCACAAAAAAAGTTTATTGATGACAGAGTTACAGATTCAAGTTGACCCTTCCCGTTGACTTGAGCACCATAACTAGCCAGGAGATTTTATCAAACATATACTCTATCAATGTGCAGTGACAAAAATGACAGGGCTGGTCTTAGACATGGGTGCTATCTTGAGATCTTGTCAGGGAATTGGGCAACTTCAAGCGAGAATCACCTCAGTTGGGTCAGGTGATTTTATCAAACGCACGCTCTCCTAGTGTGCAGTGACAAGCAGGATAGGACTGGTATTAGACATAGGAATATCAAGTCCACGTAGCGTAACTGTTGAGACTGACTTCCGACAAAGAACCGCTTTGACCCCAAACTCCTGTCTGTCTGTATGTATGGGGTACTTTTATCGAGGAGGGGTTATTAATGTCCAATCTGAATAATTGATCCATCGTCTACGCAATTTTACCAAATCGACCAAATTACCCTTTTTACTCCAACCACACGATTTGGTTGGTTGGGGAGCTCATAGCACCCGAAAAAAAGGGTGTTTCCATTTTCTTTACGTCACATGACCAACAAGGAACTTATCGCATCCAACTCCGTACTGATAGTTGGGACCACTGCACCTTTTAGGCATGATTACCTTCTGTCTGATATTTCAAACAAACAAAAGAAAACAGAATTCAATATCTTCCAATCTCAAGTACCTTACATTTGACCGAATTATTCTTAAGAAAGGTCTCTTTTGCTGCTCAGTTAGATTGGCCAGATGGTAAGAAATATCTATTCCTGATTTTCCTAAGTGTTCTTGGCAAATCTCTAGAATTTCTCCGGGTTGATAATCTAGATTACCGTTTTATATCTCTTGTTAACTTACCCGGCTGTGATTTGTGTGGTCTAAACTCCAGATGGCCTGCGACCGATTAATCTCCAATAAAAAATACATTCCTTTTCTCCTTAGGTCAGATAAGACTTTTACCATTGTCTATCAAGCCATCTAAACTTTTGTGTTATCTTTTGGAAGAAAAAATTATTCGGCAGAAAGGCTTCCATTCGAAATCTTGTCTATAGTACTTCTATCTTACTTGTAAAATCCAAAATGCCCAAATTTCCCTGTTGCGTCTTTGGAGAATCAATTAATGAAGTCGCCTCTCTCTCCTGGCTAATTGTGGTATCACATGGCACATGGTCACTGGTATAGAGCATTTAGGGAGGATTGAATTCAATATAGTTATAATGATTTGAGAAACTAGCTTACCAGTTATTGCTCTACAGCGACGTATGCTGATTATAGTCCGGTATAAGGCCATAAATAGGTATGATCGAAGTCAATAAAATTGTAATGGTCTCTGAGACTAGCCAGAAAACCATCGATCAACAATATTTTATTACCGTCCATCTATCCTTTTCAAGGGCGGATCCAGAATCTTGAGCTGGGTGGGTCCAATCTTTTGTTATCTTTTTTTTAAATTTTACTCCCTCTGTTTAATTAGACAACATATATGATGTATTTTTGTTTTTGAGGTTGATATAGGATTACTCGGGTTTCTTGAATGAAATTTCCTTAGGTAGATATTTGAAAAGAAAATTAAATATGCTTTTCCCGAACGGGATTTGGTAGTCTGAACGCTGCTTGTTTAGCGAGCGTTTGGTGTACGTGAAGCCAAATTCAGACAAACCGTTAACCGAATTGTCCTCTAAACTAAGGGGTATTCGGAAGAATTGATATTGAAGAAGCTGAAACCAACAGATCTAACCTCCTCCGCTCCCTCCCTTGCACTTTTCTTCTCCCCTCCCCTCCCTTGCTCCTACCCCCTTCCTTTCTTCCTTTCCTTCCTCTGCAAATATTTGTATGCAGTTAGAATAACATCGAAGAAATATTTGGACGAATTCGACTTTCTAAATAGTGTTTATAAATAAACACAGGAATCGGCCAAAAATATTCTCTTCTATCGATATTCATTCTACTTGGTTTCAGCGCCGTGTTAAACATAAGACACTTGAGGCAGAGGTCGTAGACCCCAGAGTCTATGGGCCCCCGGGGTGGATTTAAGGGGTCCTGATTTGGCTAAGGTATGAAAAAAAAAGTCATCTCCACATTAACCCTTTGATGAGAGCAGTGTACTAGTAAATTGTGAAACAGAGTGTGTTTCGTAGATCTTTTATTCGATGGTGGATTAACAGGGGGGGGTAGAGGGGGGCGAAAATTCCTGGGTGATACCATCAAAGGGGTGATACCAAGAGGTCTGCCTAAAATTTATTCATATAGTGTTTTGGTAATTCTTTTTTCTAATGAAACGTCTATCTGTCTATATCATATCTTCGATATTCCTCGAAGAATTTCCATTAGATTTTGCAGATGCTGGACAGTGTGTTGAGTAAATGTTGGTTGAATTTGGGGCGGATCCAGGAATTTTTCTTTGACAGAGAGATATTCCTGTTTTGTTTTTTTTGTTTTTTTTGTTTCTTTTCATATTTTTTGGGAATGTTCATAACCGCCCATGGCTGTAACATTATGTCTCCCAAGATTTTCACTGAGTCACAATAAACATTCGTTGAAAGATGAACAATAGGTTAGGGAAAAGTGATTACATTTTGAATAGAATCATTTCCATGATACACATACTAATTTCCTTCATATGATTTCACAAAGTCAGATCTGGAAAATTTGAGAACTAAAGACGAATAGAATCGTAAGTAGATGTACGCCTATGGCATCACAGTGAAAAATATGGGAGATTCACGGTGAATAATGAATAGTATTAATACAAAAAGATCACCAACATTTTAGATATCCTGGGAAGGGAGCAAGTTCTAGAGAGAGAACAGGTGGCACCATGAGATACCGTCCCAGGTGACACTACCCACAGCACCATTATTTATTTTGTGTAGATTTCATAAAAGTTAGTAAATCGTTTGGTATTTGACTGCCCTAAATTTAGGACAAAAATTTAGATCCAAATCATTAGAATAATTAAGCTGACGTATGCAACAGAAACCAGGACTTCGTTACCAGCCGTTCACCCTCCGGTGGGAGTGTCTGTAAAATGATAGACACTTTATCTTACGTTGCCCTTCCGATGTAATCTGAAAATTAGCGCTTTTGACTTGAATCAGTTTAGGGGTACGAATTCGACTCTTGATCCTGAGGTTCGAACTGACTGCACAAGCGGAATGGTCTGCAGCGGACACCCTGTAAATATTTACTAATCTTTGCGTAATGTTCAACGGATCCACAAAAAAATGAGACACCCAGTAAGAAACAAACTCACAAGACCAGCAAATGGTTTAAAACAGTCACTCTACGATTGGCTTCCCTAGTAGTAATTTACTAATGTTACCCTGGCTAAAGGCTACGATGGTGGGGTTCCCAGTGGGGATCGAACTGACTTACCCCTGCAATGGTCTTGTGCGCTAGTTGTTCGAGCTGAACGGGAATTTCGCTAGTTGTGCCAGACTAAATTTAGATTGGAAGAATAAAATCATACTGACTTATATTGATGATAGGAAGACAATGCTGCGCCAATGTACTGAGTCAAATACGCAAAAAAACATTTGCATCGAGAGATAGATTGTAAGGTGTTTAACTTGGCGCTGAGCCTAACTGGAGAAGATTATGTTGCACGTTCACACTTTTATCTACACGTCAATACTTGCAGAAGACTTTGGAAGGGGAAAAAAATATCGATCTTTTTGAATTGAACTCAGCTTAATCTTTCAATTGGCTTGCATTATTAAGCGTAAAGATCGGTCTCCTCACAGGAGGATTATTTGGATCACCACAGGCGGCTCTCTAAATGATTCACAGCTGCCCACAGTAAACCTTGCTGGTCAACCTGACACCCATCTAGTTACCGACCAGGCTTGACGTTGCTTAACTGCGATGATCGTACACGAACCGGAGTTTCCAACACAATATCGGCCCCAACAATCAAACTTTGGAATAGATAGACACGAGGAAACGAAGGTAAGAAAGCTGGAGACGGAGAAGAGGGTGTGACGAACGAAAGAGGGTGGGGCCTTGGCAAAAAAAAAACAAAAAAAAACAAGTGAATGGAGGCTTTTTTTCCCTGTACGTCTGTCAGAGTCTGAGTGTTAAAAATAATTTCACAAAAGCAGGTCAGGACAGTAACATAAGTAACCCGACCCCTGACGTACGTTCATCTCACACACGCACACGCCTTCCATGAATATTGGTTTTTACGCCGATTGATGTGTCGTACGCCCAGCCCTACTGTAATCTGGTAAAACCTACTCAGAGTGTTGGAGTCAATTTCGAGACAACAAGGGCAAACTGTTGGCCTTCAGGATTCAGAATAACAGACTTCTTCAAGGACAATGTCTCTCAGTAAGGAAGAGTCTTGCATGCCTCAGTAGGAAAAATAGAAGGATACGACCTGTTGAGTCTTTAATGTGGGTCTAACTGATTTCTGACCAAATTTCGATTAACTAAGTTTTAGTGCCGCACAATGAGGCACTTGAAGTACAAATCTCAGGACCCCGGGCCCTGGGGCGAATTTAGAGGTACCCGAGTTGGCCATAGCCTAAATTTCTTCTTCTTCCCCCCCCTCTCTCTCTCTCTCTCTCTCCAACAACAGTATGTACCGGTGAATCAAGAACAAGAATGTGTTTTGCGGATCTTTTATTATCATTTCGTGTAGCTTCCATCGTAAAAGTTGAACAACCGTAACCATCAAAGATGTTGAAAGGTTATATATATATATATATATATATATATATATATATATATGTGTGTGTGTGTGTGTGTGTGTGTGTGTGTGTGTGTGTGCATGTGTTTGTGTGTTCATGTATTCCAGTACTCCTGGCCGTACCGTTTTGCCAACAGACTTGAAAATTGGTACCAGTTCTCCACTAGACCCTTTCCCAAAAATATTTTAGAAAAAATGCAAATTTTTTACCTTCTTGATGTCTTGTTCTGATGGGTTTATGAAGAACATTATCCAGAATCTAGATGGATAAGTTTTAGATTTTGGATGTATTTTAGGTGTTTTCCTGAGGAAAACGCCAGTGATGTCACGAGTGGAATTTATTCTGACCATATTTATTCATCGATGGATTTTTTTTTCATGACTCCAAATTTTGACGCCACGGTTGTTCAATTATTGACTGTGATTGCGAGTTCGTATTTTCTCTTGTATTTAATTTTTTTAACTTTGAGACCAAGATTTAGAGCCACATTCGCGGCTTTTGCATCGGGTTTTACGGTAAAGTAGTAACCGAACAATCGATTTATTCTTTTTTGTTCCTGCATTCGTTATCAGCAGCAGCCATTATAAGTCACTGCAAAGGCTTTCCCCATCTCTTTCCATGACGACCGCAATCGCGTTAACCTCTGCCATGTCTTACCGGCAAACCTTTTTCTCTCATCCCTCCATCTTGTGTCCTTTTTTTTCATACAGCGTTTACTGTCCCATGGGCACCAATCAGTTAGTTTTTTCGCCCCATCTGTTATCTTTTATGTTAAGTGTTCTGCCCATCTCCATTTTTGTTGATCAGTTATTTGTATGACATTCTTCACTGTAGTCCTCGCATGATTTTGCTTCTTAGACTCATCCCTATCTTTGCTCTTTCCATGACTCTCTGTGCGATTCTAAGTTTGTTCTTGGTTCGTTTCATTAATATTCAAGTTTCGCATCCATAAGTCGTAGCTGGTACTATGCATTGATTGTATACTTTACGCTCTAAGCACAAGGACAAGGGACTCTCCACTATGTCTCTATTTATGCCAAATGATTTCCAGCTATTCGCATAGCGTCGTTCTATTTCGCAATCATGGTCGTTTCATACTCTGTTCGAGGTAGATGTATTCGTCAACTTTTTCTAGAGCCTAACCCCCTATTCTTAGGCCCCTGTTAAGCGTGATCCGGTCCTGCGTGTACTTGAGAGATAGGCACATGTTGGTGACAGCTTTTACTTGCCATCAAAAAGTAGAGCGTTCCTATAAAAACTCTCGTCAGCCGAAATGACCTATTGCGAAGAAGCGATTACCATTAATTTATATCGAAAAAATCTTTTGAGCGTTCCCAGACCTGAAAATAACCCTCTTCTATGTTTTGTTGTACAAGTTCTCTTAGGCTGGTCCTATTCCTTGGCACACTTGCAAACGGACGCACAAAATACATCGATACAAAGCATAGATGCTCACCCAGTTCGGAGCTTTGATCTGTGCCTGTGAGCATCTGAATTAGCTTCAGGTTTTGGCTCACCGGCCAAGCTGTACTTCGGCGCCCTTTAAAGTATAGTATTCTCTAATATTTTTTTGGCTGTTTTTAATCTGTTCAATTTTTTCATTTTTCCATTTGTATTTGGGAAGTCCTACTGCCTATGACACATGACATGTGCCCCAAAGAATTTGGAGCCCTGGGCGACTATCCGTTTCGCTTGGATCGAGAGCAGGCCCTGTGAATGACGAATACCTACACACACACACTAGTGTAATCGCTACAGCAGAGAGAAGAACGTGAACTCTTGTCTACATATCTTATTCTATGTAACGCATGTGTATGGCACAAGGACAAGTAAAAAGTGGGTAGAAAAGGATGTGTTGAGTGAGTCTTTGAAAATCAGCATTCAGATTCCTGAATTTTTACCTGGGATCAAACACCGATCCCTTGAACTGGTAGGAAATACGCAACTATTTCAGCCACGAGGTAGTGAATATTTTTGTAGGTGAGGATCAAGCCCAGTGCAATGGGGAATTTGTCTGCGAGACTAGCTTCCTACCATCGTCCTATAGTGGGCGTACCAACATATATATATATATATATATATATATATATATATATATATATATATATATATATATATATATATATATATATAATGATTAGTAACCATTTTTAATATGGTTACAAATCGTTATTAAAAAAAAAAGAGGTCTACTGGGTTATATAAAGTAATTAATCATAAAAGAATATTTACAAGACAATAGTATTTGTAATATTTAATGACTCTGACCTTCCAGGATCAGCTGTTACATCAGACATTGAAAATTATTTGATAATAAAACATATCTGAAAATAAATTTAAATACAGGAATTGTGATCGAAAGCTGATTATCAATTATAGACTTTTTTTAATAAGTCCTTTGTTTTCATTATTATTAATGATTAATGTAACAGTTGTTATTCGAAAGTCAAGTTCACCAGGAATAGACGATTATCTTTTCCGTCATTCTCATTGATTCTTAAGCGGTAGTGTGAGAAATATTGAATCAAATCTTCATTTCTAATCACCAACTAAATAAACATAAGGGCAAAAACATTTTCTCTATACTTTATGCGTAGACTACCAACCCGAACTTTATTCCTAAATCTGTAGAGTAACAAACATCTGTGTATTGTCAAGTTCATTTCTTCATTTCTTCTGGCTTTATGGAACAAACATAAACATCGTCTTTTGATCTTCAACTGAAAACCACCAAGTGGACGAGGAGTTGGATAGTCATAGAATACAACAAAATGTTTTTGCATGAACTTGATTGAGGGTCTCATGTTCCGTTGTAGATAACTCTGTACTGAACTGGATCCTCACCGGAAAAAGCTAAAATAGTTGAGAATTTCTTAACAGTGTTAGGGATTGGTGTCCAAGTCCAGGTAAACGTTCACCCTCATTATTAGTTTGAGTCTTAGTTATTTTATTTGATTAACAGACTTTGGATGCGTATGAAAAACTTTCTTGGCTAAAAAGTTAGCCGGAAATGGAAATTTTTAGCCGGTTTTAGCCATTTTCAGCTATAAGTAAATGCTCTTCCTGTAAACTATGTCCCAGAATGTTTCCAGCGCCTTGTCAGTTTAGAACATGTTATTTCATAAGCCTAGCTGCTGCAAGGGTCAAACTCCAAACTCACTGTAGATTATAATTGTAACTTTTGTATTGTATATACAATGAATGAAAATCATAAAAATATTTTTTTTCTATCTAAAGAAAAAAAGAAGTATTTATTAGAATGATATCAACCCTGGCGTATTTCGAGTAAAAAGTTCGGTAGATATGTAAGATTTGTCAATATAGTTCAGTCGGTTATGACTACCTGTCAGTTATTCGTGATTTCAACTATCACAGAAGAATGATGTTCTTACCGCCTTAAATTTGGTGAGGATTGTTCTTGTCGTTTTTGTCGTCCTTTTTTTTTGAAAAGGAAGACAAAGCCAACTCCAGGTTTTGACAATGTGGTTTGAAATACGTGATTAAAAATACAGCAATACCTCGATTTGTGCGGGTTTCGATGTGGTTTGGTTGAGAAACTTTTGTACAAATCGATTAACCAAGAACAAGCGGAAGAAGAAAAAAAAAAGTCAAATCCGGTGATGAAAATGGATTTTGGAAACTAGGTATACAGTGATGTCACAGTGATGTCAGATATTGAACATTCCCCCCAAATCCCTGGCAATTGAGAAGTAGGTATATGCTGTAACCCTCCGTACCCTCCCTTCCCATCCCTGATTAAATTATAATAAAATCTTGAACAGTACGGTTTTGAACAGTACGGAAAATTTTGGAACGAATTGAGCACACTATTCAAGTTATTCCTGTAATGTTATCTCAGTCTCATAAACATTCATATATATATATATATATATATATATATATATATATATATATATATATATATATATATATATATATATATATATATGTAGTGTTACTTTGAGTTTGTCTTGGCCCGCATATCCGTAAAACATTGCCAATCTGGACTACCTCCCAAAAAGTTGGCCGACCCCTGGCCTAGACTCAGAGACCATTGCCATTATAGTGAGTTTGATTCTCATTGGACACCCCACTACTACTGGCCTTGCGCCAGACTATGTAAACAGTGTTGTCATTTTGGCCATTTTATAGCCATATTTGGTCTCTTTGATAAACATTTGGCAATTAGCTTTTTCGTTCGGCTATATTCAATTTTTGTCCATTTTCTTCGAATATTTTATTTCAAAATAATAGAAAAAGAATCACAAGTATTTTTTGTACTTTCTATCCATCAAACCTTCGTTTCCTCCGGAAATTTTTCATTTGAAAAAAGTCAATTTTTTTAGGTCGTGCAGGGGGCTCTATTTACAATCGAATTGTATTGTAAATTGGATTCGTACTTTCTGCCTTTCGTACGCGACAAAAACTCTGACAGAAAAAGTAGACTTTGTTGCAGTAGAATTTTTGACAAATTCTCATCTTTGGTGTGTCTTGCGGTATTGAGATGTTTTATATACAATCTAGGCTTTGGTCGTTTTTTATTCGGCAATTTTCACCTGTTTTTTTGGCCACAAATGTCTCCAACTATCTGGCAACCTTGTTAGTAAATATCTCCGCCCAGTGACGCTTCCGATCTGCGCACTGACTTGGCACTGTTTATTAGTCAATAATATCAAAGGAATGACTCATCACCCCCCCCCCCAGTTTGTCCCAGAACAGAGAGACGGACACACGAACTCAGATATCCAAGAAGACACTTACATGGGTCCCTACTGTGCGACCCGATCAAGATCAGGGCCCCTAGGCTGACAATAAGTAACCCCCTCTCCCCGACGTTGCCCTCACCGCCGAACTCGCCCTCCATGTATAGAATATAGTGACGTTGTAATGTTCAATAACTGACATCGTCGTATTATGTTTTCTATGTCAGGGTTGGGCAGAGTTGGTTATAGGCATCGGAGAGTCAGGAGATTTCAAATTGCTCATTAACTATTTTTGTAATTAGAACTAAATACTTATGATTTATGTATGGATACGTACCTATTCGTATGGAGGACGCTTTGCACTTATGTTACAAAACAACCTAAAAGAAAAAAACTATTTAGAAACTCTGGGGCAGCCCCTTAAAAATCGTAAGCCCATGATTCCAACTGCCCCACCTGCCCTTCTCCGCTGGGACCTGCTCTATGCACCACGTTGTGTGGATCAATCACAAACCTTTTAATCACTCAATTTTCATTTTAGAAAACAAAAAATAATATTCAAGATTTAAGAAAAAATTTGCGAAAGTACTGAACAATGATCCCAAATACTCAAGCTCAGATAGTGTAATGCTTAGCACATCTGCCTCTACGTGCAATAAGGTCCAGGGTGCGATTCCTAGCTATGAAGGCTTCAGTTGGACAAATTTCCTTGTGTAGCTAGCAGCTAATTGAGTACACTGAGATTAGGATATAGGCACCCACTTTGGTGGATTTACATCCTGCCGAAAGGTGTGGTCATAAAAACTTGTAGGAATGAAGTCCTGGTCTCAACCAGACTCAGGACTTGCAAGCATCTCTAAGTTGATGCATGTAGCAGAAAAACTGGGACTTTGTCAACGGCCTGCAAATTCCATCGAGAGTTGTCCCTTGAGAGACAGGACGCTTCTCCCTTTTTTTACTCTCTATTCAACCTTTTTTTTTTTATCTCTTGTCCCTTTCTTTCAGACCTGTACCGTACTCAGCCTAATGGTTAATCCACCACTCGCCTTACAGCGAGATTTCGGATATATGTATCAAATGACATGTGAAGAATTCCTGTATCAAATAGCTACCCATTACATATGAATTTTAATCAAACAGGTCCCAGCAGAAACTGACACGTGGCCAACATCTTTTGCTGTATGCTGTGCTGAGGGTAATCAAATAAAAAAAATTGAAAAAAAGGGGTGATCAATGAATAAGTTACTTCTCTCGCCTTTTGTTAGCTAGGGATCCCTAAAAAGACCTCTCCGCTAAAAATCTATTGGGGGTATTTTCAAGAAAAAAAAACTGTTTTCAGACCTCTAGCCCCGTTGGTGCGGCCTGAACACATGATACATACATAGCCAGCCAACTAGACCACCTTAAAAACTGAAAAAAAACTTATGTTGATAGTAGCAATTTTGGTTGACGCTTTCTAAAGGGACACGTCTCATTCAAATAACGTAATTACTCGCCATCAAAGTCAGTAACTGAACAACTGTAGCATCAAAATTTTGAGTCATGTAAAATAAATTCCATCAAAGAATGAATATGGTCAGAATAAATTCTTATTATGACATCACTGGCATCTTTCACTAGAAAACATTTAAAATAGAGAGAAAAAAACTCAATAAACGTCTAGATTCTGGAGAATCTAGATCTAATTGATAAACCTGCCAAAATAAAGCCCGTAAAATGCAAGTAATCTGATGGTTCCAGGTTCAATCCCAGTGTGAGACAATGATAATACTACTAATGCTAAGAGGGGAGTGTGGTCCATATGCCCCCGTCGGTTAAATAAAGGGTTCGGTTCGTTACTTCCCCCACACCTAACAGAGGATACCTGATGAAGGCCGTAGAGTACAACGGCCGAAACGTTGTATGAAAAACAACCAAGATGAGGATGGTCCGAATATTTATAGAAATAAGAAAAAAGTTTGTTTCCCCAAAACAAAAAAAATCATTTTATGAAGGGGGTGTAGTGGAGTACTTATGGCGATTTCTAAGTCAGTAGACAAAACGGTATGACCAGGAGCGCAGGAACACACAGACACAGAAGCAAGCACACAAACATACACACACACACACACACACACACACACACACACACACTTAGATAGAACCCTTTCCCATCCTTGCAAAATTTGATACGGTTCTCCCACCTTTATACGCAGAGGTGATGTTCCAGAACCCCCAGCAGGGAATACAGAGTCTTTTATGTACTGCTATTCCTTATTCATCCATTAATATGATAAGGTGTCATTTACAAATCAGGCCTAATCAGAGATTAACAACAATAACTAATTAGACACAATCAGAGATTAACAAGAATAACTGATGAAATGGAAAAACTCTAACAATATACTGCAACAAGAGTTATGGATGGAAGATTCGTTCTTATCATAGATCTTAACAATCTCAGCAGTCGATTTTTACGAAAACTTTCACCTTTTCACTTGAAGGAAATACTTCGCGGCTTTTCTTTGGCATATCCGAGTTACCAGCCGCACTATTTTTGCTCTTTGGGCCTTATTTAGTAACTGGCATAGTACCCGTCAAAAATGATGGGATTATTTTGGTCTGAGTGAATTATAGAAGTGTATTTTGTGGTATAAATATATTTTCAAACAAAATGGAGATGGTATTTCTTTTCATATGAATTAAAACCAAAAAATACTTTAACAAACTTACAAATTGGAATATTCTATTAGGAGATATCTTTATCTTTCTTTCACACTTAAATCAACCATTCTTCTGGCTCCTTCCTTTCGGGGCCCATAACCTACTCAGCCTAACGGTTAATCCGTCCCAGGCCTGACAGTGGGATTGTAGGCGTGTTTCACGATATCATTATTAAATCTGTCACGCGACCAGCCTCTTTAAGCAGCATTTTAAAAACCCGTAAAAAATGACAGGGTCATCCAGACATAGGTTAATTATAGAAGTATATAATTTAGTATAAATATTTTTACTAACAAAATGACGATTGTATTTGTTTCAATTTGAACTGAAACAACAGAACAGACCCCAATGAACTAGAAATAGAGAAAATCGGCGAATTCGGATAATCGAGGATATGGATTTGTGTCTTAATTTTAAATTCGTTTTTTTTTTCTGCTATAGCAACTGTTTGCCGAAGGCTTCACTAATTACGAGTCGGGGGTGGGGAAGTTCAGTCTAAGGTGAGAGATAAGTGGACAATCATTGGGTTATTGAGAGGAGAAGATCGGAAGGCATACGTGTTGTGCGTTTTTCTCCTTCCCTTCTCTTTTTTCCTCTTTTTTTATAGCTTTTAAAAATCAGAATTGTATTGTTTCGGGACCCGTTCTCCGAAGAACACTGTTAGTGGATGTGAGCACTCACAGGCACATAGCATCAGGAGTCAGTCGTGTTAATCTTTTATCCCTTCCTTCTCTCTAATCAGTCGTAAACAGCGGAAGAGAGTCAAATTTGTGTCTCCACTGTAGGTCTTTAATGTGAATAGACAAACAAAGATAGAAACGAATTCGTTGACACCGGTATTCATATGTACAGATAGTTATGAATTGTTCACCTGGGGTTGACCGTGGGTAACTGAAACAGTAGAAAGTTAAACCGTAAGGGGGACCATTGTGGTTTAGAATACGAACGAGAGAGTTAGAGAGTTTTCTTCAATCTGGCACAAGGCCATGGGTACAGGGTGCCCCAAAAGTGTATTCATGTGAATGCATGAAAAACACTTGTATACATGGGTGTTTGCTGCCACTTTTGCAAGGGCGTGCCGATGAATATATTCGGAATATAATAAGAATATATCTTAGCGGCTACCAGTGAAAAAAATAGCATTTTTTCATACGTCAGCATTGAGGTGAACTTACATAAAACATTGTACAACTCTATCATTCTTTATTGATTTTAAGGTTTCAAACTTCCCGCCCTGAGTGGGAGGGTCTGATCCGACCCATAACCCCTGCTCGGGCAAAGCACGAATATTTTTTCAAGTATCTAGATAAAGAAATTTTATAAAAATAAAAAAAAAAAACAAATGATCCCATGTAATTATAAATTCGCCTTCAAAAGATTTTGTGCTTGTGTTTCTTATTTGCGTATTTATTTGTGAATTTTTTTTTTTTTTTTTACATTTGGACCCCGCTGCCCCAAAAGTTTCTATTTAGATGCCCCCCTGTCCCAAAATTTTCCGTTTAAACCCCTCTTCCCGCTCAAAAATTTTCCATTTGGACGCCCTCTACCTGAAAAATTTCTATTCCGACCCCCTTTTTCAAAAGAAAAAAAATTCCATTTGCACCGTCTCCTTGCTCAAAGAATAACCATTTTGACCCCAAAGATAGAAGAGAATTCTGTTTGGACCCCTGCTAACCCTGCTCAAAATCCTGGATCCGCCCCTGCATCTCTATGACAATGCGTCTGTATAGGGAACGAATCCATCCATATAGGCTAAATTTCTAACAATTGTTCCACAGCATCTAGGTTTGTTTTTTTTTATTAGGACATTCAGTAAGGATCGAACTCACATCAGCACGTACGAATTTACCCGCTGAAGTTATGCTCAAAAATATCTTTAGAAAGTAATCTTGTTATGTTGCAATGGTGAATTGTAAGCTACGAAATCCCACAGACTACTACCACCAGAGCCAGATTTATAAGAGGACAGAAGAATCAACTGCCGCCCCCCAGCTATCCTTCAGCGCCCCCCTGTGGCTACCCTCTAGCGCCCCCCAATACAATGATGCTATATTTTCAAAAAATAGTTTCTATGACAAGAAATAAATTGTTACATTCTGCTTGAAATTCATTTCATTCAATTGTTTTAAATAAAATTCTACGAAGATATTTTCTTTTAACGTAAGTAAAGTTTTACTGGCAAGTATATGCGTGTACTTCACTTTAAGTATTTAATTCGTTAAACCTTTCTATGTATTTATAACTTGTCAGTTCCAATTAAAGGCAATAAACAGGCTTTGATGTGTCAATTTTGTGATTTGCCAAATATTTCAAATTCAGTAGTCTAAATTCATCCCTGACAACAATAATGTGTTTAATAATCACTGGGTATCCCAAACTTGTGGCCTTGTACAGAGTTGCCAGGATCTCAGGGGAAGCAGACCCTGACTTCTTGGCATGGGAACGGCTGTGTGCCCTCGTTGGAAGTTTGATATTAGGGCACGATTCCAGTTTCGTGGTCTAGCTTTTTACCGCCTTTAGTTTAAGATCAAAGTGTGGTATCTGTTCATCTCACGTCAACGAAACCTAGTAATAACTCCGTTTTCAATTTTAAACGTTGTTGTAATACCTTTGAAGTCTCTCAGAGGTCCTCAGCCCCCAGGTTAGGAAGCACTCTCTGTTCGTTTGCCATAACCTTGCTACCCCACGATAAAAATTTATGTCTTACAATACCTTTTTCCGAAAAGCTGCCCCACCCCTAATTGCTCCGATGCTCGTAGCCTTGTGCCACACTAAGCTAAGTTTAATATTTGAGCGTGTGTACGGTTAAAAAATTTTCTTTTCAAACGAGTTCAACGTTGAGGTTCGGTATTGTGTAGTTATTCTGTTTTGATTTGGGTTAGTCTTGGGTCAGTACGCTTTGCCTAAGCAGGGGGTGGGGGCATTCCATTTTTGCGGAGACAGAATGGGGGCCTTCATCAAGTCTCAGGTCACCAAAATAAGATAAAATAAAATAGATGAATAATTTGATAGAAATATGTCTTGTTAGTTACTTACTCAATGGAAACCGTTTCGTGACCAACGTCTTTTGTCAGCATGCCGTGTTGGGGGTGATCAGTTAAAAATTTGAAAAAGGTTGATCAATGAATACATTGATTCTGTCGTGTTTTGTTGGACGGTGATCACTAAATTAAGTCCGAATTTTCAACAACAGCAAAAAAACAAAACAAGCACGATCTCATCGGAAAAAATAATGCACCAAATCGGCATAAACTTACACTTCCCAACAAGATTTTTAGGGAGTAGGGGACCCCCCCCCCAGAATACAAAAAAGTCTTTTTTCAAACTTAATAAGGAGTAAATGTTCAAATTTTAAGTCCTTTAGTTCAATCGGAGCGGCCTATACACGTGACGCTTGTATTCGTAGCCAGCCGGGCAGCATCACTTAAAAACTAAAGAAACCTACGCTGACAGTTTCTTGAAGACTGTTTGCTCGTTGTCATGGGTGACGTGTGGGACCTGCAGACTCTGCAACCGTGGGGTGCGCCGGAGCTTTGGGGTGCAATATATCTAATGAACCCTGAATAATCTGAAAAAAAAAATCTTTTTTACTAATTGCGGTGAGAGCGCCGCTACTGTCGTTATTGATGTAATGAAAAGATTGATTTCAAATATGAATTGTCTCTGGGAGTGTACTTTCAGGCCTGTGCAGAGCTGGTAATAAGCCCAGGCTGAATGGGAAATATAGGCCCCGTTTCCAACTACTCCTCGAGTATCTTTGTTGATAGAGTCAAGTACATATAAACAATTTATTCAGACCATACAAATATATTTTTCATCAACAAGCATTGGGACCACTCGATCAAGGTGATAGATCTGTTGTTAAAGCGAATTTTCGTGTAATTTAATAAAGAGACACACTACAAATCTGGTACACGTATTGATCCAGTTATCTGAATTCATTTTATCCGCGTTAGTTTTTTTTTTTTTTTTAAAATCTTTTTGATAATATAAATATTTTGTGCTAAAGGTCCATTTGACCCTGTTCACGATCAGGGTGGTGGTATTTGAAAACGCCCCAGTCCCCATTAGAGGTGGCGGGGTTTTATAAACAGTAGTTCACCAACTGCAGTGTTTCTACTGATATTTGTAATAACTTATCTCGCTAAATGTTGGAAGGGACTCTTAAGGAGCTACGTCTTCGAGTTCCCTATAACTCAAGCTATCTGTTCGCAATATCCATATTCTGTACCAGAGGGTCCCAACTTATCCTCTACCATAGAGATTTGACCCCCTTGAATAGTACAACCCCCCTTAGCCCCCGGTTCTGGCCTGGTCGGGTTTTTGGGGTGGGATCCGAGTCAAACGTCTTTAGTAAGTAGTTGACGCAGGAGAGAGAGAGAGAGAGAGAGAGAGAGAGAGAGAGAGAGAGAGAGAGAGAGAGAGAGAGAGAGAGAGAGAGAGGAGAGAGAGAGAAGCGGTTGTTTTTCTTTTCCCCACTAGCGCGCACTACGAAAACAGCAGACGACGAAGAATAAAGCCGAGAAGGAGACGAATAGCGAAAATAAGAGGGAGGGGGAGAGAAGAAATGCGAAGAAGGAGTAAAGGAGGGGGAGGAGCAAGTCACGAAGGAGGGAAAGAAAGAAAAGGAGAGTAAGGAGGAAGAGGAGGGGAGTTAAGAGGAGGAGAGTAAGGTGACGACGAGGAGGAGGAAGAGAACAAGCCCGGCAGGCAAATCAATGAACGAAGAAGAAGAAGAGGAAGAAGTTAAAAACAAAAAACCCAATAAAAACCAGGAAAATCAGCCACAAGAACGACTCCATCGAAATGAAAAATAAAAATGAAAAAAAGAAAATAATAATCAAATAAACAAACGCGATCAAAGATTCCTTCAGGCTTTACGAGAAATTCTATGATTAATGAAAAATATTTTTCTTTGACGGAGGATTTGATTGAAGAATTAAATAGAAAGGAAAGAAAGAAAAAAAAAAAGGAAGGAAAGATTTTACCTTTTATTGTTTGGGGAATTTTGTGTAACTCAGTTATTTGCGATTTTGTGCGGTGAAAGGAAGATGGCGACGGAAAATGAGTCGCTTTGCCTGAAATTCTGCTAAAAAAAAACGAAAAAAAGAGCCAAATAATCCACAGAAAATCGGCACAAATGTCGACTCTTAACTACAAACAACTAGCGACAACGACAAACGCGTACGATTGAAGGTATCAAGAGTGAAGTAAACCATTCCGGGTGCTGGAGGAAAGTATTACTTAACCAAGAAGAATAAAAGGTAAGAATATTCCAGTCATCTGATTTTCAAAATTTCTTCCTAAAGAGACAATTTCATACGGCTTCTGATATTCAACATACATTGTATACACGTCTGACCACAAATCTATAGATAACTCTCTCTACACATACATTGTATTTTCTTCATACCATTTTGATGCTCAGATATATAGCATAGTTCTTTATTTTCCAAATGTCTTGCGTTTTTTTCATTATCCCAAATGATAACATTTTGCGTACACCATATACGTTCTTTTTTTTTTTTTTTTTTTGATTCTGCGTATTCAAGAATTTTGAAGATTTCTGTGTCGGGTACGCTGCCCCTCCCCAGTAGTCTTGTACAATACATATACCTGTGAATTGGTAACTAAAGTTCAAATGTCCCTGTCAATACATACACCCTATTTAAGGAAACTCCGTGTACTTGATTTTTAAAATTATTCGATCTACAGGAGCGATTCTCTACAGTGTATACACATTGTAATGTACACCTGTTGGAAGTACACATGTGGTATACCTACACTCACTTTCAATTTCGTACGGCTTCGGATATTTTCTCTGAATTCCACATACATTGTATACACGTGTGAACTCAAATCTATAGATAACTATCTACACATACGATGTACATGTATACCTTGATTAATGCGGTTTTTCCGTTCCGTGCTGTTCAAAACCGCACTGTTCAGGGTTTTATGATAATTTAATGTGTTTTTCGAGCCACACGAAATTACAATAATTTGTACAGCAAAACCCTAATCGTACTACATAAAAACACGCAGTTATGAAACCCGCACTATTCAAGGCATTTTGTATATGTTGTACTTACCTTTTCGATGCCAAAATATTGCAGTATGTATTATATACTGTGGAGCACATACAATGTATGTGTAATACATATACTGCTTTATATAGGAATATTTTAGTTAAAATAAAGTGTGTATGCATTGTATGTGGTATACCTTTTGGTGTAAAAACAACAAAAAAACAAAAAACAATCTGATTTATATATTTCGTATTCTGTATATACCCGAACATATACAATGTATGTAAAAGACAGGTTTGTCAGAAGTCACTGAAATACCTATATCTATATATTTATACATCTATTTATGCATATATTGTTTCGAAAGACATTCAAGAAAAAAAATAAAACGTAGAACAAACATGAACTGTGTACAGAATACAACACATTAGTCGTGTAGCAAGATAAATATTTATTTTACTTATCTTTTAATTTGGCGTGTGTATGCGGAGGTGTTTGTGTCGGTGAGCAACAGTGTGTTTGTGTATTATATATAAACGCAAAATCATCTGCTCACTGTCAGTGTTGTATACTGTATAGTTGTCGGGTGTATCTACCTATGGGTGTGAGTACGAACAGATCAGACTGAGATGAATACGGAGAAATAGATAGATATGTACAGACTGAGAGGATAGATAGATAGATAGATAGATAGATAGGTATGAACAGATGATATATATATATATATATATATATATATATATATATATATATATATATATATACACGTATGAAGTGATAGATAGTCAGTTCGTTTCTATCCAAGATAAATATATAGATAGATAGATATGAAATCACTGAGATAGATAGATTTGGAAGAAAAAATCGGTTAGTATGGATTCTTTGCTGTTTAACCAGACTCAAGCCCCAGTATACTTGAATGTGTACGCGGGAGAGACTTATTTGTTAATCATCTCTCAACAACAGGCGCCAATTTCCGTGTGTGTGAATACATATATATATATATATATATATATATATATATATATATAACCACTTTATTACAGGCTGTTATGTGCTTGACTTTATTTAGCCAGTCCTTAATGCCCGCTTCTAGGTTTGAAATCAAAACAATTCATGTTATTGTTCTTGATTGATTTAAAGAGTCTCAACGGCTCTACCAGATGAGCTAGATATCTTTACCCTACCTTACCCTACTGTGTACCACGGATCTTATAAGCACATAGATCTACTGATCCGAAACAAACACATTACAAAATGCCAAGATACCCACTCATAGGTTTGTTAACATTATTTCCAGGTGAGTGAAAGCCCCTATCAGGTTCGTGGTGTACTTGAAACATTACACCAGTGTGTACAATTATTATTAGAAATCGTCAAACAAAATGGCCAATATAGGTTTCTCAAGTTTTTAAGTGATTCTGTGCGGATACGTATGCATCTCGCAGAAAGGACTCCCAAATAAAAATTTGAATATTCATTCCTCGATGTGTCTACAAAAAACACAAGTCTTGTTTCTTAAAAATTGCCCCCCAGAATAAAGTTATGGTTCAATTTACAATATAAGTTCATGTTAAATTAGTCTCTTGGTTTGAGTTCGGTAGTGCTCTTTTTGTTGTTGTTGAAACTTCAGATTTCTTTGTGATCACTGCCCAACAAAAGGTGAGAAAAGTAACTTTTTATTTATCACCTCTTTTTCCAATTTTTTAAAAAATGATCATCCCCAACTGGGCATGCCTCCATATGACAGTTTTTATTGAGTGACTAACCAGGCCTGTTCTGTTTACTCTTTTATATCTGATGCAGACTCCACATACGATGTATGAGGTGTACTTTATCAGTATACATGATGAAATTAATGTCTAGAGCTTATCCATCAATCTTATAGGATAGAAAATGTTGGTTATTCCCCAAATAGTGTCGGTGTTCAGACCTGAGGAACAAGTAGGGTCCTGAATGCAGATTTTCAAGGCAGACAGGTCCTCCCCACTTAGAGGACTGGTGCTGTAGAATCGTTTCACACCATCCTCACAGTGTATTTTAGAGATGGTATTATGAATTATTGCGTGTATAACTTTCTATCTATAAGCATATAGGTCATGGGGTCAGGGGGGTGCTAATGCTCCTTCTCCTAATTCGGGCAAAACCGTGTAGATTTTTAGGCAAATCAAGCCCTCTGCCTCATTACCTTGACTAAAGAATTCCCATACGTTTATATACCTATCTGACTATCCCTATAGCTGGTGGTAGGACCTGGCCACGAAAGAAATGTAGGCCCCGTTATGAACTGTTCATCAAGTATTTTCATAAGCAGTGCTAAATACGTATGATTCATGTATGGGTATATATATATATATATATATATATTATGTACTTGCAAGTGACTGGATAGAATAAAAAAACTAGACCAATCTATAAAAAAACATGATGGGACAATTTTATTCAAAATAAATAAAAGATGATGAAGTACAGTAATTTAGTAAGAAGCAGTAAATTCAGTGGTATTTACCTCTTCCAGGGGGAGTATGTGCCCCCCCCCCATTATTGTAGGCCCATACCAAAGGACCCCTTCTGTTCTGGCCTATGCATAACTAGGTCAGTCATCTAATTGGACCGAATTGCTCCATTCACACCACTTGCATTGTCTAGGCTAAGTGATACGTTAACCATGTAACGACAGGAGATCATTTCAAATGATAGTTTCTATATAATATAACGCAATTTATAATCATATATATGTATATATAGATATATATTGCAGTGAGGTTGTAAAATACTGTAGCATTGTGAAACCAAGTTGTACACATCGAAATCAATGATACTTGATATTTACTTAATCTGACAGAAGGCACCCAGTGAGGATTGAATTCATCTCAGTAGGAATGGTCAGAATCACAAGCTTGTTAACCATTGCTACAATGATGGTGAAATAAGGATTTCAGGAAACTTCTGGAATGATCACAGTTTTTACAAAATCTCCAGGTTTTGAACGAAATCATTAATTTCATTATCTTTTTGAGACATATACTGGAAACCTCTGCTTCACGTAGTTAAGGCACCCTCATAATGTGCCGCTCTAATCGAAATCATTCTAATCGAACTTTGGAAATAATCGAAACCTTCAGGTAGAAATGTGAATAATCCTGAACAGCAAATTTTAAAAAATCAAAAATAATTTTCGAGATATTTTTTTCTTTTTTTTTACTTCATAATAGGACACGCTATTCGATTTTGGGGGGGATGAAAATGGTAGCGTTTCAATCGAAGATGTGTTAATCAGAATCGTCCTTATAAGAATCGCGGGAATTCCTGTACACCATTGTGTGCCGAAAAAAAAAAAAGATAAAAAACGAAAAAAATCTGTCCTGGAGATGATTTCATTTTAATTTTACATATAACATTGAAATTAATGCACCGATATTTTTTTGGTTTTTCTTTTCATTGATGCACACTCACGAAACCGCCTGGAATTAAAGCGAGTAAATAAAACGCATATTCGTACTTATAGCTCACTTCAACTCTTTTGATGGAATTGTTCTCTTGGGAGGTTTTTAAATTTGTTTTTGTCAAGTGTACTTGTCATTTTCATTCTTGATAACTATTCATTTCTAGGATAATTGGGTCATAATTCACCAGGTTTGTCACTGGGGTTCCTGGCACCCGGGCAAGCTGAACTTTGGCACCCTTTAAAGCCTGATTGAACTTGTCATTGATCATGAGCATCTCTTATGTCAATCATTAATCACCGCTACCCCCAGCAGACTGGTTTAATCACTATTGCTGGGCTTAGATTGTTCTAACATTTATATGGATCTATCCAGTCTTCACCAAACCCTTACTCTTCAAGGAAGGAACTTGGAATTTTGCACACCCACTCTCCTCTACGAGATGGGAAAATGTTTTTTGTTTTTGGGGAAAAAAAAAGTAGGCTTTTGCAGCGGGCGGGGGGGGGTCAATATGCAATATAAGTTTATACTAAATTGGTCACCAGTTTGTGCCTACTTGTCTCTTGAAACTTTAGACCTTTTTCTAGCGAACACAGTCCAACAACAGGCGAGAGAAATAACTTATTTATGATCATTGATCACCCTTTTTTTCCATCTTTTCAATTTCTCTTGGTTTCATCACAACAGAGAAATTATTTAACTGTCAGATATTCCTGAAAAATCTGACTTCATAATAGTGATTTCTTTTCTTATTTCGACTTTTTTTTCATTCTGTTTGATTCATTCATTTTGTAATTTTTTTACTTGCTAAGTCTTACTGTCTTTAAGATAAGACAGGCGCCACCTAGCACCTGGCGCCCCAGGTGACTGCCTGTGTTGCTCGCACCTAGGGCTGTACCTGTAATCCACCAGGGTGTTCCAATGTATTGATAGTTCTTTGCAAGAAGATCTTCCTCGTATTCCTTGTGTAGTGCGTTTTGAATATCTTGCTTCTTCTGTTCATTGTAAAAAATCTATCAGCTGTAATGCTTTTCATACCTTTGATTATCTGACAGGATTCTATAGCGTCTCCCCTAATTCTTCTCTCTTCGGGTGTTGTTAATTCTATCCCATGCACCGTACTTACTCGAGTGTAATGCGATCCCGAATATAATGCAAACCCACTCTTTGTTGATAAAAATCAGAAATATATATACTGTCATTTTTTGTTTTATTTTTACATCTGAGTATAATGTTAATCTGCTTGGATAGTTTTACGGTTAGCATGTCTGCCTCGCACACGAGGATCCACGGTTCGAGCGAAGATTGTGAAAAACTCTTTGTTAGGAAAAATTTCCCCTATACACTCAGCAGCTAATTGAGTGTACTCTTAGCTGATTAGGGTGGAGGTAACCCTTTGGTGAACTTGTATCCTGCCCAGGGGATGGCCATAAAAAAACTTGTAAGAATAAAATCCCGGTCTCGACCAGACTTGAAACTTGCTAGGACCACTAAGCTGACACACGCAAAGGAAACTAGGAATCTGTCCATTTATACTACCGTTGGATTTGTCTCTTAAGAGTCAAATGTTTTACCTCGTAATGCTATTCCCTAGTTTTAACTCTGAATTTTCATATCTAATTCATTGTATAATACACAAATGGATAAAGTGCTTTTTCTTTCTATGATAGATTTGCAAGTTCAGGGACGTTTAATAAATATCGGCACTGGATGCAATAGATTAATGTTTAATATAACCAACTTTAGCTATGTTCAATTGCTCAAACCTGGTAATCATTGAAACACTCAGATTCTATGAAAAATTAACAGGTAGGAAAACCCATTGTACTTTGACAGCAATTCAGAAACCATCTTTGTGAGAGAACACACTACCTGCTAGTTTTTATTGTTTGTATAAAACAAGCCTGAAAGTCAGTCCATAGATGCACTAGTTCATTTCTTGTGTGAAGATCTAGCAAGAGCAGTGTTGCCACCTTTTTTTTCTCTTAAAACACTCGGAACAGCGGTTTCAAAATCGTGAAAAACCCTACAACCCCTTCTATAAAGGAAATAATTCTGGCAGACCCCATTTTTAGCATTTTTTTATAGTATCGCAGCAATCAATGAACCACGATAATAGAGAATTTTTATTACCTTTAAAAAATCATATTCATTAAAAATGGATTACAATTATTTGATTTCTAACATTTGGTACAGGTCTGTGTATTATGATTGTTTTCTTGATTGCTGTGTGATGAATGTCATTGTTTCTCAGCTGCAAGATTCACAATGTCGAATCCCCAGGGGTCCATGAACCTCAGTTTCAAAACCACTGACCCAGAAACATATAGATTCTCGAGATGAATATCCCAAGTCTAGGAAATACATCACCTAAAATTAATAAGTTAAATGTAACCTTATTCTTCAACATTTATATTATTGAAATATTACTCAATTTCTTAAAACTATCACTTACTTTATTAAAATAAATCATATGAAAATATTACTTATTCTATTAAGAAATAATTTTATATCTATTTCTGACACCTAAAAGAGAAGCCCCCTTGTCCCCCAAGAGCCATAGAATACTGTGGAGAGTTCCTCATGAACAATCTCCACCAAATTTAGGGTAGCAAAAATTAACATCCCCTGCCATGATTTGAAACCCTTACCAACTGATTTGTAGGCATGTCTCTTGCCAACTGAGCTAAATTTACAAGTATAAAACCAAATTTTTGTGAGAAATACCCAAGGGCTTATTTTGCCAGCTCTCTAACTGACTGAGCCAGAGTGACAAGTCTCAATTACCTACAAAATCTATCTAACAGATAGGCAAGCACTTACTTCATTCTAATGAATGAATACAATTATTCTAAATTACATATAATAATATCTATTTTTGTAATTTGTTTCAATACAAAAGTTGCGTCAATCATGTTCAGTCAGAATTGGGGTCAGAGTGGTGTCTGACCCTGTAGCAGCCAGGCTTGTTTTAATCTAAGATTGTAATTTTAATTTTTGTTATACACAGTCTTTGTATCGGAGCAATGTAAAGCAAAAATATATAAAATCTCATTTAAATATAGTGCTGATAAAATTGATTGTGAAATATAGTTAATTACGAAGATGTATACCAACCACCACCCCCAATAAGATTTCTATTTATTATTCATCTCCCAGCGTAAATCTCTCCCTTCGGCAATTAGTCTAACCTTTCTAATCGTTTAGTATGACTCTAATCCAGTGATTCTTGAACTAACAAATGATCCACCTATGGGTGAATGATATTGTTTTGGGGATGAATGGAGCAAGAGAGATGTACAGAAGCTGAATGAAAAATGGTGAGCGAGTGACTTATTTCACTCAGATATTTATAAACTTGAAAAAGTGATGTTTGGGGTGAAAATGTACGATAAGAAAAACATTCCTAAAGAATCTAAGTTCTGCTTCTAGGATCATTATTTGCTAATTAGAAACTTTTTAATTATTTTTCTTTGTTAAATTTTTGTCACTATTTATCTTTCCTTATTTTTCGGATGCTAAAAAAGCATAAATGAAATATAGACTTAGGAAATTGAGAGACAAATCAAGATAAGCCCCCCGCCAAAAGGTCACAAAAGCTTTTTTCCAAAGAATTGAGAAAAATTAAAATTTTCTAGAGGATTTAATGGGGTACTGTTGCCAATTTTCAAGTCAGTAAACAAAACTGTATGGCCAGGAATGCTGTTACACTCAAACAAGTAAACCCATCAGAATAAGACCCAAAGAAACATTTAAAGAAAAAAAAATTTTAGAAGGGAAGTACTGTCTGTAGACAAAACAGTATGGCCAGGAGTACTGGAACAAGCAAACAAAACAAACACACAGACACACATGTAAAAAAAAGATAGAACCCTTCACCATCTTTGATGGCTATGGTTGTTCAGTGGGGTAACCTATGCTTTTTACTCCTGATACAAAATAAATTGAGTATGAAATAATACTTGAGGGATAAAAATATGGAAATAATAAAATTTAGTCATGGGTGAGTGGAATTTTATAATAAAGACTTGAGGCACTTGAGGAACACTCCCCTGATCAATAGTTGGTGTGTCTTTCTATGATTTCACCCTCACCAATACTTCATCTCAAAATCTTTGGTAATGATTATTTTTTTCTGTTTTCAAAAATATCTATTCTCTTTCAAAGAAATCATGTGAAAATCTATTAATTCATAATGAAGACCATGAAAAATAAAAGTAACACTATGAATAAATGAATAAGCAAGAATTAAAAGAAAAAGAATCGGTAAAATTATTGATTTATATAAGCTCAAGAGTTCCAGACATTTATGTACCTGGGGAAAATGTATAAATTCCATTTAAATCCAATATTTTAATGTCTGTTAAGAAATTTAAAAGAGTCTGCTGCTTTATTGATTTTCACTAGAACATAATACAATATGTATCACTTGAAAGAGGTGAACAGAAAAATATTGTTAGATTAAGGTTAAGAAAGGGTTAAAGTAGGGTCCTTTTTTTTTTTTTTAGATGTTGAGGTGTTGGGCCCAATTGGAAACATTTTTTTGCCCAGCCAAGGTCTCTAGAATCTTAGCTACGTAGATGGAATTCATTATCGGCTTTATATCTCTATAATATAATGGAAAGCAATCAGAATGTGCACTTGAAAATTTCAGAGAAATAAGTTTTCATGCTGTTGTATAATCAATTAAAATATTTAATCCAAGTACAGGAGAAGAATTACTAAATATGATATAAACAAAGACAACTGGCTTTTAAGAATTTGGGAGAAAGTTAATTGTTGCTATCCTCGGTACAACTCGCAATGTTGAGTTGTATGTATTTGATAAGACTAGTGAATATTATCCAAGTGTGGGGTATCCTTAGGCACCGGGGCCAATTGGGAGAAATTTGTTCGGTTGAATTAAAACTGGCCCTGAACTTTGGGTCCTTTTTAAATGTTAATGAGCTAGAAGACAGGAAAATCATTAGTGAGAGCAAAAATTCAGTTAAAAGTAGCCTGCCTGGAAAATCCAATTACTTGTTCATTTTTCCAGGTGTGTAATGAACCAGTAGTTATGAGTGGTGTAGTGGTTAACAATATGAACAATTGAATAGGTGAGCTGAGTTCAAACTCAGGTCAGGGCTGTCTGTGTTCACTTTGTACCACACCCTTGGGAAAGACATGAATCGATGTCTTCTCCCCCCTAGAGAAGATTATGCCCAATTCTAGTTTATTATTATTATTATGTTTATTATTCAAATATATTTGTGATTGTTAAACTGTCAATTTTACTTCATGACTGTTTCAGTTGTTATTTGATCATGTGTGTGTTTTTTAATCACTTTGTGATCTAATTAGAGTGTTATATCCTACAAGAAATTGATAGTGAATCTGATAAAATGGCAGACATTGCCTCTTTGTAGAACATGGAAAAATATGTCATTTACTCTAATAAGGTTAGATTAGGGTTGGGTAAGGAGGAAAGGCAGATACCACATAATTTATCTGTCTAATTATAATTGAAGGAACCAATTACTCAACAACTAGCCATTTCACCAGATATGTAATACAGCACACAAGGCAGTGCAGTGTCAAGTTTCAAATTTTTTGGTTAGGCAGTTTTTGACAAATCTAATAAAATTTTTTTTAAAGTACCGATCATAGATCTTTTACCTAAAATTATTGATCTAAATATAGATATAAGATACTTAAATTGCAGCAGTGAGGAGAAATAACCAAATTACTTTGAAACCATAATTTTGTACAATGAATAGAAAATCACTGCTCAATACACTGAAAAGTTTTGCCCACTCCAAACATGCACCTTTGGAACAGGTATTGCCCAATTATACATAAGATACTAAAAAAAAAATTTTGTAAAATATTAATTTACTTACATGGCGAATATAACCTACTTTCAACTAAAATTATCAAAATCTACAAAACTATCAGAATGTTTGAGATCCTTTATACACCTTTCAAAAGGTATAGTTATATCTAAAACATTTATTCAGTATTTTTTTACCAAACTTTGGGCTTTTTAGAAACTTAGTCTATTTTAACCATTTATTTTGGAATTCTGAAATAACTTTGACCCGTGGGTGAAGTCTATTGGAGTTTTTAGAAAACTAAAACAAGCCTGCACAAAAATAGCAGTTTATTTATGAACAAAACAATGACAAATTTCTAATTTCTTCAAAGACATTAGATCTCATCTATATCTAACCTTATAAATACCTTTGTCACTTAATTTGTGTAGATATCTGTTTGTCTGTCACGCTATTCCAAACCAATATACCAACCATGATTTGATTGTCAAATGTAAAACTTGGTAGACAGATGACATATACTCGGGCTACCACTCCAGAGATAAAAAATGATTCAGGATTTCAAGCCTTGAGTGTTGTCTGTCAGATTTGGTTGGATAGTGGATATCAAAGCAGTGAAAATCACTGGACAGACAGCCTAATTGAAAAGAGAAAAGATATGTCACCGGAAATCGTGGATCCTTTTGACATGCAAATTACAGGTGGATTGAAAATGCATACAATGATCAACAATTACAAAATATTTGTTGATTTATTATCTAATTTCACTAATCTAATGTTTGATATTTATTACTTTATTTACAATAGGTCTTTGAATACAATGCAAACCCCACCCCTACTTTTTGTAGCTAAAAATCTGTAATAGATTCCATCCTTTTATCGCTGCTAATTTAAAAACACATGAATGAAAAACAAAATCTTTAAAAAAAACCCTTAGAACAGACATGGATCCTTTTTTCGCTAAGTAACCTCTGGTTTAAATTTACCTAAAGATCCAAATTGTGTATTTTTGTTGGTTTGTTACTGTAATACAGCAAAAATGTTACCTGTCATTCTTTATATATATATATATATATATATATATATATATATATATATATATATATAGTCTAGAAAATTTTACAGCTTTAAACACTAAACATCAGAAAACTTTTTCAAAAATTTTTTTTGTGTCTCTTCACTCACTTATCTCCCAATATCAGTCAATGCAATTTATATGATTTTCTTCTGTGTTTTTTCCCCTGTTTTGCATATTCTTTGATATTATAATGAAATGTGTAAATTTTCTCTCATTGGGATCATCAGTTGTTTATCATGTAGCTGTTTAAGGGATTTTGAAAACAAAACAGTTCTGTAAACATGGCACCCCAGCAGTGTCAATCAAACACCACCTCCCCTTTTAACCATGATTTTGTTATATTGTTTATTTCATGCAAGTATTTTTTTTAATTTTATATAGAGTGTAATCATGTGTATTGTATATGGATATTATTTCATACTACACATCATTCAATTCTTTTAAATAAATATACACATATATATATATATATATATATATATAGAGAGAGAGAGAGAGAGAGGTATGGAGAGGTGCCTATCTAGTTGACATGAGCAACCTATTAATTATATCATTTTGAGGATTATGTATGCAAATAATGAAAGGTGTTTCTGATTTATATTAACAAAAACATAGCATAACATGTTTTGAGTGTTATGAAGCCACAGACATCACCTTATATATAAAGTAGTGTCTGTTGATTTGTAACAATCAAAAGGCAGTGTCTGTAACTGATAAAACAAAAATGATTAAAGCCGTAGCAATGGTCACAGACTCCTTCATAAAAATTTCAAAATTTCTTGCAATGAATTGGCAGTCATCTTCAAAGATTTAATTTTGCTTTTGATGACAAGAAAATAGCATAACACAAGTCGTAAACAACGAGAACTACTTTTGCATACTTGAAGGAGTTTTTTTTTTTTTTAACAAATGTCCATTTTTGTCTTCTAAAATCAATTCGGATTGTGACATGACTTATGATAAACTGATGAATAAAGTACCCATCATAGAAATATAGGATTTGACAAAACGATTACTTAACAGGATTTCAAAAAATATTACATGCTTTTAAATCTGAAATATAGTGAAATATACATTTGTTCACAGCTGGTGTCTGTATCTGTCAAATCATTTCAAAAGCCAATTGAGCATTAAGTCAGCTTCCTTTATCCTTTATGTGTTAAAAGCCCGCTTAAATTTACGAGTGTTTACTGAGACAACTGAAGTATGGATGACGACAAATGGCAAAACCTCATTTTATCCACAATAACAAAAATATATTCCCAACATTAAAAAACTATCAAATGATGGGCAACACTTTAGTAATTTTACTAAAAGATGGAAGTTTTCCCGTATTCCAAGGGAAATTATGAATTACTACTATCGATATATGCTATGTTAGGGATGATTGATTGAAAAATCAAAGACTGATATTGTATGTTGTATTTCCTATTTACCTGAGCACATACAATGTACATAAAAGAGATGTCTGTCTCTAAAAGTCATGTAATATCTGTGCATATATTTTTTCTTTTAAAAGACATCCCTAATAAATGAATTGATAAAACGTAAAACAAATATGCATTGTGTACAGTACACAACCCATTAGCCGTGTATGTGGCAAGATAAATATTTATTTTACTTATCTTCTAATTTTCTAAAAGGTTTGTGAATTATATATACACAAAATCATGTGTACCGTGTCAATATTGTATCCTATATCGTTGTTCTATCTATCTATCTATCTATCTATCTATCTATCTATCTATCTATCTATCTATCTACAGCTATTGGTGTGAATAGATAATACTGAGATAGATATGGACAGACTAAGACTAAGAGATACGAACAGGCTGGGGAAGATAGATATCAATCGATAGATAATAGATATGAGCGGGCAGACAGATAGGTGAATAAATAAATGTGAGTAGGCTGAGATAGATATGAACAGGCAGGGATATATGGATTGATAGATAGATAGATAGATAGATAGATAGATAGATATGGGAATAGAGATGGATAAATATGAGCAGACAGAGAGATAGAAAGATATGTGCAGACATATATAGATCTATGAGCAGATAGAGATGAGAAGATAGATGTGAACAGACACATAGATAGAAAGATAGATATGAGCAGACAGATAGACAGAAAGAGAGATATAGGCAACATGAATGGAGAGATATGAGCAGACATATATAGATAGATAGGTATTAGTAGATAAAGAGATTTGAGCAGACAGAAAGAGAGAAGAAAGACGTGAGCAGATAGATAGATATGAGCTGGCAGTAAACGATGATGTAAAAAGATGCTGTAATATTGATAGAATCAATAGGTAACTTGAGCTTCAAGAAAGATGATATCCTTTATTCACATATGGGAGCTCCAAGAAAGGTGATATCCATTACTCACGTATAGAAATTACGGGGACCGTACTGGATGCTACTTTTGGTACATATTTAATCCGAAACTCGATCCTTTATCATTCCACACAATGCATGTGATGTTTTCATCACAAAGGTAGTCATAGTTTCCCCAGGTATTTTTTTTTTTTTTCGTCCTTGGGATTGTACGTTTGATTTGCCATAGTCCTACATTCGGTACGCTTGCTTAGTTCTCTGGACAGGTGAGAAAACAGAATTACAGAATTGTAAAATCTGTCCAGCACTAAAATATGACCTGTTTCCAAGGTTTGCCGATGTGTAGAGTCTCTGCAATATCGCCGACTACACCCAGATGAGGAACAGGGCTCAAGGGTCCCTTACGCCTCGGGCAAGCTGAACTTGTACGCCTTTTACAATATGGTAATCCGTGACGCCCATGATAGAGAAGTGTGGCAAATCCTAGGGAAGGTCCATGTCCAACAACGGACGTTAATAGACTGATGATGATGATGATGATGATGATGATGATGATGATCTTATGTTCAAAAAAATTGTCTGGCTTCACATCAAGGAATTTTCTTATTCTGTATGTTAGAAACTGTCAACTAAATCTGTCATTAAAATTGTCAAAGTAGGTTACTTCAGTTCTCAAGTTGGATCACGTGTGCGAGCCGCCCCAATGGAGCTAGAGGGCTCTAATTTTCAATATTTACTCATTATATCATCTTTCTTGAAGCTCGGGTTATTCTATCAATATTACAGTGTCTTTTTACATCATCTACAAAAAACTTTTTTTTTCAAAATCCCCCTGGAATAGTTTTTTTTGTTGTTGTTGTTGCAGGGCGGGGAGGTGAGGGTTTCAATTTGCAATGTAAGTTTATACTAAATTGATCCCTTAGTTTTTGTCCGGAAGCATTCACGTTTGTTTTTTTTTTGTTTTTGTTTTTTTGTTGTTTTTTTTTGTTTTTTTTGAAAATTCAGACTTTTTCAGTTATCCAACAAACGGCTGGAGAAGAAAGTTATCCACTGAATTTCCAATTTTTTAACTGATTACCCCCAACACAGTATGCTGCCAAAAGTGTTGGACACGTGACGGTTTCTATTGAGTGACTAACTAGACCTGTTTTAAAACTGTTTGATTTATTAACTTGTACATGATCATTGATCCCAACTTTATCCAACTTTTCATTTTCTCTTCGTTTCACCACAACAGAGAAATTATTTAACTGTCAGTTATTCCTGGAAAATCTGACTTCACAAAAGTGATTTTTTTTATTCCGACCTTTTTTTTTTGTCCTGTTCAATTCATTCATTTTTTAATTTTCCTATTTGCCAAGTCCTGCTGTCTCAGATGCATGACAAGCGCCTACCGGAGCACTTGGCAACCGGGCAGCTGCCAAGGTTGCCGATACCCTGGACCGGACCTGATGATGGGAAGACATTTTCCCTTTTCCATTTGTACGCCTCATAATGAAGCTATTCTCCCATTCAATTGGCATAAAACTTTCAATGCCGAACTTTACTGGCTAATCTTTGATGTACTGCTTAAAGTAGAGTCGGTTCTTTACTGGCAGAATGCCTTCATCCACAATCAGAAGTCTCTTTGGCTTGCAAAAGTGCTGCAAGTTTGCAAGTAGAGAATTGAGCATTGGTCCAACTTTTTAGATTTTGTCTGTTTTGTCTTTACCAGGGGTGGGGAACCTTTTCATGTTTAAAGGCCACATTGAAATTCATTGTCGTCCAATGAGGCCGCACTCAAGAATTGCGTTTGCAGCAAAAATCTGAAGTTCTAAACTTTTGATGAATGACGTAAGTTTCGAAATAATTAGTATATACTACTTAAAAGAAATGGAAAACTTTTTAAACTTTCGAATGACTTCATTATTGCTTTTTGAGAGAAAGCATTGGGATATCAAAGACGTAGGAGGCCATACGTGATGGTCTAGAGGCCTGCGTGTGGTCTTAAGGTCTCAGGTCCCACACTCTTGGTCTATACCATTGGCGTCTGCTGGAGGGTGAGGGTAGACAAGGCATATGCCCCCCACCAGATCAGGCCTTCTCACCGAGAAATACCCCACTCGTTTAAAAGTTGAAATCATATAATCAGTGTAGGATAATGGTACAGTGCCGTTGTTGCATGTTTCCGTATTAAGAGACTGTATAATTATTCGCTGGCGCTCGCTCCATCATGTTACAACGTGGTCAGGCCAGGTGACTAAGTCAACGTCCTAGTGCACCATCTGACACCTGCATCATACAGTGGGGTGTACTTGAATGCTAACGCTACAAATGTCGGCAAGTGCAGCACCTTCTCCGCTGGTAGAATACCTATCTTGTTACTGGGTTGTCATTAAGATACATTCTGAATATATTCTCCCCACCCTAAAAATATTTGATTTGGTTCCATCCTCCACCCCTAATGGAAATGTGGCAATGGATGCCAACTAGTTTATAGTGGTACCCCTATCATTGATAAGTCATAGAAACTAGCAGAAAATACCCGCCCCCTGCACATTTATCCCCCAGATATATAGCACCCGAAATTTGAAATTCTAAACGTCACTTACTGTTAAGCCTTACAATCTACTTTTGCGATTCCAAATACTAGGAAATATTTGGAAATCAATGTCTAAAAGCACTTAGAAAGGAATATCAAAAGCTTATAACCGTTTGAGCCTGGCAAAACGCTACTGTCTGGGAAAAACATCGTAACATAGACGTTGGGCAAAATTTTATCATAGAAAACATATAGGAAGATATGGATAATTCACTGAGAACGCAAATCTTTTGAGAAAAAAAATATTGTATTTGTATATATCGGGGTTATACATGAAAGCCCTAGCTGGTCTGTTTAGGCGATATGAATACCCATTCATCGTGGTCATTGTAGCGTTACTGAACTACACAAAGTGGTGCTTATACGTATATATATATATATATATATATATATATATATATATAGATATACATATACACACACACATATATATATAAGCTTATATTATATACTTATATATAGATATACATATATGTATATATATATACATATACACATATATATATATGCGCACACACACATATATATGTATATATATATATATACATTCATATATATATATATATATATATATATATATATATATATATATATATTATTGTGTCATCCACAGACAGCTGCTTCGATGTATTACATCTCTTCAGTGTGGCTATAGACTTTCCATTATCTCATCCAGTACCATGAGGCAGGATTGAAACCTTCGCTTCAAACCAATATCCCACCTCTGAGCTGCAGAACTTGACGGTCAGTAAGGCTGAATTTAAGCGATATATTTGTTTAAGGATAAATTTCCCATCCACCAGAGTGCTCTATTCCTATGGAAAAGCATTGCATAAGCTTACAATGGATGAGTTACCCCACTTAAAGAGTGTTCAACACTGAATAGGGTATATATATATATATATATATATATATATATATATATATATATATAGAGAGAGAGAGAGAGAGAGAGAGAGAGAGAGAGAGAGAGCATGTGTTCTCCATTATTAAGTCGATAATCAGCGAATTTTGGGGTTGACAGCAGCATATTTTCAATTTTTTTCATTTTCAGCTGTAAGTCTATAAATCAGGGGCAAACCAAAGGGGGGTGCCTCCCAATGAATTTCCTGTCGGCAAATTTCTTCCGGCGTTGCCAGAATAACCATTTTTCGGCTAGCTGGTAGATTTTTTTTTCTCCTTCCAATTCAGCCGATAATAATCTACAATAGTCGATTAAATCTGGTAAGTCTAATGAAAGTGAATGTTTTCCTCTGATAAATGGGCTATAAATGAGTTAGGGGGGATCTAAAATACATTAAAAAAGAATTAGCCACTTTCAGCCATTTTGAAGGTTTTTGCCACAAAAGAAAATAACAGATCCCTGGCAGTGCTTGGCAACACTTATTTCTTTCCTTATCTGCCCTGCACGCTCACTTTGTCGGCAAATTAGAGGTCTACACACCCGCTTTGACGGCAAATTAGAGGCCTACACACCCGCTTTGACGGCAAATCAGTGCCTTGCGCCCTCTGTTCTATAAACATCATTAGTTACGCTTCAGAACATCTTCATTTCTTCAACTGTTGCTGGCCTGTAATTTCTGGCATATTATCAATCAGGATGTTCCAATTCGACCTGCTCAGCACACCTGTTTCTTCCGGCCCAAAGATTTTGCCAAAATGTTTCATATGAAGTAAAAAAAAAAAAAAGAATGAAAAAATCTGGAGAAAATCTCCCTCTGTGTTCGATTCTGACGAAAATTTCTTGGTTTGCTTTGTGAGGCCGAAACAATCACTAACGTCGATTTTTCACGCTGTTGTGTGAATGTCTTGGACGACCCCGTCTTCAACAAATCTGAACTGTTCGCTGCTGATAGTGCATTGCCAGCACACTAAACGATAGGCCCTTGCTCATTTCATCCCATGGGTTCCCAATCTTTTCAGGGTCATTCCCCACTTTTGTCAATAAAATTACTAGTTTTCCCAAATTCCACACAAGTAATTTGCAACAGAGAATAATTTCAAATAATTATTTTATTTTGCGTATGAGACAGCTTCATAATAAGAATTAGTTTAATTTCATAACAGAACAGTTCTAATCGTGTATTCGTTACTCAAAGAAAGTAGACGAAATGATTAAAATAAACATTCACCACGACTTTAATTCTTAACTAAAAGCCTTATATCCCCACCCGCATTGGATAATATTAATCATAAACTATTTGATCGTCACCCGAGACGAGCACTTCAGTATCCATGAAGTTTACCCGCGTACTTTTCCCACCTGAACAGGTGGGTTAATCGGCGTCTCGATCCTCGTTCGGACAGACACAGAAACGTTCTGAATATTTCTCTGAGCTATATAAACAACGGATACAGCAATTAGATTTACCCTTTTCTTAAGCGTACAGAGCAGTACTACTCAAAATACCATGTTTCAACCAATGTTACGAACTCTAAAAGTGAGGTATATGCTCTAGGGTGATTAGGCAACGGGCTATTGTACCGATCGAATTCACTACCTCAGCCAATTACTCTACGGTACGGGCCTGCTAACCATTGTGCTCAAGTTATAAACCTAGCCTAGTCTGGCATCAGGCTACAATGCTGAGATACCCAGTGATGATCGGGTTCTCAGCGTGACGGGCCTGCCCACATGAAAAAAAAAAGAACTTTTCTTTTTTTTATTTGGTAAAAGTCTTACATAGATGAAAGGTTGAGATTTAAGTAAGTTTGTAGAATGATGTAGATTCGGTTAAGTTATGAAGACAGTGTTAAAATTGGGCATTTTTTTTAAAATTCACTTTTCCCCCAAACTATTTCAAAATTTGAGAGAATTATGGAAACATCAACGTACTCGACGTGTTTTATCTGTGGGTCGGCAAGGGGTTTCTTTCGGTGACCCTCCCTTGGGTGAGTATGCTCCCAGACTAAGGTTCAGTAGCCTGGTTTGAGGATGGCCATTGACATTGTACGCGCTTCCAGACATCGCCCTTGGGCTGGTTAGAATTCAGCAAACTCGGCATTTTCGTAAGGAGCTGATGAAACTGAAGAGAAATGAATTCGATGAATTCACCCTACCAGTTATAACGTACGGTTGCGAGGCAAGCTTTTCGCACTCGCAGATTCTTAAATACGGCGATTTTAAATGGCTAAAAATGGCTACATTTTTCAACAAAATTATGTCTTCGTTGTTCTCGATCCTAGTATATATATATATATATATATATATATATATATATATATATATATATATATATATATATATATGTATAAACTGATGTGGTCGTTCATATTTTTTTATGGGAACCAAACGAATATCTACTCACGGAACCCATTAGTCAAGGGGGTCTGAACCTTTCGCAGTTTCTTCCAACGATGTTGCTTCATAGATTGTCGGATCGAGCTGAAATTTGGGACAGGAGACTTTTGGACCAAGGCGCAACTTTTGTATATATAGGACTATATGTAAAAAAAAGGCGCTCATATGCTGGCTACGGCTTGAGTCCTTGCGACAATAATTGCAAAAACTAAAGAGAATTTTTGCAGATAGCCAATTCACACGTTTGAGTGTGTGGTATCCCATATTGAACTGACCTTGTGTCACACTCTGTTCTCGCAGGGTTTCAGATAAATAGGCTAGTTGTGTTGTGCATGATTAATTTTTCTTGAAGGGTGTGGATCGCTTACACGATCTGCGTCACTACAACAAGGTGGGGCCGAAATTATGGATGCCAATTATTTCTTGGTAAGCCCTCCTGCCATCTATCACCTCACATGCAGTTCTGGGCAATTGTTACCCTTTGCGTGTTAAATTCAAAATATATGGACAGCGCAAACTTTTTTGATTTGTTTCGTTTTTGACCTTAACTCTAACCCTAACGGACAAATTAATAGCTTTTATTTTCATCATTGTGTAAATATCTGATCAATCCATTTTATAATCATACTTAGAGCGTTTGTACGAGCTTTTTGGGCGTGTATTCCATTTTTAGCGATATAGTTGGAAATTAAATCTAGCCACTTTTAGCCATTCAAATGGCTGTAGTTAGGAAACTGCGATTATCTAAAGATTGCCAACTCGAAAACTTAACAACACACTCTGATACTCTCCGTAGCCCAGAGGAAGATCATCATCAGTCTATTAACGTCTGGCGTTGGGCATAAACCTTCTCCAGGAGTCGCCACACTTCTCTATCGTGGGCATCGCGGAGCCAGTACTTTTTGAATCTGTCCAGGTCATCTCTCCATTTAATACTCTGCCAGCGTCAGTTGCGCATGTGATCTCAGGGGATCCATGTTGTGAGTTGCGATGTCCATCGGTTGTCTGCCATTCTTGCTACACGGCCAGCCCATTGCCATTTGAGATTTTAAATGGATTCTATAATGACACTGACACCTGTCTTCTCCCGGATGTACTGTGCTGTCTTGTGGTCTCTCCATGTGAGGCCCAGCATAATTCTTCCATGTGTACGTTGCATGATTCTCAATTTGCAGATCTGTCTCTTGGTTAGGTTCCATGTTTCAGCTCCATAAGTGACTATTGGGAGGATGCAGTGGTTGTACACCCTTCTTTTTAGGATTAATGGGATCTACTTGTTTTTGAAGAACAGAATATATTAGAAACCCCGAGACAGGAAGCATAACAGCTGTAGGTGACATTAAATACGAGTCACAGTCATTGCTCAATCCATTCAGCGCACCCAAGTACTTTAGGCAGGACATTTAGCGCGGTGTTTCTCAACTATTCCTGTGCCATTAACTCTCAAGTCTTCTCTGCGAAATCTCATTCACCTTTGACTATATTTCTTCATGTGTATTTAAAATTGTTTTCATCTGCAGTTTCATTACCACCGCGACCAAAAAAAAAAAATTCATTCACTCTTAGATGGATCATTCATTAGTTTACGAAATACTAACGTAGCTTATCGTCAAGGCAACAGGAGAACCATCAGAGTCACCAAAGGGACACCTGGAGGAAAAAGCCTGAACCTGGATGACATAGTGTGCCACGTGGTCCCAACATGGTGACAAGAATAAATATCTGTCGGATCGAATGCAGGAGTCAGGCGTGGACCCATGGCAATTTCCAGATAAGGCAAAGCACAATTGGAAAAAAAGATATTTTTTTAAATCTAAATAGAGAAATTTCATTAAAAAAAAAAAACAAACAAATAATCCCAACTGATCATAAATCAATCTTGGAAGTAATTGTTGTCAAAGGTAGACGAATATTCAGTTCTGTTACTTGTAAGCACATCATATATACTACATATACATCTATACAGCCATTCTTTAAGCTTTTGTATTTAGCATTGATTACAAAATTGTGTAATAGGCAGGTTGAAATGGGGTTCACATTTCCTATCAGGCCGGGGCCTATTACCAGCTGTTTCCCACCATGATCATGTTAATCTACATGAAGTTTTTCAAAGCTGTGTTTCGACTCAACGTGAGAGAGAGAGAGAGAGAGAGAGAGAGAGGGGGGAGAGAGAGAGAGAGAGTTTTTGCTACATTATATAAATAATTCATTTGTGACGTCAGATGGAATACAAAGCATAGTCTTACAATTACAAACCGTCAAACAAGAACATACCCGGATCAACTTGAAAACTGAAAAAGCTCATGTTGTTTCTTCCGTTTTCAAGGTGGTCCGGTTGGCTATCTATCTAGCGTGCAGACCACACCTATGTAGCTAGAGGGCTGAAAATTTAAACATCGTCATCATTATGTCTAGAAAAAAAAAGCTTTTTTTTTACCCCCCTCCCCTGCCACCAAGTTGGTTGGGGGCGGGGGGGGGGGGGTGAGTAATATGCAATGTAGGTTTATGCCAAACTGATCACTTTTGGTTTTGTTTTTTTCTATTTTTGAATTTATACCTTTTTAATGATCACTGCCAAATAAAGGTCAAGAAAAGTAATTCATTCATTTATCAATCCTTTTTCCAAGTTTTCAAGTGATCACTCCAAAACGGCATGCTGCCAAAAGACGTTGGTCATGTGACGGTTTCTATTGAGTGACTAATCAGACTTATTATTATTATTATTATTATTATTATTATTATTATTATTATTATGTAACTTAACACCAGTTGCCTGGTGGTTCCCGCTTGAGGTTGAGTGACAGCAAGTCTCCTCGAGTCTCCAGCCCTCCTCTCCATATTCTCGTATAGTTCACAGCAGTGCTGTGGTTTACAGTTTCACACCAGTAACCCGACGATCATTGCTGGTGGCTGAGTGACAGTAAGTCTCCTCGGATCTTCAGCCCACATCTTATTTCTCCCTTGCTTATCACACCAGTGCTGTGGTTCATACCTCTGCAACCATTTGGATGGGGGTTTTTTTGTCTCTCCTCCTTCCTCCTCTGTCAAGCCACTGCTAACATTCAGGGTTGGTGGTGGTGGTGGTGGTGGTGGTGGTGGTGGTGATGATGATGATGATGATCATCATCATCATCATCATCATCATCAATAACAACAACTTGAGAACCGTAGAAAAAACATTCAATCAGTAGACCGATTGTAGTTGTAAAAGATGGACATGAGGAATTCAAGGAGAAAAAAGACAGGAGGGTGAAGCGACCAAAACATTGTAATGAATCCAACAAAAAGGAGGAAACTGGTCGGAAATAACCAATGTATGATAGTAAAAATACCCTGTGAAAGAAAGTCATGAACGAGGGCTAAGGGCCGTTGGCTATCAGTAATTCTTCATCATTAAGAACAGGTTTGGGCCTACCCCAAGTTTTTTTTTTCTTATTGGTATTCACATTTTCAGACCCAAACTTATTGGACCAACGTTGAACAGTTCACCTTAATGCAGTGTTTACTCAGTAGCTTGAGCAGAATTACGTCTCAATGAGAAATCATACTTGAAAATTAGTCTAATGATGTGAAGGAATTGAAAACCTCCCATGATAACGAATAGTTTCTCAACTTATATTCAATATGTAAAAAATGTAATTACACTTGTAAATCTTTCTCTTTCAGCATTATTCTCTGCTAGCCAAAAATCCGCTCTACAGACAGACCTCCCCAGCTAGTTGTTTGGAAAGCTTGAATGGGACCTTTGGCCCTAATAAGTTCGTTCGAATTGCACGATTATTAGCGCGTTTGCCTCACACGCAGAAGGTCTTGGGTTTGATTCCTGGCATGAATGAAGAATGTTGAAAACTCTTCTTTTGGACGAATCTCCCTGTGCACTCTGCAGCTAATTGAGTACACTCTAAGCTGTGTGATTAAGGTGGCGGTATCCCTTTGGTGGACTTGTATTCTGCCAAGGGGATGATCATAAAAACTTGTAGGTATAAAGACCTGGTCTTGACCAAACTTGAGACTTGCAATGATCACTAAGCTGACGCATGCAACAGAAACCGGGACTTCATCACCGGCTGCCATACTCTATTGGAGGTTGCCTCTTAAGAGACATGACGTTTTACTGTTTTTATCAATTCTATATCTCTGGCTACAATACACTGTTTCGGCTACTTAGAGGTCGCATGTGGATAGATAGTATTAATATTATATAAATAGATACATGGATTTTGTTTTTATTTGCTGCGTTAATCTATTTCACATGGACCAATCATTTATAAGTTTTAGGTTATAATAAGAATCTTACGAAACAAATGTTTAATCTAATTAGCATATATAGTTTTTATTGTTGTAAGATGACGTAAGAAAGACGTTCCTCATCTAACAGCCTGATATAAGGGTAACAGTACTTATATACGTTCTGGCACACTTGTCTGCCTTTTGCTCTTTCCTTCTTACAATTTTTGCCAAGTGTGACTCGTGAACCATCACACACCTTTCTTTTCACAGGATATTACGTATGTTGCATGCAGTTCGCGCTTTATTTAGCCAGAGTTTGGTTAACTAACTATATTTCTTTAGAGCAGACTCTCTTCTGCCTGTAATTTTTAACCGTTGATTCAAAGGTTCTCTCCTTCGAGGCATGAAAGTCAATTCTTAAATCCACTGAGGTCAAAGCAATAGAATAAACCCCCAAGTGCTGGGCCCGGAGCATATGTTATAAGCAGGTGTTATTTCTTTAAAAAAGTAGCATTTCAAAGGAAATTATGAATCACCACCATCTATATATGCTGTGCTGGGGGTGATCAATTGAAAAGTTGGAGAAAAGGATGATCAATGAATAACTTGTCTCACATTTTGTTGGACTGTGATCACTAAAAAGAGGTCTGAATTTTCAAATAACAAGTGGGCACAAATTAGTGACCAATTTAACATAGAGCTAAATTTGCTACAAAGCCACAAAAAAAGAACTTTTTAGTGTCTGCATGGCCATTTTGGATCAACAATACCCGAATCTTGTGTTGGTAATCTTTTTCAGATGATTTTAGATAAAAGATCTATTTTTTTAGATATTTTTTTAAGGATAAATCCTTCTCGTTTACGCGTGGGTTACGGTGATTCACTTATTCGAGGTACAGAGGTTGAGGTAGTTATTAGATTTGTACAGTGAGTAATGTAATAAGAAGCTTCTTTCTCTACTAATATCTAAGTCCATACATGCGACAGTGCAATTAGATGAATCATTGACTGAATGCAAATTTTATTTGTTTTATTAGAATATAAATGAGAAATCATGTAAAAATTTGCTTCGTCTGGGCAATTGGAAAAATTCGCGATTTTATTAAAGATAATGTAGAAAACAGTCCAAAGCGAACCTGGTGATTTTTATCGGAGTGCAGGTCTCTAATTTGCAATTTCAGGGACGAATAGAAGGAAGAAACTTTCCGATAGAGAGAGACCTTTGGGGATACAGCAACCCACCGTCAATACGACTCAGAAAACTGAAAGATACATTTTGAATGACAATTTTCGAATCCATTCAAATTGTTTCCACGCAGTACATTTAAACATTTTTCTCTCGAGTCATCCTCTAGAGAGAGTCAGATGAAACAAGCTTATGAGAATAAGAAAAAAAAACAAGATTTAATTTTTTTTTCCTCTTATCCTTTTATAGTTATCCGTTAATTACGCCAATATTAGATAGAAGTCTTCGCAAGTTAGAAGTGTTCCATTAATCTTCCTGTACATAAGCCAAATTGTTCCTCTCATTTGAACAATCAAAATATAAGCCTGGGAACATCAATATTTTCATTATCTCGCATCATAACAAATACTGTATGTCTTAGACGTGTGCATACGGTTTGGGGGTGGGTTCTGGCCGCACCCTTGATTATAAGGATGTTTAGATTGATAAAAGTGGCTTTATGAATTAATCAGTTGGAATATATGGATGAATGCTCGTTTAACAGATCGAATAATTTGTCATATATATATATATATATATATATATATATATATATATATATATATATATATCTGTGTGTGTGAAGCTAAGAGCTCCAACAACTAACGCTATATCTATTGAAAAACAGTATCCTCTTTCTTGTCCCTGGGTGTGTACGCCACTCAAAAGCCGTTCAAATTTCTTTGCACCCCTCCTCCCCTTCCCCACTCCCCTTTCCCCACCCCTTACAAAATTCTTTTGTTTGAGCCTCATTTGTCTAACCACGGGTTCGAAGAACAAAAAAGACCAAAAAAAACAAAAAGGAAATTTTATGAAAAAAACATTATTCTTTAAAGAAGGAAAAATAATTACCCCGGCCATTAGTGAGATCTTTTACAGAGAAATGATATATATATATATATATATATATATATATATACATATATATATATATATATATATATGAGACGAGAGAAAAGGTCTATCCATAAAGAAATCGAACTTTCAACATAAATTGGACGTTTTGGAGTGCTCATGACTGGAATATTATGTAAAAGTAACATCGACATTTTGTATTAAAAAAAACTGTTTTAAGCTACGTTTATTAGTTTTTGAGCTACACGTGCCAGAGTGAACGTGTGTCTAGTGGGCTTGGCTCTTTTCTTTTCCAAGTTGAAAAATGACGAATCTTGAAAAGCGACATGTTTATTTGAAATTTTGTTTCAAATGAGGAAATACTTTTTTTTTATAGACAGCTCTAATTTTGCCAAAGAAGTTTGTCCCAAACGTGTTTGAAACAATAATTCACACTAACACGTTGCTCTTCAATATTCTTCATTTTTCAACTTGGAGAAGAAAAGGGTTAAGCGCATTCGACAAAAGTAGATTCCCTGGTTAATCCTAGTGTATACTTTCACGGATATACAAAAGTTGCATTTAATTTATACGTATATATATATATATATATGTTTGCTAATCCCTCATTGTCAAATTTATTCTTCGGCAACCCATGTGAGTAAGCCCTTTGTTCGGAAAAAAAATGAATATGGTAGTACAAAATACCATCCATGTGTGATACATTATGATAATACCTTATATAAACTAACAAACTGCGTATATCATAACACGGCTATAAAATGATAAATTAAAGCTATATAAAAAATCATAGCTTATGGGGAAATGGTGTATGATCAACACTGCTGGGGAGCAATGTTGATATAACTGTTTTGTTTTAAAATCCCCGAAACGGTTACACAGTAAACAACTGATGATCCCAACAAGAGAAACTCACACATAGGATTATAATATCGAATTCTGTGTAAAACATAAAATAAAACACTGAAATTACATAACATTAATAGATGTTGGGAAATAATTGACTGAAATGACGTACATCTCTGATTTCTTATTATATATTTAGTGCAAAGGCTGTACAGCTTTCTTTCTCTCACTTTCTCTTTCTCCCTCCTCCCTCTCTCTCTCTCTCTCTCTCTCTCTTTATCTCTCTCTCTCTATGTATAAATGTGTGTATATGTATATATATATATATATATATATAGAGAGAGAGAGTTTCAAATAGTATAACTCATTCATAAATATTACGTCGGATAATATATCCATTTTCTATTATATATATATATATATATATATATATATATATATATATATATATATATATATTGTGTGTGTGTGTATTTATCTTAATAACCAATGTCAAGGTTAACTATACGTGTGAAAGCTTCTAACTGCCACTTCCTGGACAGGTAAAGTAGTTAATAGGGTAAACAACTCAAATGCTTGCTTACCTATCTTCTTGTCCGGCAACCATCGTGGCATGCCAGTGATCAGACCAGTTCTGAATACCTGCAACACGGACTGATGCCCTTGGTGCTCGCTTGTCAAGCGTATGAAAAAAAAAACCCAAAAAACATCAAAATAAGGAATTTCCAAGATTTGAAGTCAGAATTTTTTTCGGGAACATGTGACAGTTGGATTTCTGTTTTGGTGAAACTAATAGAAATGAACCACTTGATAGAAACCATAACGGGGTGATCAATGAATAAGTTACTTCTGCCGCCTTTTATTGGGTAGTGATCACTAAAAAAAGTCGGAATTTCTTCAAAAAAATGGATGCTATTGCTGCTGTACACAAACTAAGGGATCAATTTTGTATAAACTTACATTGCAAATGGAATGGGTTGGGCTAAGTCACTGTCGAAAGATCTTTGTTAAGATATCTAGTAATAGGAGAGAGTACTGGGAGAAGTAGATTTATATACTTCCCATGGGCAGTAGGTGAGATAAACAGAATCTGCCTGAGGCGAGATCGTTTACAAAACGACTATTACGCATTATTAAAAGATAATGGCTTTTGTTATTAGATATAAGAAGATTAAATAAGTCTATTTAATTGGTAACATTAATTTGTATGTATAGGTATATACTTGTGTGTGTGTGTGTGTATGTATGTACGTATGTGTGTGTGTTTGTGTGTAAAGGTATATAATTGTATGTGTACGTAAGGGTACAAATTTTGAATGTATAAGTATGTATAGGTGTATACGTATGGTTAAGTAGAAACGATTGTATTGGTAGATACGTGTGCGTACGTATGTATATACGTGTACATATGTGTAGGTATATGTATGTGTATATGTATAGGTATATGTTTTGTGTGTGTATGTGAGTGTAAAGGTATAAACTTGTATGTGTATGTATGGGTATAATTTTTGTAAGTATAGGTATATAAGTATGGTTAAGTAGAAACGAATGTATTGATAGATACGTGTGCATACGCATTTGTATACGTGTACATATGTATATCCGTGTGCGTATGTGTAGGCATGTGTATGTCTGTATGTATAGGTATATACGTGTGTTAATATATAACAGTCGCTTTGAAATAAACGATATTGACTATAATAAAGGAGATGAAATTAGGGTTGGAAGCATTCATTTTGGCCTTTGCATTACCACCGGCTGTTTAGCTCAATGGTAAGAGCATCGGAACGTGTGTGGGTATAGGTATATATGTGTATAAGTATAAGTGTGTGTGTGTTTATATATATATAAGAATATATGTGTGTATGTATGAATATAATTGTGTGTGCATATTTATAAGAATAGATGTATGTATGTATAAATGTAAGTGTGTATGCGCGTGTTTATAAGTATGTGTGTGTATGTATATATTGGTATGTGTATGTATGTATAGATATATGTGTGCATGTATAGGATATATATATGTATGTGTTTATGTATATATATATATGTGTGTGCATGTATATAAATGTGTATGTATGTATAGATATATACATATATGTGTATGTGTGAATGTGTATATGTATATATAGATATGTGTGTATGTGTATATATTTAAATAAGTGTGTGTGTGCATGTATATATATGTATATATATATATATATGTATGTATATATATATATATATATATGTATGTATATATATGTATGTGTATGTATGTGTATGTATGTATATATATATATGTATGTATGTATATATATATATATATATATATATGTATGTATATATATGTATGTGTATGTATGTGTATGTATGTATATATATACATGTATGTATGTGTATGTATGTATCTATATATGTGAGTGTATGTACGTATGTATGTATATACACATATATATATATGTGAGTGTTTGTGTATGCATATACATATATATGTGTGTGCATGTATAAATATATATATATATATGTGTGTGTGTGTGTGTGCATTTATAGGTGTGTATGTATAGGAATATATGTGTGTGTGCATGTATAGGTATATGTGCGTATATGTATAGGTATATGTCTGACTAGGTATAAGTGTATGTCTGTATGTATAGATATACGTACGTATAGGTATTTATATATGTATGCGTATATATGTATATTTAAAGATGTGTGACTATAGATGTCTGAGTGCATGAATATAGATAAGTCTGTGTGTATACATATGTGTGTGTTCTGATATGTATGTGAACAGATATATATGTATGGATATTTGTGTAAGTGTGTGTATGGGTGCGTGAGAGTCCGTTAGTATTGATATGTATGTGTATAGATACATGTGCGTGAGTGTGTGAATGCATGAGTATAGATACCTGCATAGATGTTTATGGATATATATATGTGTAGATAAATAAGAGTGTATATATATGTGTGAGTGGGTTAGTCATGATATGAGTGGGTATAGATTTGTTTATGGATATGTGTGTATAGATAAATGAGTGGGTATAAATGTGTGTATAGATGTGTTTATAAATATGAGTGTTAGATATGTGTATAGTTAGATGTATGCATAGTTAGATGTGCATGTGTGTGTAGATAGGGAATGTGTATAAATATATATATATATATATATATATATATATATATATATATATATATATATATATGTCTGGGTGGGTGTTTTTGCAGATATACGTGTTTATGCATATGAGTGTGTGTGTATAGATGTATGTGGAGTGTGTGTATACATATGTAAGCGTATAGATATGTATTTGTGTGTGCTTATATGTGTATGTGTGTAGGTATATACATATGCATGTGTATAGATAAATGGATGTACGTAGATTGATATATGTGAATACATATATGTATGAATCGATATACACGTGTGTGTATCGATTTATATATATCTGCATGTATAGATGTATACGTGTGTGCACAGTTATATGTGTGTGCACATCTATGTGTGCATCGATATATATATATACATATGTGGATGTATATGTCTGTGTATACTTATGCATGTATAGATATATGTGCATATCTATAGATATGTATATAAATTTATACGTGTGTGTGTAGATAAATGTGTGGGTATTGATATACGTATGTGTGTAGAGATACATGGGTATGTGTATGTATGGATATGTATGTGTGTGTGGATGTATACAGATATGTGTATATACAGATGTATATATATGTATAGATGTATGTTTGTATATATATATATATGTGTGTGGGGGTGTTTATGGACGTATTTTATGCGTTTATAGATGTAAGTATGTATTAGCACTTATAGATGTATGTGTGTATCGATGTGCGTTTAAAAGATTCATGTATGTATTGATAGACAGGTGTGTACATATATGTATCTGTATAGATATATGTGTATATATATATATATATATATATATATATATATATATATATATATATATATATATATATATATATATATACGTGTCCATAGATACATGGATATGCATAAAGCTATGAGTATGCATAAATACGTGTATGTATAGATACATAAGTGTATGTATTGATATGTGTGTTTTAAGACGTTTGTGTATGTGAATTGATCTATGTGTATGGATAAAGATACATGTGTATGTGTGTAGATGTGTATGTATGCATGGAAATGTTCTCGTATGTAGATATATATATGTGTGTGTGTATAGATATAAATGTAATTGTGTATATATATGAATGTGTGTGTATAGAAATATATATTTGTGTGCATGTGTATATATATATGTGTAGGTATAGATATGTCTGTGTGTGTATAGAAATATATGTATATATATACATGTTTGTAAATATATATATACATATATATATACATACATATATATATATATATATACATATATATATACATACATATATATATATATACATATATATATATACATATATATATATATATACATATATATATACATATATATATATATACATATATATATATATACATATATATATATACATATATATATATATACATATATATATATATACATATATATATATACATATATATATACATATACATATATATACATATATATATATACATATATATATATATATATACATACATATATATATACATATATATATATATATATATATACATACACATATATATATATATATATCTGCATATATATATGTATATATACACATACATATACATACATGTATATATAGATGTTTACATATATATATACGTACAGACGTCTCGAAATATATATATGTATATATATATATATATATATATATATATAGAGAGAGAGAGAGAGAGAGAGAGAGAGAGAGAAAATTTGTGTGTACGTCGAAGCACGTGGGTACTTATAAGATATATATGAATTTATATGTATGTATATTTTTGTTGTGTTATATATATATATATATATATATATATATATATATATATATATATATATATATATATTGATCGATACGTTGCAATTTTTCTTGTGGGATTTTTGCCAAGGAAAATTCAATTACCGAAGATATGGTTATTTTCTTCTTATTTCTTTCTTTCCTTCCTTTCCCGGGGAAAGTAATTTCTTTGTCATTCACAATTAAGTCTCTCCTAATCTTTTTGAGCAACAAGTACGAAAAGGTAGGAGGAGGAGGTAGAATTTAGTCATGGGAAGAAGAAGTGTGTCGGCCGGGAAGCGATTGTATCACTTGAGATGATGAGGTGGGGCGGGGTAAGAGATGCTGGTATGAGAAAGTCGATCAAGTCCCCTGACCTGGAATCTTGTAGACCTGGAATCGAATTCGAAATCCGATTCGCCAATTCTCCAAAATACCAAGATTAAGGGAGGGGGGTCCCAAGTGTGGGGCGGTGGGGATGGGGGTCACTATCCCCAATGTTCTTTCTTTTCTTTTTTTTCTCCCTCTCTAAAAACCGTCAACCCTAACTGTCAACAGAGGCTTCTTCGGTTCTAGTGTTGTCTATCTATCTACGAGTCACGTGTAAAGACCACAACAAATGGAGCTAGAGGGCTGAATTAAAACCTAGACATTCATCAAATCGCCCGAGCACAACAAATGTCCCGATCAACCAGCCGTGTGGGCTATGGATCTCTCTCTCTCTCTCTCTCTCTCTCTCTCTCTCTCTCTCTCTCTCTCTCTCTCTCTCTCTCTCTCTCTCTCTCTCTCTCTCTCTCTCTCTCCATTGTGACATTTTGGGGCTACGAACTGGAAAAATAACATGAGCACACCACTAGGCATTATTTAAATGTTTTTTGTTTTTTTAAAATATTTTTTGGGTCTTTTCGGTCATTTTGGACCACAATGCCCGAATCTTGAGCTAGGTGCTTTTAGATAAAAGATATTTTCTTTTTTTTGTATTTTTAGATATTTTTTAGATAATTAATCCTGGTAAATGAGCGGGATATGATGACTCTTTTTAGGTACGGATCTCTTTTTATCATGCCAAGAATAAACTTCTTTTTTTTTTATCCTCTCCCAACTATTTTCTTGAGGGGATTAATTTCAAATCTATCTTTTTCTTTGGTCCTTCAGTTTGAGTCCGACAGAGTTCAGTTTTTTTTTTATTCTTATTTTTTTTTTATTTGGGCTTTTGCTAGTGATCACGGCCCAGCTAAAGGCGAAAGAAGTAACTTATTCATTGATCAACGTTTCTCTTTCAAATATTTCGATCGATTACTCTCTCAACACGGTATGCTGCTAAAAGATGGTGGTCCCGTGACGACGACTAATATTGAATGACTCACTCGACCTGTTTCTGTTTCTTCACATAAGATTTCCCTACTATTAATCTTCGTTTTTTGATATCTTCCTTCTTTCTTTCTCTCTTTCTTTATGTCTTCCTCTCTCACTCTCTAGGTTTCATTCCTTTCTTGACTCTTTCTTTTATTCTTTCTTTTTCCCTCTCTTCCATTCTTTCTTTCTCTCTCCCTTTCATTCTTTCTTTCTTTCTCTCACTCTTTCATTCTGTCTTTCTTTCTCTCACTCTTTCATTCTGTCTTTCTTTCTCTCACTCTTTCATTCTGTCTTTCTTTCTCTCACTCTTTCATTCTGTCTTTCTTTCTCTTACTCTTTCATTCTTTCTCTCTTTCTCTTTCATTCTTTCTCTCTTTCTCTTTCATTCTTTCTCTCTTTCTCTTTCATTCTTTCTCTCTCTCTCCCTCTTTCATCCTTTTTCTCCCTCTCTCTCTCTGTTATATTCTTTCTCTCTCTTTCTCTCTTTCATTCTTTTTTCTATTTCTTTCTGTCTTTAATTTTTTGTCTCTCTTTTTCATTCTTTTTCTCTCTCATTCATTTTTCTTTCCCTCTCTCTCCCATTCTTTCTGTCTCTATCTCTTTCATTCTTACTTTCCTTCTCTCCCTCATCCCTCTCCTTTCTGTCTGTGTTTTACTTTCTCTCTTTTCTTTTTTTCTCTATTTTTTTCTCTCTCCTTTCTTTCTTTCCTTTTCTGTTTTTCATCTCTCTCTTTTTGGCTCTGTATCTTTCTGTTTTCTTTCTCTCTCTCTCTCCCTCTCCTCTGGCCCTATTTCTCTGTTTTGGGGTTTCTCTCAATTCTCTCCCTCTCTCTCTCTTTTGCTCTCTCCTTTCTTTCCTCCTCTCATTTCAGCTCTCTCTTTTCTTTTTCTCTCTTTCTACTATATTTCCTTCCCTCTCTTTTTGCTCTCTTTCCTTTCTTTTCCTCTTCTTTTCACTCTTTTCTTTCCTTCTCTCTTTTAGCCATTTCTTTTCTTTCCTCCTCCCTTTTTTGCTTTCTTTTTTCTTTCCTTCTCACTTTTTGCTCCCTCTTTTCTTTCCTGCTCTTTTTTGTTCTCTTTCCTTTCCTTTTTTTTTCGTTTTCTCTTTTCGTTCTCTCATTTTGCTCTCTCTTTCCTTTCATTCTCTCTCTTTGTTCTCTTTTTGTTATTTCTCTCTTTTTCATCCTTCCTTTTCTTTTTTCTCTTTTTTGCTTTTTTCTTTCTCTCTTTTTCTCTTTGTTTTTTTTTTGTCTTTTTCTCTTCCTGTTTTTCTCTTTTTTCTTTCTTTCTCTTTTTTCTCTTTTCCTCTCTCTTCTCTTTCTTCATCTTTCTTCCACTCTTTTTTCATCCTTTCCTCACTTTTTTGCTCTTTCTCTCTTTTCATCTCGTCAAACTCCTGTACAAAATCAGGAGTTGTCTTTGTCTTCTTTATCATATCAAGAACAACAAGAACAATCCACACCGAAATAAGGGTTGTAAAGTGATACGTAAAATCCACATCTCCGTATCATGATATGGGCTCACGACCAAGTGATTGCCAGGAGTCTCTCTTACTAACTGAGCTAAATTGACAAATCTTAGATATTAACGACGAGGACCCTTGAGGGGAGGCTGTAGCCGGTGCATCGCAACGGGACCTGGGGACAACATGGGTCCCGATATAGTTGAAGGGGGTCAAGAAAGCTAATTTGAGCCCGAAAATTAAACTACAAAATCCATATGTTATGTCCATTGATAAAATAGTTTGACTCTATCATTAACCGGCAAGTGAACATAATATGCCGTACTAAAAGGATTTTAACAGATGAAATAACAATGGCTAAAGGTGTATGTGTATGTACGTTGAGGCGAAAATACCGTGGCACCGCCGTATAAGATTTCATCCGGGAGCCCTCGGCCAAACAATTTATTGACTATATGCTTCAGTTCGGCATGCTATTTATACATGACACTCAACATGTGGGGCCCCCCAAAAATAACCTTCTTCTGTGTCTGCCTGTATTAATGTCAAAGGTCTACATTCTCCCTCTGTTGTGGCTGATATCGGAGGCTTGAAATACAACAGAATACTTCACTGCTTAGCCTCGTGCATTTTCCTAACATATCGTTCTGTGGAGGCAATCGAAAACATCCTGAACACCTTCCCTAATCTACACAACCTTTCAAAATTGAAGACATCATCATCAGTCTTCTAACGTCCGTCGTTGGACATAGACCTTCCCCAGGATCTGCCACATTTATCTATCATGGGTATCGCAGAGCCAGTATTTTCTGAATTTTTCTTGTTCATCCCTCCATCTTGTATTTTGTCAGCCTCAGTTTCGCGTGTGGTCTCTGGGGATCCATGTTGTGAGTCGTGATGTCCATCGGTTGTCAAACAATCTGCAATAATTTCAACGCGTTGCAAATATCTCACGCAGGGTTATTTTGGGGGTCCAGGACCCCCTCCCCCCAAAAGACATACAAATCACCTTTGATTGCTTCTTCGCTTTACACCATTTCGGTGTACGAAAGGCTCCATAAGAACGTTCTATTTCCGGATAACGCAAAAATCTATATTGTAGTTGATAAAGAAATAATCAAGGTCATGAAGAGCAAGCGACTAGATATGAAAAATTTTGAAAAATTAATTATTTAATTTAATTGCCTAAAGGGGAGGATGTTTATTTGTAAACGATCGTAATTTAAACAAGGTTGAAGAAACAGGGGAAGGGAAGACATTGGATTTAATTTATTCTATCGATAAAGTTTAAGACTCAACATCGCTCTCAATAACTGAACAACCGTGGTGTCAAAAGTTGAAGTCATCAAAAGAAAATTTTATCGAAGAATAAATATGGTCAGAATTAATTCTATGTATGACATCACTGGCGTTTTTCACTGGAAGTCACCTAAAACAGAGTAACAAAAAAGCATCTAGATTCTGGATAATTTAGATCTTATTAATGAACCCGTCAAAATAAGCCCCCCACCCCCCACCCCTCAGTTAAAAAAACTTTTTTTCCATAAGCAAAAACGACATTTCCTTGAAGGGGTCTTTTGGAGTACTGTTGTCAATTTTCAATCCTGCAGACAAAACAGTATGACAAGGAGCAGTGAAACACACACACACACACACACACGCATGCGCGCGCACACACGCATATTTGAAAAGAAGGATTAACTCTTTCCTGTCCTACGGCTACGAGTTTTAATTTAAAAAAAACACAAAACATCTAAAAAAATATCAAGATTCTGGAGAATTTTTACAATTAAACTTTTTTGGAAAAAAGGTCAAAAAGTCCCCCCCCAAAAAAAAAACAAACTTGAAGAATGATTTTCATGTTAAAATAGCCCTCAACAGCATCTGTGACAGACTGGGCTCTTTAGACAGACAATTCTGATTATACGACGAGAAAGCTAAATCCCTCGTCTGGCCTCGCGAGAAGCTGGCAACGAATAAAGCCGAGATAAGGCAGATTTCTAAGCGGGCACATGCAACGACGCAATTATTAAAAAACAACTTTCGTTGATATGAAATAAATTAGTAATTACTGCCTGGAATTAATTTTGGAATTTGTTTCATTATAACACCCTCAATTTGTTCTGAATCAATCGATAAAATTACTTCATACAATTTGGATCTTCAGTAATCAGAGCATGGGAATACGAAAAATTCACTTGGAGTGTTTCTGGCATGTATTTACATGATATATGTATATATATATTTAGATTGGACAGATTGCCCGGCAGAATGTGATAATTGTCGAGACAATTTATCTGGGGACGAATTGCGCCGGAATTAACTGAGTAACAAATCAAACAGCCGAGAGAAAATGAGTGCAGGACTCTATCCTGTGTCCACCAGGAAGCAGTTTTAATGCGATTCTGCTCTACCGACTGTGCTAATATTACACTCTAACGAGCGAACACTTATCTACCAAAGGCTCGATTAGTTCAGTCTGAGTCACGTCAAGACTGCTTACTGGTGGACACGGGTTCGTATCTCGCACGGCACTCATTTTCTTGATTCACTTACATGGTTGGATGTTTGATTCGTTTCTCAGTCAATTCCAGCGCAACATGTTTCAAAATAAAGTGTCTCGACAATTATCACATTCTTTCGGACAAACTGTCCAATCGATTTGTTACTCGGTTAATTCCGGTACCGGACGAAATATGTTTCCAAATAAATGTAAGTTTTTTTTTTTGATTTGCCAAACACTTTTAGAAAGGGGTCTTAGAAAAGTACTGATGCCAGTTTCCAAGTCTGTTGACAAGACGGTATGGCCAGGAGTGTGGGTTCACAAATACATAAACACAAGCACAATAAAAAAGGGGAGGAACCCTTGCCATCCTTGATGGCTACGATTGTTCAATTCCTGTTGATATTTGGGTTTACGGTTGAATAACGTTTGATACATAGTTCCTCGTACGATTAACGTTAGTTAAGCAACGTCGAGCTTGGTCAGTGATTTGATGGGTGACTGCTTCTGCTTGGGAATGCCAGGCACCGTGAGCGAGAATGGTGAAGTGAGTGGCAGCACCTCGGACGCTCGTTGCTTCTAGGTCTATTTCACACAGTCGGGACAATGAGAACTTATTCGGGACGGCAAATGCCGTAGCCAGCACAAGGGCATTTCACTTGGCATGCTTTTTTTTACACCCCTGGAAATTTGCCTATTTGCTGTGCGCGTGTGTGCACACACGCGCGTGCGTTTATGGGTTGTTGTTTTTTTAGAGAGAGCACAGTCCAAAAATTTACCTTGATCATTTCCCAGAATAATTCCGTTATAAACACGGTGAGGTGGCCTGTTCGCTGGATGAGGGGAGCTGATAATACTTCTCTTGATTTGCACTTGTTTCTCCCGTTTGCCGTCTTCCTTCAGTTCCTCAGATGCCATAGTTTTCATTGTTTGCAGGTTTGCCTTCAGGGTTGCCAAATCGAATATAGACTTTAGCGCCAGGCTGGCAGAAAATAAAGGAGCTAAATACAGGCGTCCGTCGACATAGCATGCTTCGTTGAGTAAGTCCCATATTGCCTGTATCCGTGCTAACTCGTCCTGAAAACTGCGAATGAAGACAGAATTTCATCTAAAGTTTTTACTTATTAGAACTGAAGTATGAAATATCTTCAATAAGGAATCAATTAACATAAAATCACGTGGTGTTTTACACGCAATTTTGATTCTTCTGCCCCTAATATCCATTTATTATTTCACGAATAAGAAAAATATTCCAGAAAAGGTTGGATGAAATGAATAGGAGCTAAATTAAGAGCTAAGAACTAGATGTGGACTTGTAGGAGCTAAATGCACCAAAAAGGAGCTAAACCAATCTCCAAAAGAGCTATATTGGCAATCCTGTTTCACTTGTCTAAACCAGACATTTTTCTTTCTCTTTGTCTCTCCCTCCCTCCCAGTCTGTCTCTGTCTATCTCTGTCTCTATCTCTGTCTGTCTGTCTGTCTGTCTGTCTCTCTCTCTCTCTCTCTCTCTCTGGCATATTTCCAAAGGTAGGCATTGCTTTTGTGTGACGTCACCCGGATGTTGTATCATTGGCATCAGTAACAGTACCCCAGACATGATACATAGATTCCTGAAAGCCAAAATTATTATATACCCTACATACCTACGGCAAAGTTGACTATATTCTTGGGCTTAATCATACCAGGTCAACGATTACATAAGTACTACTGTAGTATCTGAGTTAGGCAGGACCGCCCTAAGGATTCTTGAGCCCCCGGGCAAAGCAATGTACTAGATTTGATCTGCGGGCAGTAGTACCGACACTGATTGAATACATGGATTCAGTCAAAAGTCAAAAAACTGATTTCAACATGGATATAAACATCGGTTCAGAGAAAGTTCTCTGTGTCTGCTATTTGATATGAACCTCAATTTATATTTTTCAAATTGAATTTTGGGGCCGCTAAAATCGTGGGACCTCCGGGCAATGGCACGTGTTTCCATGCAACCAGACAGCCTTAGAGTTAGGGGTATGGAAAAAAAACAATCTGCAATTACAGCATACAGGTGTGGGGCCAAAGGATATATTGATCAAAATGTAGTATTAAAAGCAGCAAAATTGAGGAAACCTTCGTCTGCTGAATAAGGAAAAAATCTCATCTCAGAACTTTATCGGCCGTGTTAAAAACAAAAACAAAACAAAAAAAACAATGATGTAGAGATAGGTAGAAAAAAACATGGAATAAGGAAAATACTTCTTATTAGATCATTATACAATTGAGGGAGGTCGAAGAATGTATCAACCAGAGCGTGATGTCAAAAATAAAAAAATCAATGATGAAGACATCAGTTCAAAAATATATTGAAAAATGAAAATTCTTCTCAGAAAATGAATAGATTGGAGAAACATTATTGAAATATTATTACATGACCTCCCTTGACGAATGTTAGACCTTACACTGGGACGCAGGCCTATGCTGCGTTGGGGGAAAGAGTTGGATTGATTACAATACATTTCAGAGTAGTCAGAGCTCCACCGACCCTTGACACCCATTGTAGGCCCTCTCGATGGGGGGAAGTCAAGAATGTGAACTACGTTGTGAGGAATAATCCTCAGGCGGCTGTGCATCTTTCTCGTGGTATTATGTTGGTTTTAATAGGCAGCGATCGTTCCTTCTTCCCTACCAACGTATTGAAACAATGAAGAGTCAGTAATTTTGTATTTGTGTATTTGTAAATTTGAGTTCATTACCAGGAATGACCCTTCATCTAAAAGGGTTGACGTGCCAAGGATACTTTGTCCCTGTTCCAACATTGAAAATGAATTTCTCTTCCCACCCTTCTCCTTTCCTCGGCTAAACTGGATCCACTAGTTGTTAGGAGAGTGGTATAGGTCTGGCCATACATATCCAGAGAGATCTCAAAGCACAGTACATTAGAGAATAAAAACGACAGTCTAAGATATCATAAAAACCATTAGAAATCTCAGTTGACTATCGGCTGATCATAATGCAAGAATGGCAGACAATCGCTGAACATCGCTGCTCACGACGTGGATCCCTAGAGATCATATGCGAAATTGTGACCGGCAAGCTATGCGATGGCATGACGAACAAGACAAGTTCAGAAAGTATTATACATGATAACGGAGTCTGGCGAGTTTAGGGGGAAGGTGTATGTTTAACGACTGAAGCTGAAAGTTTGTTATTGATGATGATGATGATAATGATGATGATGACCTCTCTTGATATAGCAAAATGAATGAACGGTTTTGAAACTATCGATGGCAGTAAAATCTGTGGTGTACCTCTGTGTGTGTGTGTGTGTGTGTGTGCGTGTGTGTGCGCGCACGTGTGTGTGTGTGTGTGTGTGTGCGTGTGCGTATGTTTATACATGAATTTTGTTAAAGGCCACCAACAAAGAACAAAATTTCCGTATGGTTCTTAAGCTATTTGTACACTGCATCAGGTAAGGTGAAGTAAAAAAGTAAATTGAAAAAAATCCTTCCATGGCCTTCAACCCTACTTATATTGATGATAGAAGATTACTTACTAAATGCATGTTATATATATATATATATATATATATATATATATATATATATATATATATATATATATATAACATGACAGAGACAAGCGGTCGTAGTTCAAGCTCAGATGAGAGCAATTACTTCGAATGCTTTTTTTCAAGGTAAGCAGACATTATATGCCAAGTCATTTGGTACTTTACAATCTTTCTAACAATGTCTTTTTGTTTTCAACCTAACTTAGTCTGGCACAAGGCCACCAAGAGTGAGACATCCAATGATGATCGAACTCACTAGAGAAGTAACGGTTTGCAAGACTGGATTGCTAACCATTACTCCACGGGAAAGTCACCGTGGTATTTACGAAGTATAGTCTGGTATAAGGCCGAAAATGCGAGTGCTTATAGATTATTCACTCTGATAGTAATGCTTTGCGATGATAGGCGTTAACCATTGCACCACTGCGAAATGTCAGTGGTGAGTACTAAGTTTACTTAGTTCGGCACAGGGACTTGAAAGTTGAGCGCTCTGTGTAGGCGCATAGCAGGTACTCTGCTACCGAACTTGATCAATATTAGAAGCCGTCGACCAAAACTGTCAACGTTGGTTTCTTCAGTATTTTAGTGATTCTGGCTGGCTATCTACCTATGTGTTGCGCGTACTGACAACGCCGATAGTAAAAGAAGGCTGAAAATTTAAGATTTATTCTTTATGTCTAAAAAAAAAGTATTATATGTTTTTTTGTCCACCCACATCAAAAAGATTTTATTGGGAGTTCAATTAACTCAATAAAACTATGCTTAACTGGTCCTAGAGTTTGTGTCCAGCAGCGTTCGCACTTGTTATTAGGGCATCTTCGAGATGACCGCCCAACAAAACGTAGACAGTTCTATCATATTACTGACCAAACCTGTATCTTTTTCTTTCCGAAATATAAATAAGATTTCCAACATTTCTTATAAGAAATTGAGGGTTAAAATCAGACATTAAATTAATAAATGAACCTTTTAAAAATCTACTGTATTATCTCCAGTGATACAAACGATAGGACTTGGTAACTGAATAAAAGGTTAGGCTAGCATTCCAAGGGAAATTATGAACTACCACCATCACCGCCAATATATGCTGTGTTGGGAGTGATCAATTAAAAATTTTGAAAAGAGGGATGCTTAATCAATAAATTACTTCTCTCGCCTTTTGTCATGCTGTGATCACTAAAATTGGTGTGAATTAAAAAAAATTAGCAGGCACAAACTAGTGGCCAATTTAGCATAAACTTACATTGTATATTGAACATTCCAACTGAAAACCAATTTTGGAAGAAATTTTCAAAAACAAAATGAAATATTTCCCCTATTCATCGTGAGGAGTGTGTGTGCAAAATTTCAAGTGAATGATAAGGGCTGGACGAAGTCTCAATAGATACATACAGGTAAATGTAAGAACGCACAATAACCTAAACTCATCAACAGTAGTTAAACCGGTTTGTTGCCGGTTGCAGGAATTAATTTATGCTCATGTATCACAGAGATTTCTATCTGGGCAGAGCAAAGTGAATCTATGCAGCTGGGGGTTCCAGTGCCCTTTGAGCAACCGTGGGTAAATATTAAAAAAAATATGGCCAATTTTCGGGCCGTTTTGTGATCATATCGCCCAGACTGAAATTGATAAGTAGGTCTGCATTATATTCCCTCGTAACCCCTCTATCCCCATTTTCACCTCTAATTATCCGTCGCTTTTTTATGGTGGAGGTTCTATTGGGCTTTCTGTCAAGTTTCCAGCTTTTGCTACGTATAAATGACATGAAAATAATTATTTTTCCTAATGAGCTAAACCACCAAACGGTTCTGTCGAATGCCAAGAAAAAGATTATTACGGTTATTTTAAACCTTTTCGTGTTAATTTGCCAACACGTCGTTGTCTAAATCGTCGGAAAAGATGGAAATACGTGGTCAGCCGGGAAAAATATCCAGCTATCTTCGATATCTCCAGAACTCATTGCTTCATTTAGCCTTGATGTGAGTCGGCAATTAATCGGAGCGGATCTTACTGCATGTGCGTGAACAGACATTTCTGCGTGCCCGTGTGTGGGGAAGGGGTGCCCAAGTCATTGAATGAGCTTGTGTACCGGGTGACGAGTATATTCGCGATGACTGAGCGAGTCATTCTTCACAGTCCGCGTTCTTTTGGCAGAACATCGCATTACTCGGGTATGTCAGCATTCGTCCTTACATATTCGGCTCCCTGCGACTTCTGAATTTTCTCAAAGAGATTGCTGACCATAGACGAGATTAAGGAGAACACGACGCGGCATTTGTTGGCAATCCCGAGATAAGACTTCGGAGGCTGTTTTGAAAAGTGGAAGAAACACGACTCTAGAATAATTGCCTGATGTCCGAAGTTGATTCGTTTGAGGGGAATCAAGGCATCGTTGCCTCAGGTAGGCTACTTTCTTTTCGTTAATATTAACCGAAATAACCGAATACTTTTTGGACACATCTCGTATCAAGTCCATGCGAGAACAGACCAGACTGGAAGAGCTCAAAAAGTAATCTACCTTTTTGCTGATCCCCGTTGAAGGGAACACTGACGATTTTATGGTGTCTGTGTTGATTGTCTCTAAATTGCCTTTTACTGATTCCCAATATTTTGGGGGATGACCCCTGCTAGCCTCGGGGCCCTGAGCAGCCACTTAGTTTGCTTGTGCTTCGGGTCGGCTCAGTCCCATATTATGTCAAAATCATGGCCGAATTCGCTCATGCATTCATTTTCAACACGCATATATAGTGGCGTAGTTAGAGAATCGGGCGCCTTGCGAGGTGGTACTTGGCTTATTGAGGGGCCTCTCCAATATTTATTGAGATTTCATGAAAGAGGACTATTTGTGATAAATGAAAATGCACTATCAATCAATTGGTGAAAACCAAATCCAAAGGCTCAACTATTATTCATGCAATTCAAAGTTGTACGACTATATCCCTGTTATTGTAAAAACTCAGTGGAAATAGAGTAAGAGAATTATAATTAATAAGACTCTTCGTCTGCCTCTATTTGGGGCCCTGGGTGGTCTTTTGATAATCATGAAGATGCGCGTCTTGAACTTTTTCAAGGGAAGTAACACTTGGATGTATAACTTTTTCCAAGTAACACTTTTAAAATAAACCAAAACGGAAATGCCAATTAACCAAAAAAATATGCAATGGATAATTTTTAAAGGGGCAATAAAAAACGTAAAAAGAAAATTACATATCGAACGAATAACAAAAAAATATGAATAGCTCATTATGAATTTAGAATATTTTATTGCAACTATTACGTTATAAAAGCACAAATACACAACATTTACAAAAGGTCAATGAAGATAAAATGAAAATGTTCTTTAGAAATTGGATATCAGCTTAGATATTTTTTTTAAAAGTTTCAGTGAAGTTCGGCTCAAACAAAATATCTTTAGTTGGAGAAAAAAAAACCTAAGTTCTAAACCTGATATTTCTCAAAAATGGGGGAAAAAATCCGGTTGAAAATTTAATAATCATTCTAAACGCCATAAATTGAAAAAAATATTTTTAAAGTTTTTAAAATTCACAATGCACTGTTTTTTGTTTTCGTTTTTGTTTTTTTTGGTGGGGTATTCGTGCAGTCTGTAATCATCTTTCTGTTCATGTTTTTATCGACCTTTGAGATAAATTGTATTTTTTTTTTTTTTGTTATTCATTCAATGCTGAAGTTAGAGTTATCACCCTTAATGCATCTTGAAAAGGTTATCTCCCTTGACGTAGCTTATCTCCCCAAACGCTAATCTTCACAATTACTTTTTCATTTTTTTTTTTTTTTTTTTCTTTTGTATAACTTTCCATTCTCCCAGCCTCAGCTACGCCTCTGCTCATATAGGCGGCTCCCTTTAGCTTTCGTACTTCCCCTACTTTGGGAGTCAGTTATGACTTCTAAAGACTTTCTATTCATATTGCTGTCGGGATCGATACATCTAATTTGAATAGAGCGAAGACGTTACGTAATCAAGAGAGATTGAAAGTTGCAGGTGGAAGCGTCAAGATGTTATTTTTATGCACTATTTTGAAAAAAAAAAAATTCCATAAAGAAACTTTGGCATCCATAATCGACTGCTAAGCAATCAGTATCGTCTATAGCAATTCAGATAATTGGCTTAAGTATGAACATCGCCGAGAAAACAAGCCTGGACGTCAGACCATGGATGCACTAGTCCTTGGCCAACTTTATTCACAAGTTTACAACTAAAATTGAGTCAAAAGCAACTTGAAACACCTAGAAACATCTACATTCTTAAGATATATATCTAAACCCTAAGGAATGTATACTATTATCATTAAGTTAAATGTATCTTCATTCTTCAAGGCTTATTTTATGAAAAAACTTTCATTCATTAAAGGTATCATTTATTTCTAAAATAAAAGCAGTTTATTTGGGCATTGGTAGAAAATAAAGAATGGACAATCTTTAAGATATAGTATATAAGCAAAAATAACTCGTTAACTTCAGATTGGAACTGCAGTGACGTCATTCGTGCCTTTAACTTCCCAATCTAAACGACATCGGATTACGAGTATCTCTCTTTCATCTTTTTTGATGAGTGGAAGGGGTTGCTTCGTGGAAATGGTGTGAGGTGTTCGATATGTCGACTTGTCTGATTGTCAGTCAGTCATTGGCAGCGAGAGCTGCTATAGATCTAGCGCATTTAAAAAGGCTAATTAGTTTTTTAGCATCTTCTATTTTCGTTTTTCGACGAACGTAATCACCATCAATCGTTTATATTTTTAATAGTTTGTAAATGAAAACATTCACAACCATATAAAATATCATGTCAGATATTGTCAAAATCCTGTCCAAGTCTGGAGTTAACTCTGTCTTTCTTTCGTAACAAGAACAATCCTGACCAAATTTAGGGGAATCAAAACTGAAATTCCCCTGCCGTGGTTTGACATCATCGACAAATCGATTGGTAGACTGGTGTCTAACCGACTGAGCTGGATTGACAAGTCTTACATATCTACAAAACATTCCTCACAGATAGGCAAGGGCTTTTTCATTCTTATGAATAAACATGAACTAAAAATGTCTTCATAATTTTTTATTAATTATTGTTACAATACGAAGATTACAGTAATCATCTGCGATCGGAATCGTGGCAGATGGGATATTAGTCCCTGCAGCAACCAGGCTTGGTATTTTTCATTATCATTAAAATGTGTTGAGCGATTCAGTATTTTCTTGGATCCTTTTATCTCAAGTACTAGTCGGAAGTGGCCTTAAAGCTCGTGCTTTTGAAGAAAAATCATTTAGCAAATTTATTCTTGGACAACGTCTCTTATTTAAAATAATGAACAGAACTTGGAAAATCAGACGTTTAAAACAAGGGTTCCGCAAAAAAGGTTGGAGAACCTCAAGGTAAGGACATGAGTTCAACACACGGAATGGGATGATTGGGCGCAACCGTTTCGACGCGGCTGATTTGGCGCCAGACTTTTGGGCGAGGAAAAGAATCGATTGATCGATCATCTTTCAAAAGCGAAACTTCATAAAGCCCCAAAACAAATGTACCTTTACTTAGAAATGAAAACATAAATTAGGCTCGGGCTTTAAGGTAAGGTTTAGGGGTTGAGTAATTTTGTAATTTTATTCCATTATAACTGTCAATACAGATATTTAACATAAAGAATGTTCTTGATGCCAAAACATCGGTCGCCAAATTGGGTTTGATGCCCAAACAGCCATGGCTAAACGTCAGCGTCTAAACAGCGTCCAAAACATACCAAGCCATCCAAGACATGAGTTAGATGGTACGGGTGCATACACCGGCTCTGTGAGAGGATATTTTTGGAACATAGGGAAGATGGTTCTGAGAATGCACCTAGACATATGCAAAACCTGATATGTTATGGGGGTGCACACTCTTATATGATGTAAGAGGTTCTAACCTATAAAATTAGCAAAGGTCTGTTGATGAGCTTGCCAACTACACGATATAAATATTTACGAAGCTCAGCTCAGATTAGTACTCTGTACTCCATCCAGAAACATCATCTCTTACAATTCGTCGTCTAGTCCACTCAGAAATCTTCATTTTAGTGTCAGGGTTCCTAAACAAGTTACAGATTACAGTGATAGATTGAGGTTTTTCTAAAGTTCGTTTAAGGAGGCTTCGCAGCATCCAGAAGAATATTTGTGTACCATCATCACCCAGAATGTTCTTTTCATCTGACGCAAGAAAGGAACCTATCGGAATATTCAGAGATTCTTTTACAGAGCTCTTCAGCATTAGAATAACAGAAAAGCATTCACAAGAATTTTCATAGTTGCTGGACACCGAAAGATAAGCTTAAATTACAAAATTGAACCCATTTGAGTATTAATCATGGAATAAGTCACTTGGGGAATTCATCTGCAGTCCACTTACACGTACGCTATTATCTTCTGAACCCCAAATACCTAATCCAGCCAAAAACCAGTCATTTTTGCTGTGTTCTTACTATTTCTGGACAGAGTTGTAGGATACCCGATGGAGAATCGATCCCAAAACACTAGCAAGGATCTGTGAGACGGGCTCCTTAACCATCGCTCTATACCAATAACCAAGATACATATTTACCTAGCTCAACTCATTTTAGCGGTGATACCCAACGTGGGTGCTACCACCCCCTTAGATGCGCCGGAAGACGCAAGGGTGGTGGTGGTAGGGAGTTGGAAGATAAGGGACGGTGAAGGGATTTGTAGCATCCTGTGTTGAGGATAATCAATAAGAAAAATTGGAAAAGAGGGTGATCATTAAATAAGTTACTTCTGTCGCCTTTTGATGGGCAGTGATCACTGAAAAAGTTTGGATTTTTCAACAAAAGCGTAAATTTACATTGCAAATTGAACACCCACATTTTTTAAAAACTTATTAACGAGTGAATGGTTGAATTTTCAGCCCTTTTGCTCCGTGGATGCGGTCTTTACGCGTGATTCATAAATAGCCAGCCAGACAGATCAACTTGAAAACTGAAAGAAATCTATATTGATATTTCCATCATGTTTAATTGACTTTACGGGGGGCTTTGATGGAATATATGCTTTTGAATGGGGCGGGGAAGACCCCAAAAGTTTAGGGAAACTCTGGTTTAGCATAAAGCTAAAAGTTTGGGTCGTCTGTGAGAATCGAACTCACTTCGGTGGTAATGACAGAGAGACGACATTGCTAACAATTGCCCTATGGTATGGTCTCCATGACATTTACTCAAGTTAGCTTAGTCTGGCTTAATTGTGGGGCGCCAAGTGAGAATCAAATACAGCTGTAATAGTTTGTAAATATGAACATGTTAACTATTGCCCCAGAGCGAGTCAACCTTGGTACTATCTAAGCTTAGAAAGTCCGGTGCAAGACCACTAGTGTGGGGAGAAACTACTACATCTGTGGTAGTCTGCAAGACTAGCTCGTTAATTATTGACCATAATTATGAGGCGGGGGAATGGTAGACCAGAAGCTAGGTCTAACTTCAAAATAGATTAACAACCCTGATAATTGCGAATCGGTCATAACGCGGCCGGCTCTCTTGGACACCAACAGCGGCGTTATAACGGGGATGCCTGTTCTACGATCATTTTTCAAACGTGATATTCACTAAATTCAGCTTAGTTTGACATAGGACCATGCCACTGAAACTAATTTTTTCTTTATGACTTAAAAGAGGAAATAATAAACTATGGAACGTTGTTCTTTTCATGGGGTTCTTGCCAGGGAATTTTGTTCTGTCTGGTGATTTTCTTGGCTCACTGTGAGACAACCTATTTCCCAGCCAACGATCTGTCAAATAGTCAAACTTGAGTAACCCCACCACCGCCAAGTCATTAACTCAACGGTGAAAAGAGACTTTGGTCCCTTCCCAAAACTCTGTTTTACAAACACGCTGCCGCCCCTTCTTCGATATAATCTAAATTAGCGGGAGTTCTTCCCTGGGACAAGCCAAGACTTCCAGCTTCTTTTTCAAACATTGACCAGCTAATTAATTTCATCCAAATTTAAATTTGCTATTGCTAACGAAATTGGAGAAGGATTTGTATCACCCCGTGTTTTTTTCCGGTCGTCTGTCCCGACGATATCTCTAAAAGTTCCTAATGAATTTCAACTGAATTTTGTGGAAAGCTGGACCAAGAAAAAGTGATTACATTTTAGAACGGATCCACGTATTTATTTTTGTTTGAGAGATATCATCCAATTTCCCCCACCCATGCATTTATGTATTTGCTCATATCTAGCTACACGATATTTCCAACAGTTCTCAACGAATGGGCTACGAAAGGAGTGATTAAATTTTGAAGCGGATCCAGGAATTTGTTTCTATTGACTTGGTGTAAGACATTGGTAGAGGTATGCAGCCTCTGAGTGTGTTGCTTACTATTACTGTTCTCTGATGAACTGTTTTGGTTATTCAACAGATTATTCAGACGGTTGTCTTGATCTTTGTTAGTTTCAACAGTACGTTTCGGCTATTATGTTCTTCTGCCTTCCTCAATTGTATAAGCCTCTGCCATTGAGCATATTCATTATTCCGTAGATTGTTGTCATCTGTGTTATTGTCTGTCACACATTTCAATCAAGATATTCTTCGGCCTCCCTGTAACCTATGAAATCCTGTGATGGGGTACTTTCATTATTCCATCAATTTTTAGAACTGATACCTCCATCCTGACGTTTCGGTCGATACATTCTTCAGTCACCCTCAATTTTCTGAAGTTCTAAGATTAAGTATTTTCATTATTTCAGAAAATTTTCGGAGAATCATTATCATGCTACTCTTATCGTAGATCTATATTTTCAATTCAAAAATCTTTTTTTTTATCAATCGGCGATACACATTAAGTACGAATCACACACCATGCGACTTGAAAGAACTATTGTTTTCTCAGATCAATTGCCCGAATTTCCCCTGTATTTCGCCTGAATTTCAAGGCTACTTGCTTTCCCTGTCTCTCACTTGTACGCTCATTCGTGTGTTCTACTTCATCACTCTCCCATCTGAACAAAATGCAACACAGAGTCAGGGCTTTACGTGAGGAAAAATTGGAGATGCTTTTGAAAAATAGCTCCAGCCGACGCGATATTGGTTGCTAAGCAACCGTGGTTGCTATAACAACCGCAGTCACGGAAGCGTCAGGGACAACGGATCCCCTGCAGCTGGGCCGAGTAATAGAAAGAGAACCCAAAGGTCCCCAATGCACGTAGCAATGCACAGCCTCAGTAAAACCTCATTGGCTAACGCATTGCATCGGCGCACTTGGTCTTTCATGCCAACCACAACACAATCTCCGGCCCATTCGACAGGCAAGTGTCAGTACCGGCGCCTTTAATCCATGTCGAAAAGGCCAGAAAAAGGGGGTCCTATTTATTTACTCTCCCACCAGAGCAAAATGTGACACAAGGTCGAGGCCTTACGTGGGGCAAAATAGGAGACACCCATCCAAAAATGGCTCCAGCCGACGCGGCTTTGGTTTGCTAAGCAACCGCCGCCACGAAAGCGTCAGGCACGAGCCCGACCTGTTCCGTTAAGTGCAATGAAACAGTGCCGCGCCGGGGCGCTGTATTCCCTGCAGCTGGGCCGAGTAATAGTGGGAGAGCCCAAGGACGAATCCAAAGGCTCCCAATACGCGTAGCAGTGTGTGGCCTCAGTAAAACCTCATTGGCTGACACATTGCACCGGTGCACTCGGTCTTTGACACACACCCTCTCCGGCCCATTCGGCAGGCAAGTGTCAGTACCGGCTCCTCGGTCTCCGCCGGGGAACAGATGCAACCCTTTGATCATGCCGAAAAGGCCAGAAAAACGTGTGAGTGGTGGTCTATTGATGAATGAACGTATCTAACCATATAAAAACTGTAAAAGCAAATTAGTATTGCATATTTGTATGGTTTTATGTATCTCTTTTGTCCTGTTCCTGTTATAACCTAGAAGTTATAATGGATTGGTCTACGTGAAAAAGATTAGCATAGCTTAAAAAAATGAAATGAAATAAAAAAAAAAACAATCGTAGGGTTGTATCAAAATGAGATCGGCTCTTATGACATAACAATGAATAATACGTCACAGGATTACATTTTTGGAAAACAGTGTACGTGAATGAAAGGCATGTTTAATGTTGTGTTGGGACCTTTAAAAACCAACTTAAGATTGGGATACTTGAATTAGTTAGAATGTATTCCCTAATGAAAATAGTTTTGTGCTCCTTTGTGCTGATTCATACATAAATGACTCTATCAATTTTTACGAGTGTATGCTTGTACATTAATAATTACATTTGACCATACAGAAAAAGATATACTTATGTATAATTGGAAACTGTTCTTTTTTTTAAATTATTAACTAATGTCTACCATTTATTTCTTCTGCTTCAGAACAATTTCGATGCCTCTTTGGAGACTAAGTTCACGGCCAGCCCTCTTGCAATTCATCCCAGAAATACCAACGAAGAGAGTGAGGAGAAGACGTCCACACTGTTTTCCGATGTTTACATCAGAAAAATAGATTACAAAAAATTATATTCTAAGTCTTGAAAGAAAAAAATACGTACCGTATTTACTCGAGTACAACGCGCTCTCGAATATAATGCGATCCCGACTTATTGTAGCTAGAAATCGGTAATATATTATGCTATCACTTTTTAATACTAGAGTATAATTTTACCTCCCAATTTTGACATAGATTTTTTATACTAAATTTCTCGAATTATACACGAGTAAGTACGATAAATTGTTCCTTTGCTGAAGAAAAAGTTTTCAATAAACATCCTGCATTTTCCAGAATTTTGATTAATCCCCACGTCACAGACATCGAATTGGGGGAGTCAGCGATTTGATAATGCATCTGTCTCTACACTTGCATGGGTAACACCACAGAAATACAATGTGCCGAGGAGGAGACCGACCCCTTCGTTACATCTTCTTGTGCTCTATTTGTTTGTGTGCATTGTTAAGCAGCGGGGCCCATGGGGACACATCTGCTCACAGCAGAGTCTCCGGCATTTCAAAGCAGGATCATCACCAAACCATCCAAAGTCCCGCCAGAACCAATTCGACTGTAGTTGCATCTGGCAGAAGCGCTAAGAGAATCAAACCTAGAGCTTTGCCCGGAGACCTCCGCTTGTCTGAAACTCCTGCAAGGGCAACTTCAGTGTCACCAGCACCACCACCGTCTTCCACTATGTTCAATAAAACCCTTTCCGAGGCCCTTACCCGGGCTTCTACCAACGACAGCGGAGTAACCCGGGAGACGGCAGCTGTTGACTTTACAGCCGTTTCGGTTCAACCTTCCGAAGAATTCCAGAGGGAACTACCTCTGCCTCTCTTGATTGCCAGCCCCGTCGCTGCCGTTAGTATCATCATCTTCGTGTGTGTAGCCTATTACTGCCATTCGAATCAGTTGGACGCCCGGGCCCGACAACTGGCCCTCAAGTACGCCGTCATCTCCACAGAACCCCCGGCCTGTAGCCGTGGGATCCCATCAACGTCAAGTGTTGACATGGATCTAATCAGAAAGACTTCTCTACGGCCCAGCACCAGTAGGACTTCCACCCCTAACCCTACCCCTAACGGGTCGAAGAGAGGCTCTATGAATTGGGTTGCCATTGGCGACCAGGAAGTCATTACCTACACAGCTGCACGCAGGCACTCCACTTTTATTCTCTGATTCTCAACGAAAATTGTAGGCGTCGGATTTTTCTTTACGGAGGCGAAAATCTTAGCTAGTTTGAATTGTAAGGTACTCACGGGGGCGAATTCAGGGTAATGTACTTATTGTCTTGGAGCTACCCGTTTTAGGATGGTCAACTTACTTGATACAAAACCGTTGTCTAACTTTTTATCAAACAGATTTTTTTTAAAAACAAAACAAGCTAGAATTTATGCTTTGAAAAGATGTGAAATTTTTAGATTTGAACGAAAGCTGAAAAATGATTTTTTTACTCTCCAGGAAAGATTCGCATACCAATAAAAGGAACGGAGAATATATATATATATATATATATATATATATATATATATATATATATATATATATATATATATATATATAATCTAGTAATAAAGTAAATGGATCTCACACACACACATTCCATATATATATATATATATAACTAAACATTCTGATTTTTAAGCAAAAACATTAGAGGTCTTTTTAGATTTTGCAAGCAAAAAATTAGAAATTTCAGAAAATCAACAAAAAAACTTAGGGAAAATTTGTATAATCAAATTTCTGTTTCGTGATACAAAAGAAACTCCATTTGAAGGACCCTTCTTTGCAAAGACTTAAATGTTGACTGGCCAACATTATTGATATTATTATTGATGGTGAATCTAAAAATATTTTCAGTTTTTACACTATTAACTTAGTGTACATAGTGGCATTAGTTATAAATCCGAATACTTTGGACCAGGGCTGTCAATGAGATTTAAAGGAAACCCCACCCCCAGATCAGGCTCACAAAAAAAAAAAAACAGATTCAAACGAAAAAGTTTGAATAAAAATTTAACTGTATTTCTCTTACTTTTGTTCGTTGAATGAACAAAAAGTCCGAAATATGGAATGGAAACTCTTTAAAAAATCATACTTTATAACATAAGTACCGAAAATTTTATTAAAATAATAATTAATAGATTTTTGGTAGAACTCCACAATCTAGGTGATTGGGATTTTTTGCGTGAATTTATTGGAAAATTTTTCTTATACAAGTTGTTACGATTCATTTTTTGTTTTTAATTGTTAAAACTTTTTACACTATCTATTTTCAAAAGTATCTCCAGTTCCACAAGATTTACACAAGCACATATATGTGTATCAGATGTTTCTCGAATCATTCTTATTAATAATGAAACAAAGATTTTGACGATAAAATTAACTTTTATATGAGTTTGGTGTCTTTTTTTTTTCTTGTCCGGTGTCGATTTCCCACAGGCATTTTGATCCATTACGTTGTTATAGATTGCACTATGACAGTACACGTTTCGTACGTTCGATCAAATGACTTAATCAATCAAGAGCTTTTTCGAAGATAGTTAACATTTTTAAAAGTTATTTTGAAACACATTTATATGAATATATTATGAATATACATTGTTTTCAAGAATGTAATAATTTGAAGTAAAAAAAATCCCAGATTATAAACTATTTTCCAAATATAAACTCAGAAACCCAGTTGGTTAGTGAAAAGTCTAGATCTGGGGGTAAATAACTAGCATTGGCAGCTCTGATTTGGACGCCATCTTTTTTCGGCGTTTTTATTCAAAATTGCATTAGAATTTAGGCTTAGTATCTCGATGCTATCAAACGACGCATTCTTGGCTATTATTCGTTGATAAATGGCTTTGTCCTGCTTAGTTTAGTTTATTTTCTCATTCAAAATCACGCACAGTTATCAGTAGGGCGTTGCCCGTTATGCTATTTATAATTTGTTTTTTTTTTACTATATCCAAATACACCTTTTACTATAATGCAACGATTTTCTTGGACTTGCATTCTTAACTTGGTTGTTTTCATCTCAACTGCTATATATTTGAGGCGATAAACTGAAAAGATATTTCATCAGTCTTCCTTTCAGATATATTGGTCTTAAGTTCGTGCAGCAATTGTTATATACACGTGAAATGTAGTCCATTTGCACCGTACTTTAGAAGCATCCGTTTTTTTAAAAAGCAAGAGAGAAGCCTTTCGTTCCGGAATGTTTCATAACTATTATGTTTCGGTCGCTATATCTTCCAGCCTTCCGTACTTGTCGTATGCGTAAACATTTTGGAATTGTTGAACAGAACCCTTTTATTTTGTCTAGGTAGGAAAAGGATATATTGTTCTCAGTTTTAACTTTTTGTCACGTCCGATTTCTCCCAAGGGATAATAGACTTCGTTATTGTTATGCAATGTCTTATTTTGCCGTCCCGCTTCTTACACAGATATGATACACACGACCTTCCAGGAAACGAAGCCAACACTAGTGGATTAAAAAGTGTTGACCTAATCTTATGGAAATCCCAAGTTCAATTCCTCAGTCAAGTAGTGCTGGAAGAAATCAGCTCAGTGGAGAAAGCAGACGATAAACACAAGGAGAAAGTTAATAACTACGAAATCTAAAATCTAGAGAAAAGATGCTGGACGTGACAATAAAAACAATGAAAGATATGAGAATCATATGCTTCAACCCACCGTACAGAATGGGGATTTTTCTTCATTATTCCTCTTAGATACCTGATGAAGGCCGGAGAATATGGTTGCCGAAACGTTGCAATTAAAACAACCAAGATGAGGATACAAGTCCCCCCAAAATTCATTGTTTGACACCTCGTCACAAAATATCTGACACTTTTTGATCCAGTTTATTCTTTATTATATTGGTTTTCAGCAAATTTAAAAAGACCTTTGATGTTTTATCTGAAAAAAGCGCGCATTTCGAGTAGGCCGGCTTGAAAAAAAATATGTATGTTGTGGTATAAAAATAACACTTGTTACTCAAAAATATTTTATGCTGATTCAAACTGATTGTCGTGATATATATTGTAGAGGTGTCCTGACATATATCCTGGTCGTGTAGTTCATGCTAATCCAAAAAGGCTGTTAGGTCGTGCTACAAAATCTTTGAACTAGTGCCCTCATCATTGTTAATTTTATCACTGCATTTGGGCCGATATATTCCTCAGTCTCCTTTGTAAGAGACAAACAGTCCTATTGCAATTAGCACACTACTTTCACAAAACTTGAGTATTCATCAGTTATGTAGAGGCACCTCTATAACATACATCAGAATTATTGCTAGATATTTGATACTCTACTGAGAAGCAGGCAGCGTTTCGAAGTACTTTAACATACACACAATCCCCCGTACAGACACACACACGTATATACATGCATAAGTAGATGTATATATTTATGCATATTCATTTATCCATATATATATGTTTATATATATATACACATATATGTATGTGTATATATGTATATATGTACATATATATATATATATATATATATATATATGTATGTATATGTGCATATATATATATATATATATATATATATATATCCTTAAAGATATAAAAATGTAATAGTTATATATTATAGATACACATGAACATTTCTGTGTGTGCAAACACATACACACATACACTCACACATATTTCACCTGTTTAATACTAATCTATTCTTCATGTAAGACATTTAAGTCGATGTATTTCGCACACACGCACTCTTACAGAGATTCCCCAATAATAGATTAGTTTATTCCACAAGGGCCAAACGAATTTTTTTTTTGACTGCATTTTGGAAAACTTGGCTGTCAGATATGCCACACCCTTTTCTCACCTTGATCATTCCCGTCTTTGAAACAAAAAAAATAAAATAAAACTTTCCTCACCTGAAAACATTCCCACTAAACGACCCAGAAATATTTGCATGGATTTGTAAGGTTGCCATAGAAACTCCCCAAATAGATAACATTAGATTGTTGTCTTCCTTCCGAGGTACAGAGCAAAGTGCAGGCTCGTAATAAGCAAGGGGCCTGGGGGCTCAGACCCCACAATTTCTTCTTTAAAAAAAAAAAAAAATTGAGAAGAGCAAGAAAAAGAAATTTGGTTTGATTACCCCCTAGGCTCCCTTACAATCTCTCCTTGATACGGGCCTGAAAGTGTGAGGGGGGTACAGAGATTTCAATTCACTGGCACTCGTAGAATTCGGATATTCACAGATTTTATCTGCTTGGTAATTTTAACAGTACAGTAATCACCGTGTTATGTAGTGTGACTAGTTTACCTTCGTCGTCAAAAAATATCAAGTATTTTCTGCAATTGCAAAGTTTGCAATATATGTACATATAAGAGAAGGTGTGAAGCCGATTCATTTGAGAAATAATCTCAATTCAATTATAGCAATCATGTTTTTCTTACTGATATCGAAGTAATGAAATAGTCTTTCTAAGGGAAGTAACTCTTGGCATAAAAGTATGGAAGTTATCTCCCTTTGGGGTGTTGCTGACGAAAAATTTAGATGCACGCGCAGTGTCCCATATAAGTAGATGAGTTAGCCTCGGAAGAAAAGAATCGAAAGCATTATGAAATACGTACGGTGTGTTCCCAACAGGGTCCTCCTATGACAAACGTACGTTAAGACGTCAAGATGAATAGGAATGGGAGATCATTTCTGTTTGGCCCTGAAGCTCCTATAACAAAATGTTCAGATCAGCCAAGCGTAAATTGCTTGCTTCGCCCTGATTGGGAGATACGAGTTCGATTCTTTATCTATGATCACGATATTTCTTCGAAACAAACGATCTGACTTGTTGGTTGTATAAAGATAACTAAAAATTAAGATGAATTTGAAAAAAATGGTTGCAATACTTTATCTAATAAGAAGAATTATTAATAAATGGAGGTTAAAGATTATTTCTGTCATACAAAAGAAAACGAAAATAGGACTGTTCTAAGTTTCATTTTTGGCTTGTTAATTACAGTTCAATATTCATTATCTATTGTAACTCACCCCTCTCACTGACGAAGCTCTATCCTCGGACCTTGACACAAGATAAGTGCCAAAAAGTTACTTCCTAGAAAGTCATGTGACTGAGCTGAGGTCGTGTGGCTTTTGCCACCCCTAGAATTGTCCGGGTGGTTTTTGTCTTCGTGTCTTTAACGAGACCCTGGATTTTGAAATTAGGGCGTGTCCATTTGCCACGGTTTTTTTTCCACCACATATACACACCAAATTGCAAACACGCAATTACATATATTATATCGTATATTTTTCGTTCTATTGTCTTCATCTTTACATTCTAACAGCGTTTCGACCGATATATTCTTCAACTTTAGTCGGTTGTATGCTGCATTCGATGGTCTTTAGAATTCACTTATTAGTTTTTTTTTACTTCTTTCTCATCTTCTCAACTAATAGATCACATTCCAATGGGATCAAAGGACTTGAAATTGAGGTCTCGTATTAGTAGTATAGATCTGAGACCAGGCTAGATTGGAATTATGAATGTTGATTAGTTCACAATGTCATGAGTTCAAAATATCATGGCTACCTCTGATATGGGAGGATTTAAAAACAAAATCACATTTTTCCTTAGCACTGCTTACTATTTATTTCTAAAATGTACATCTAGTTTGCTTACAGATTTTTCATCGTTGTTCTGTCATTCCAGAGAGGGCCGTATGCTCGGGTTTTTTCCTATACATTTTCTGCTAAGCCTGATTATGCTGTTTTAGCTTGGATAATAGCCGGAGAAATATACACCTGAGTAAGGCCGAAGAACTTATTAATCGGAACGTTTTGTACTGAACAACATAGATGAAGACAGTAGTCAGAAAAATTTATGAAATAATGTCAGAACTTGATAAAATACACACATGTTGTTGTGTGTAACTACAGACACGCACAAAAGAAAACCTTTGAAAAAATCCTCTAAAGTTTGTTGTTTGCTGTTTTCAATACGATTTTTATGATTTTTATTTTGTGATGAAGATTTTCACGTTTGTTTGATTGTTTTTTCATTTTTTTTTTTGGTAAAGGGGGGGAGCTGATTTTTTTAAAATTATAAACATTACTGTTGATTGCTCTTTGTTTTCTCATCAATTTTTCGAAATTGTTTTGTTTTTTTTAAGCGAAACTGTTGATTTTTGTTTTTTTTACTGACCACTCTGGAAATAAATGGTAATTCCTCGGCTTTTGCTGGTGGTTAATGTCCAGCTGATCTCCTAAAAATGATGGACGGTTGTATTAGCCAGTTCATCAACTCTCCCCGACTTCGAGATAACCCTCATCGGTGTCTCCAACCCACCCCACCCAACTATTCAGAGTTTGGTCATGATTACATGGTGATAATTTGCTTGTCTTTTACTGCTCAGTGATCCTCAATCTGATTCCTAATAGGACCACGCAGAGTGAAATTAAAACCTTCTACTTTTCAGTACTTATGAAAGACTATAGATATTGGATATCCATATCAGCGGAGAAAATGAGCAAAAGCTTTTCAATAACACATTATAAGACGTGCAAACTTTTAAACACATCTCCAAGAAAAGCAAATGTGTTTCCTTGGAGTTGACGGATTATTAAATTCCATCTGCTGGTTCCGATTGAGGAAAGAATTTTTTAATTTTTTCCCCCACTTTTTAAATGATTGCTTTTCTCAAGATGTTAATTAATTTTATCGTTTTTCTATTGTTTTGTTTTTGTTTTGTTTTTTGTTGTTGTTTTTGTTTTTTTTTTTTAATTTTTTCTCTTTTCTTTTTTTTTTTTAAATGAATTTTTTGTAATCAAAAAAAAAAAATTTCCTCCGAAATTTATCGTCTGTTAAATTAGTGAGCCTGGCTTGTATCGGTCAGATCCTGTTCTACTTATGGGATGGATTCGAGGGTGGACAAGACTGAAAGAGGTTTGTGCGAAGATTCTCCCCCCGCCCTCACCGCCCCTTGCTGAAGAAAGTTCTTCTAGGGCATTGATTCCTAAACTTTTTCGTGCTGTGCCTCCTTTGTGTGCATTTCACATCCCTTCTGCCCCATACAACAAAACACCGTTTCTACATAATGGTAGAAAATAATTCTCCATCAGTTTTTCCACCAATGTTCCTTCAATTCAATGGTATTAGTTTCATGGAGATGGATTTAGCTTTTATATGAGATTGAATAGTTTCTGTGCCACTGACTGTCAACTTTGTGAGAGGTTCGTAATCTCACCTACCTAGAGCCGTTGCCCTAGCAGACGTGAGAGGAAGATGATCACCAGTGCCCACGGCGTTTGCAATCTGATCTGGCTGTTGCGTGTCCTATCCACATCACCAAGATACGAACAACTTCGACTGAACCCAGTGGATGTTGACAATGGGTGTAACAGACTTTTTTTGCTTCCGCTAATCTAGTATGAGAGATCGGTTCAACACCCACTCTCTTCTCTGTTAGCGATCGTGATGATAAAAAAAAAAAAACACTTGTAAAGGCTTGGTGATCCTTGGAGAGATTTTCCCCAAAGGATTCTTCTACTAACTTTTTTTTACCAGCAACAAACAACGACTGGTCTATGAAAGCCCAAATCATTCTCTTCCAGACCAAACTGGAAAAGTTTGAAAAGCGTAAAAAAGAAAGAAAGGGGAAGAGTGAATGACTGAAGAAAGAAAATTATTTTTTACATCATATTCCCCCCCCCCCCTTTTTTTGGATCAATACTTGGAACAGAAAATGTGACGTAAGAATGTATCCCTAATTTAAGAAGCTAGGACACCTTTACGCCTATCTGAATGTAATCGTATAGCTAGGAGGTGGGTAATAGATACTCGATTGGATACAAACAAAAATGTAGCAAAGCTCGAGAAAAACCAGTCAGTGTCCTTTTTCAGAGAGTCTTTTTCTTCTCAATAGCTTTACATTCTGCTTTATTTTTCCTCTAATCAATTAAAAACAAATAGTTTTATTACAGAAACGAATGTAGCCAGATGCTGTCAAAAATTGTAAAGTCAAAGGTTTTGAACAGAGCCCGTTCTTTTTTATTATTTTTATGTATCTATTCTCAGTTGGGCAGTTTCTAAGGGGGAGTACTAGAGTGTCCGGATATCCTTCGCTTTAGACAATTCTTCTCATCTATTCCCTTCCCGTCGCACAAACTCCATTCGTCTCGGTCCTCCCCCAATCCCCAGTAGTACAAGTCACATGACCTGATCTCTGTTGATTTTGTCATTTTCCCCGAAGTGGGGTAAAACCATTTTCACAACGTTTTCTGCATAATCTTTGGTATAAAAAATCTCTACCAGAATGCGCTGTAGTGTGCCGTAGAAAATTTGGGATGGCGAGTGTATTTTCATTGTATACCTGGTGTCAACGTATGGGGTGTATACAGTGTGTACACAGGAGGAGGGTGTATGTCAGGAGCAGTGTGTAGAAAGATACTTAGTACTTTTGTGTGGAGTGTAAGTTCTAAGGAAAACCTAATGTGAATTACCAACATTCTTCTGTAAACTATCCATGCATTTTTCATATTCAACTGCAAAATCAATGCCAAAGATATTAATACTGTAAACTTGAGATAAACTTCTAAAATAATTGTTTCTTTGAACGAAACACTGCATTCAAAAGTACGCAGGTGCAGACAGACCCCAATACAGCCCCTTCCCAGCACAGCATATATTGGTCTTGGCTCCCAAGGTTGAGTATTCCTTATCCGAAAGTCCTCAATCTAAAATGTTCAAAAATCCGGAAATTTTTAAAAGCCAACACGTTTCAAGTGAAAATTTACACACCTGACCTCATTGTAGTATGATTCAAAAAACGAGAGACGAGGCCAATTTCCAAAGCTTTTTTTTTAACCATTCTGAGTACAGCAAAAGCTTAGTTATCCTTGTGTAACTCTTTAGATACGGAAAAATATATTTACATCACGAACGGTGAAAGACGGAACTCGTTCCAATCAAAACAAATTCACAACAACTTTGGCACCAGTTTATTTCTGACTACGTCACAGCAAACTTTGTTTCATGCACAAAATTATTAGAAATATTGTAAAAATTACCTACAGACTGTGTGAAACATGAATGGTTTCTATGTTTTGACTTGGGCTCCATCCCCAAGATATCTCATTATGTATATGCAAATATTCCAAAATCCGGAAAAATTCAAAATCCCAAATACTTCTGGTTCCAGAAATTTTGGGTAAGGAATATTCAACATGTATTGGGGAAATTTTAGCGAATCTAAAAAACATTTTTCATTGATTTCATATTTCGCAATCAAAAACCAAAATGAAGACAGCGGCGCCCGTTGTGCTATAAACTGTGACAATTCTCACCGCATCTTTGACATCGTGTTGGTACCTCCAGCTCACACATAACAAAAAAAAGGAATGGCATAGGCTTTTCAAACAATTTTTAGCAACAAGTGAGTTACTGAAGAAAAAAAAGCCCAGAAAAGTGTCAAAAACGGTGTCTGACACGTCCTTAAAATGCATATAAAAGGTCACTTTTTAAAAAAATTCCAAGAAAATAAAATATCTATCGTGTTCACTGAAGAAATAACTATTTATACAATCTCCCCACCAACTTTGTGTCATATCGGGGTCTGTCTGTACTTTATGATTTGAACCTGACTTTTTGCTGCGATTTGTCCCCGCACCCATTAAAAAACAATGTATGACTTCTCAAGTTGACTATTGTATATTGTCTTGTTTTGTTTTCAGACCAGTCCCTTCACGTTTTTTATCTTTTTCAAGACTTTTCAGTCGTTGTACTCTTCCGTTTTCCTCAAGTGGTAACCTTCCAGGAAGTTAAAATAAGAGATTTGGAACAATATTGGAGAATGAAAAAAAAGGCAGCGAACATGCTACACTCAAATAATCCGATATGTTAGCCCAACGTACATATGAATATGGGGGCCTCTACTTAGAACGAGAAGGACATTAGGTTTGAGGCTACAAGAAAAAAAAAACACCGGGTGTCCTAGTGAATAAAAATACTTGCAAAGCCTTTTTAGATCTTTAGAAATCGTAAGTTCAATCCCTGAGTCAGGTAGTTCAAGAATTATACCCTTGCTCAGTGGAAAGGAAGAATCGATGAAAAAAAGATATACCCCGCGAACATAGTTCCCTCAAAGCCGTGAACGTACACCCGCGTTTCGAAACCAGTGCAAGTATCATAAGTTCGATGATAGTATAATCATAACAAACAGGGATATCCGGCATTGCCCGGATTGAAATGATTTCTAATATAACACAGGGAACGAATGATGTTTTGTAGTTTCCATAAATCGAACAAGAATTCTTTTTTTTCTTTTTCTTTTTTTTTTTTTTTTCGTTAAATCGGGTGACTAGTTGACTTGGGGAGATTTTTTAGATCTCTGTTGCCGTCTCTGTTGCCGGGGGGGGAAAATATTCTTTAAAAAAAAATCTTGGTGCGTTTAGCCTGTCGCAGTTGTCAAAAATGAGCAGATACGCATACCCAGGTAGACCCACACACTAATATTCGTCTTAGTCGAATATCTGCGCTCACTTTCCGGTGAAGTTCAGCTTTATAGTCACATTGTAAATAGAACCCCCCCCTCTCCTACAAGCCAGAAGAAGTAATTGTTCTGACTATTCTCACCGGACGAAACGAAGATCTATCTAATGGATTCAAAATACAAAAAATTACTTGCGATAATTATTTTCTCTCAATTCTTCGAATATTCAACTGAAACAAATATTTGCGCGCGGTTCTGCCCAAGAGTGTGTGTGGTCCTGCGCAGGGTTTATGAAAAAAAATATATACGTTGAAGTACTGAAATATCACCCAAAATGCCCTCGTGGACACTCATTTAAATCGTTGAGTCAGCGTTTTGTGTTTTGTCGGAAGAGATATATCAAAGAATATATTCTTCAGAGTTGTCAAATTTGAACCCCAAACCCGACCACACTGAGAATCCTTGGTAGTATTTTGATAAAGTAAAAACATCTTGAAATGTTTTTAAAAAGACATGGGTATGATGATAAAAAACGTCATTTGAAAATATTAAAACGATACTTAAAAACAGTAAATGTTTTATTAACAGTTATGTAATAGAAGTATTGAAATGCATTGAAATATTATTGAGCTCTACATATATTTATCTGTTTTCAATTTTGACCAATTTTTGGTGTAATTTGAGAGGAATGAGTTGTCACCCTTTAATTTATCATGATAGAAATTAGAAATGACCAATATGACCTAAAATGTCCTTTCAGGTCAACCACACATCACCAATGACCTTTGCTATTGATCGATATTCCCCTATGCCAAATTTGACCTTTACGAAATTGAGGCCTACATACTGTTTCAGTTTATTGAAAATTACCATGAATGACCTCTGGTCACCTCAAATTAACTCTGAGATCAATCCTACATACCCTATGTCCTTTGCTGTGAAAAGATGTACCCCCTATGTCGAATATCAGCTATCTACGTGCAAACGTGTGGCCTACAACCGTTCAGACGGAATGCCAGGGCCCAATTTAACATTATAATTACATTGTAGATAGAATGTCGTTATAAAACCTTTTTAAAATCACACAACCGATGCCCTACGCTCTGAAAAGATGTATCACTATGCAAAATGTTCTGCTTCCTACGTGCAAAATTAGGGCCTACAAAGTTGAACAGAGAGACGAATATATATATATATATATATATATATATATATATATATATATATATATATATATATATATATATATATATCATACTTATTGGAAATCATCTCTTAATTTTCAGCTATTGTATCGAGAATAATCTGTGAAATGGTGGTTATTACTGTTATTCTTCCATTTTGACGTTGTATCACGTAAAAATAAGAAATACTCAACAACGTCTAATATTATCAAACAACTAATTGAACAAAATCGTTTTAAGTATAGAATACAGTCTTGATGCAATCATACTTGTGTTATATTCAAACATACCAATACAATTTTAGGCACAATCACGGTTTACGAGTGCCCAAAATTGATCCACCCGGAAAATTCATTTTTCAGTCTTCACCGTTTTCTATATTCTATTAGATAGCCCTAGTTTTGATTAGATTGATCTTTAAATTCAAAATTCAAATTTTGTGATACTATTTCTTCACAAGTAGTTAAAGGGGTCTGAATTCTTCTTTTCATCCCTATTTTGATAAAAAATTTAATCAAATTTCTCGTAATGGACTGGCGTAAAATTCGCAGTGTCTTTTGGGAATGTATTTGAACACCATGCAATTTTATTTCTTACTTCTGCCCTAGTTTTTTTTTTGCTCGTCCTTTTATTTCCCATGTGAATTTCAATTCCTTTTTTCAAATATACGTACAGAAAATTTTTTATTACAACTTCAATCGTAAACTTTTTTGGCCATGAGAGATAGGCCGTGCCAAAAATATCTTGAAACAATTCCTAGTTTACTTTCGCACAGGTATTCAATGTACACATACTTTTGTCACAGAAAAAAATTACGCAGCATAAGATTTTTTCCGTGCACTATGATTATTAAATATAATTGGAAACATTGTCCGTAAATCAAATAAAGGTTTCATTCCTGGAAGGCTACCCAGTGAGACAAGCATGTGAGGAAGACCGGTGTTTACAGCGACCAAAACGGTGCGAAAAAGATAACAAAGATAGGGCAACTCGTCTGTAAAACAAAAACAAAAAAAAAGCAATCAATGTATAATAGTAACAACAACTCGTCTCAGAAATTCAGTTAAAATTATACGACTCATTACCATTCCAAATTTGATGTTTCTTTCATTGTTTTGTTTTTTTTAAAATTATTTCTAAATTAATTTTTCACGGATTTTTTCCTCCAATTTTTCCCTTTATAGGAATAGTTGTGCGTGAATGATTTGAAGCCGTCAGATGTGCGCAGGTTCAATCCCTGCGTGCCGCGAGGCGGCTATTTGTGAGTGGCTTTTATCAATATAAAAGGACTAGTATTTTTTTCTCAATTTATTCAAAAGTCTAAAATTCCTGAGAACTTTTTTTTCATCTTAATAACCTTTGCTTCTATCTCACAGCATTTTAACAAAAAAAAAAAGATAATAGACAGACGGAGATTGACGGACGGTCACCTTCCTGTGCTATGCCGAATTTAAAAAAAAAAAAAATTACCATCGAATTACAAAGTTAACTTTGTTCTTTCTCTTTCCTGCTCGCTACACAGGGCCGGTGCAAGGGTTTTATGCGCCCCGGGGCGAAACTTGAAATTTGCGCCTCTGGTTGTATTCTAACGATTATTTTTTCACTTTGGAGTGCGCCCCCTGGACCTTTGCGTCGTAGGCGACCGCGTAGGTTTGCTTAATGGACGGGCCGGCCCTGTTGCTACATCGAACAAAAATGGAAACTAACAGTCAACACAATTTGATTTTTAAAACCTTGAGCCTAAATTTATTGATTTAACGGCAAATTATGGAAATATAATTATACATATTTTATTAATATTATGTAAAGAATAGTATCTTTAACTTTTATGGAATTTTAATAATGTTTATAGCCTATTCTTCTTCTGCTGTTAAATATTGATTGTACACAGTAATTGTACGTTTAGTTGGTTTTGCTAATATGAGATGAATTACATTATTATGCAAATCTTATTATTCAATTTGGTTAGTATCATCGACTTGTGGTTTTATCATATATCAGCCGATTTATTCCTCGGCCGTTGATTTAAGCATAAAAGAACAGATTTCTATTTTGAAAATTATTTTCCAATACATTTCTATAGTAAAATCCCTTTTCAATGGATTTCTATTGCAAAGTCCCTTTCCAATGGATGTCTATAGTAAAATCCCTTTCCAAACGATTTCTATAGGGAATTAAAAACAATTCCATGCATATCTATAGTAAAATCTATCCGATACATTTCTCTAATAAAATCGCCATCATTTGTATTTCTATAACAAAAATCCCTTTTCCGATGCACTTCTAAGGTGAAATCTTCTTTCCAATACATTCCTAGTAAAAATTATTTTCCCGTGAGTAAAATCCCATTTTCAGTGGATTTCTCTGGTGAAATCTTTTTTTCCCCCCGATGTATTTCTATAATAAAATTTGATTCCAATACATTCCTCTAATAAAATCCCTAGCCGGTACATTTCTATAGTAACCCTTCTTCCAATGCTTTTCTACAGTGAAAGTCTATAGTGTAATCCATTTCCGATGCATTACTGTTGAAAATTCTTTCCCTATGCATTTCTATAGTAAAACACGAACTTTCACACACGTTTACGTAGTAAATGTCCCTCTTGTGTGTATTTCTATATTGAATTCCCTATACAGTGCGTTTTTATAGTAAAGTCCCTTTGCATTGCAATATCATAGCAATATCCCCAACCAACGCTTTTCTATAGTAAACTCCGATTCCAATGTCTTTTAAAGCATTCATAACCGATATAGTCTTTTTCAGTTCTTAATTTATAATAAAACTCGCAATCGCAGTCAATAATTGAACAACCGTAGCGTCGAAATTTGAAGTCATGAAGTTATAAATATAACCTGCATTATTTCATTTTATAACATCACTGGAAAACATCTAAAATAGAGTTAAAACGACATCTACATTCTGTAGAGTATAGATGTCCTTGATAAACCCGTCAAAATAAGGCCCTCAAAAAGTGCTTTAAGAAGGGGTCTAGTGGAGTACTGGTACCATTAGTCAAGTCTGTTGACAAAACGGTATGGCCAGGAGCGCTGTAACACATGAACGAACAAACAAACAAACAAACAAACAAACACGTGTACATATAAATTTTTTAAAAAAGATGGAACTCTTCGCCATCTTTGATAGCTACGCTTGTTCAATTTGTAATGTCTTTTGAGATGAATATTTTGTTTCTGACACATTTTTCCTTGATATTAATTCCGACTAGTTTCTTCCTCCCTCTTGTTGCTTCTTGTCACTATATTTCTCGCTCAGTGGTTTCGAAACTTTGAAAACTCAAAGACCCCATAAAACAAAGGGAATATTCTGGCGAATCCCTTTTTTTTGTTATTTCAGTTTTAGACTATAATCAATGAATAATAATGATAGACAATTTCTGATCTTTAAAATGATTATTTATTCGAAACGGATTACATCTATTTGAATCCTAACCACACCGGTCTGTGTACATTAATCATGTTTTTCGATAGCTGTACGGTTGTTTCTTTACCACAATGTCAGTTTTAGTGGGAACGCTGCTGCAGACCCCCCCAAGCATTATTTGTCGGACCCCCAGGGGGTGCACGAACCCCAGTTTCGAAACCACTGATCTAGCTGATCGATTCTTTGGACCGTTTATAGACTGTAGGATTTCAAAAACAAAGATCTTTTGGCTAACGTGTAGTTTTTAACCGTCGAAACTTGGTAATTTGAGTGGAACTGATTTCGACGATTCACTGTCTTCTTCAGATAAGGGAATTCATGAAAGAAAATGTTCAGTTTTTCTTCCATGAATTTTATTATTTCTTTTTATCCATGAAAATGCATTCATGAAATTTTCACACCTGATGTTGAAATAGCACTTTGATGAAGAGAAATTGGTGGATTGAAGAAAGAAAAACAGAACTTTCCAGTATTTTATATTATAACAAGAATATGACTAGAAGTGATGGGGTTATTTATGATTGGATCAACAATAAGGAACTTAAAGCTATTTTATTAGGTAATTTTTTTGATAATTCAAGCATCCTACTTTCAAGTTTTTTAAAAGTCTCAACTCATCTCAAGCATTTTTAATATGTATTGATCAGACATAAAGTCTTAAGAGATTCTATGACGTAATTTTTTATTGCTACGTCATAATAGTAAGGTTAATCGACCGATAAGATGAGATCATCTCAACGGGCGAATTTGCATTGAAGATATTTTATAGTTAGGTTAGTAATGGATGAAAAGGCCATTGGCCAATGAAACCATATATAATTAATCATAATCATATAAAAGTCTTCTGTTGGAATAGTCATAAAGTCTCTCGTATTGCTTCACTGATGGTGCGTCGAACACATCACAGGGACGATTGTTCCAACTGTCAATAAATTACAACGTGGAAAATTCTCTTCCAAGTCTTTATTCACAACGACTTTTGTAAATCTTGAAGTAGTAACCACGAGTTATCTGAGTAATTAACTTGAAAATATCATTGGATCCATATCCATACAATTGTGTAAATACTTATATACAAGAGTCATATCGCCTTGCATTCGTCTATAATGGAGGGTGAGAAACTTGAAAACTTCAGTCTTTCTTAGTACGATACATGATTGATTTTGGGATGCAAATTCTTTACTCTCCTTCGCACACGTTTAATGGATTTAGTATATATACAAAGATGAAAGGGTGTCAAATTGCTTCTGCGTTCTTTGAATTGATTGCACTAGAGATTCGTAGAGATAGTTGAAAGCGTACCTGCCAATGTATCTAATGGATTTCTTCATTTGAAAATGACAGGGAGTTTTTAAAATCAGTTCCATTGAAATGATCAAATTTCGACGTTCACAAACTTCCTGTTGGCTGATTTTTTTTTCATCTCTACATTCTGTCAGTCTCTGAGATATTTTAGGGGGTGAAACAAAAATTCTCTGTCTGGATAAAAACTGACAGAATTCGGGAGAAATATTACACTCCAACCTCCAATGAAAAACGAAAAAAATGTTAAAAATAAATAAAATATATTTACTTAAAAAAATTGTATTTTTGTCTACACCTTATTCTAGACGAACAAACACGCACATGCAGAATATTTTTTTATTCATAAAAATATCCTATAAATAAATAAATATATATATATATATTTAGATAGATCGATAGATAGATAGATGGATATATATACCTACATTTTTACACACGAAAAAGAAAGTTTCTCTTTGAAAAAAATTGAATCAAAACTGAATACAATAAAATCAATATTTAACCATAGAACGGCTGAGATGGCGAAAGCCCTTCAGAAGATGTTTTCTTTTTTTATCCAACTAACTGAAATCTCTCCCCCTGGGCGGTTTCCAGTTAGTATGTATATGTATATCGAACAGAAAGTTAGGGTTTAGTTTAGCATTATAATTATATTGTAAATAGATATCCCTAGTAAAACCCTTGAAAATTGTCTCTCGAAATTTTTTACTTTAGAACATTTCCTTAGGTCTATTGATTATGCATGCGATAATTGGTTGAGCGTCACCAATGTTTAGTGGGGGTAACTGCGACAAACAGGGCCAGATGGTTTATAGAATAGATTGAAGACAATATAATTTCTCCAAGATCAATTTGATTGCATGCGCAGTCATAAAAATTAGTTTTTTTACCTCTGAACTACTGTAGCAGGGGTGGCCAAACTTGGTTAATATAACGATAAACTCAAGATGTTTAAGAGCCGAACGTTACAAATGTAATTTACACGTTTTTCAATTGTTACAAATATTCTTTATAAATATCAATTTAAAAAAAATGAAAGGTTATTTATGCATGGATCAATGCTACGAAGCCTCAAGCTATTGTAATCAATAATTTTTTCCTAATGATTCAAAAATCCTAATTTTTAGATTTTTCTTCAAGTCTTAACTCAACTCAAGCTGTTGATGGATTATCAGACATGAAGTCTCAAGAGTTTCTATGACGTAATCTTCATTGTTATGTCATAATAAGAAGGTGAATTAACCAATGAGATCAAAGCGCTAACAAACATAAAATATACTTGCATATGCATGTTTTTATATTTTTAGATTAACAAATCTGTGTACGTAATTATATTTATTCATGCATATAGTTTTTCAAACTGTTAATATTAGTTTCAATGGCCACAAAGTACACATATATCACCCCTGGCCATTACTTCAGTCCTTTGATACTCCCCTGTAATCCTTACTTACATGAAATTTCTTCAATCTTCCTGCCTTCCCATAATTCCTTCCCTCAGCACTGAAGAACAATGTCTCAATCAGATCTAATGTTAAAATTAGGATCTAAAATCTCGAGCAGTTTCACTAACCTTTTTAAAAATTGCATTCAAGTCTAGTTGGCTCGAAATTCACACCTGTTAAAGATAATAATTATGATGATAATAGAACGTAGTGTGTAAAGAAGCTCGGCTGATATATTTCTACGAGCTGCACATTAAATGTCTAAAAAGCGTAGGTGGCTCGCGAACCGCAGTTTGCCCATCCCTGCATTATAGCAATCGTTACAATTCGTACTATTTTTTTTTTTTTGTTATCCATCTCTGCCATTTACAAACATTGTTTTGATTTTCTACGATAGTTCTTAAAAGATCCTTTGTTGATAAGATGCGATAGACAGTGGTGTATAGCAAAAAAATAGCTGAAGGGAAGGCAGGACAGTCTGCTCAGTTGAGCATAACGATCCAGTGAGTGAAGGAAGCTACAACTAGGGGTTGCATTTCAGGGGTACCTTTATTCAGCATACAGGGTGTTCGCAAAAGAAATAGACAGTTTTAAAAAAGTACTAAAGCAAAACTATTTAAGATATTGAGAATCCTGATGCACTGTTTTGTTGAAAAAACACTTGAAAATTATTACTGCAACTTTCAGTTGTATTATGTGTGCACTCTTAGCCACACGGCATATATCAAGGTGGTTGTCGATTTCTTGCCAAACACGCGTCAACATATCTTCATAGACGGCAGCAACAGCCGTTGTGATACGTTATTTCCGATCATCTGAATTACCAGGGGACGGGCATATCTCTGATATATCCCCACATAAAACGAGAGTGTCAGCATCTTAAATAGATTTGGTTTGATCAAGTTTTTGAGCTATTTCTTTTGTAAATACCCTGTATATAGCTATAATGCACCACTTCGGTTGATTTGAGTGTACAAAAAGATAATCGAAATGAGGAGTTTAGTACAAAGCAGATATACCTCGCCCTCACGAACTAATTCGTTCCTAATGATAGTTCGCATAACGGGAGTTTGTAAAATAGGGTATCATCACTCATAGAAAACAATTCATTAAGTAGGGTTAATATCCTTCAAATGTTGTATAAATAAAATAAAAAAACAGTGAAACAATGTTCGAGCAATTATTGCAATGGCGTAAAGAACTTCAGAAGGAAGAAAAATGCATTAAAATCTATAAAAAAAGGGTAACAATGACTTAATCACCTAAAATCAATCCTTCAGTGATGACGAATTCACTTCCTCCTCTGTTATGATGACAATGCAACACATCATCACAAAGGCAAGGATCAGTTTACACATTCGTCTCCTATCAAAAGACACGTACATACAAACTTGTAACAGTGATATTCACTTGTGAACCACTTTTTTTATAGTGAACAAAAATAAGATTATTCTTAGTTCAAAATTTTATTTCAACGTTCGTTAAACAAAATGTTCGTAAAGTAGGAGTTCGTAAAACGAGGTATATACTGCATGTAGATAGTAAGGGAATTATGTTCCCACCCCTCAAACAAAGTAAGGGAACGCTGCCCACCCCTTCTTACTCGCAACACCACACCACTGGTTATAAGTATCACTTTCGACAACTCGGCCGTTCGAGGTAAACTTTCTTTTTTAATAAGAAGCATACAAGTCTTCCACACTGATGAATGTGCACAAGGTTGAATATTCGTGATCACCGAATCCCACTAGACAACATTGAGGCCACTAAGAGAATATCGTGTCAAATTGATGAATAATAAGTTGATTTCGACACCGTGGCTCATCTAGTGTAAAGACGTTCAAGACCCGAGATCAACCAAAGCTTTTGCTATGAATAATTGTGCACTCATGACAAATCAAATCATAAATGCTTCTATTCACACTGTCAGATCGGAAAATTCCTATTATACATAGTTGTATATATAGATACGAACACATGCGCGCGAGCACACACACACACAAACACACAGATAAAAGAACAAACATATATTCCTTTTCACATAGACAGATATACACACATTCCCGTTTATACAGGTGTACCTAAAATCCAAATTGATATTTTTGGCATATTTTTCCAAACTTTTAAAAGTGAATAAAATTTCTGGGTTTTTACCCCCAAATTTAAATTATTTAAAAACTTGAAATGAATATTTTCTTGTTTGACCTAATAATAATATTAAAATAAATAGGGGCCTCATCTTTCGACCCTCTTCTTCCAAGAGTCTTCCCCGAGATTCCGTATTTTAAACCCTGCAGCGGCCATGCACGGAAAGGCCCCATCTGAACGCCTTAATTCACCATGTGGGAGTTTCTTCCCCTTATTTCATGAATCCACTGACATGAAACTAAAGATCGTCAAAAGCTTTAAAGTGTCACAAAACCAAAATCCAGCTAATATATTTAATTTGGTTTCAGCCAGTAAAAGAATAACATTAAATTTTATATTATTTTTAGAGAAAAATCAAAGAAAATGACCAGATCGGACAAAAACCGATCTTGTCTTAATGTGTTCAACATTGTCATAATATTGATGATCTTTCCAATAAATTAATGCAACCTGCTCTAAAACTGTTAACTTTTAAAATTCTCCTAAAAATCGACGAAGTTTGTACTTTGAATCAAATCGAATTATCCCTTGATCAAGTAGATCGTCGTGGTATCTTGTCGGGTCTTTCATCATGGCATTTCCCGGGTCGGTGCCTGTCACCTGCCTGTACGCCTTAATGACCACAAAAAGATCTTCTCGAAGGATCATTTCTCTCTCAGTAACCCACAGAAACACGATACAAAGAGAAGTTTTCAAAACCATCTCTAAATATAAACTCCAGTCTTTGTGACTTTGTAATGCTAAATTGGTCACGCTATATTTTTGTTCATATCTGAGTGTGTAAACCAGCAACACCTTCCATATTCTGAATATATAACCCCAAAATATGTCCGAAGACAATGGTATAAAAAAGAAGAATCGCCTTCTCAAAGCAGATTCTAGACTGTTTTTAAAACCTCTGTACATGAAATGGGGGATCTGTTAAGTGAGGGATCGGTTTTCTATTCATATTAAGTAATAAACTGATCCTATGATTATTCTGAACGTAAGATGTCCCTGGGCATGAAAAGAGGGTAGAGAGCACAGCGAGCATGTCTTACGAGTAAAACAATTCAATGATCAAGCGAGTGCTGAGTCACTTTTCCTTACCCATGAGTGATGAAAGCCAGCTCCAATTTACAAGCTTCATTAGGACAACTAAAAATGGATGACCAGAAAATACAAAACTTTATGATATCCAAATGATTGACTGTATACTTAATACTAAAATACTGTCCTGTGACATGTAACTTTCTAGTCTACTTATATAATAAATAGAGCCAATTTTTTTCTCTTTCTCTCTTACGGACGTAACTATGGACTCTTCCACTTAGAGGTAATTTTTCCAATAAAAAATCTCTTATCAACCATTTAAAACAATGGACTCTTCCACTGAAACAAGTACAGCAGTTTGTTTTTTTTCTAAAGAAAAATTCATCACGGAGATTAACTAATTCATGAACAGTGTATTGAAGTAGTTCATTTACATTAACTTTCGTCAAAGTTTCATTCGTAACTTTCATTCCTTAGAGAGCCAAATCACGAAAGGTTTAGTTTCGCTGATGTACAGAGGTAGATTGTTTCATTTTGCTGATTCATAGAAGCCGAGTGTCCCATTTTGCTGATGCATAGAAGCTGAGTGTCTCATTTTGCTGATGCGTAGAAGCCGAGTGTCTCATTTTTCTGATGCATAGAAGCCGAGTGTCTCATTTTGCTGATGCGTAGAAGCAGATTGTCTCATTTTTCTGATGCATAGAAGCCAAGTGTCCCATTTTGCTGATGCGTAGAAGCTGAGTGTCTCATTTTTCTGATGCGTAGAAGCCGAGTGTCTCATTTTTCTGATGCGTAGAAGCCGAGTGTCTCATTTTGCTGATGCGTAGAAGCAGATTGTCTCATTTTTCTGATGCGTAGAAGCCGAGTGTCTCATTTTTCTGATGCGTAGAAGCTGAATGTCTCATTTTTCTGATGAGTAGAACCTGAGTGTCTCAGTTTTCTGATGCGTAGAAGCAGATTGTCTCATTTTTCTGATGCAGAGAAGCCGAGTGTCTCATTTTTCTGATGCGTAGAAGCAGATTGTCTCATTTTTCTGATGCGTAGAAGCAGATTGTCTCATTTTTCTGATGCGTAGAAGCAGATTGTCTCATTTTTCTGATGCGTAGAAGCCGAGTGTCTCATTTTTCTGATGCGTAGAAGCAGATTGTTTCATTTTTCTGATGCGTAAAAGCTGAGTGTCTCATTTCGCTGATGCGTAGAAGCAGATTGTCTCATTTTTCTGATGCGTAGAAGCAGATTGTCTCATTTTTCTGATGCGTAGAAGCCGAGTGTCTCATTTTGCTGATGCGTAGAAGCAGATTGTCTCATTTTTCTGATGCGTAGAAGCAGATTGTTTCATTTTTCTGATGCGTAGAAGCCGAGTGTCTCATTTTTCTGATGCGTAGAAGCAGATTATCTCATTTTTCTGATGCATAGAAGCCGAGTGTCTCATTTTGCTGATGCGTAGAAGCAGATTGTCTCATTTTTCTGATGCGTAGAAGCCGAGTGTCTCATTTTGCTGATGCGTAGAAGCAGATTGTCTCATTTTTCTGATGCGTAGAAGCCGAGTGTCTCATTTTGCTGATGCGTAGAAGCAGATTGTCTCATTTTTCTGATGCGTAGAAGCAGATTGTTTCATTTTTCTGATGCGTAGAAGCCGAGTGTCTCATTTTTCTGATGCGTAGAAGCAGATTGTCTCATTTTTCTGATGCGTAGAAGCCGAGTGTCTCATTTTGCTGATGCGTAGAAGCAGATTGTCTCATTTTTCTGATGCGTAGAAGCAGATTGTCTCATTTTTCTGATGCGTAGAAGCCGAGTGTCTCATTTTGCTGATGCGTAGAAGCCGAGTGTCTCATTTTTCTGATGCGTAGAAGCCGAGTGTCTCATTTTGCTGATGCGTAGAAGCTGAGTGTCTCATTTTGCTGATGCGTAGAAGCAGATTGTCTCATTTTTCTGATGCGTAGAAGCAGATTGTCTCATTTTGCTGATGCGTAGAAGCAGATTGTCTCATTTTTCTGATGCGTAGAAGCAGATTGTTTCATTTTTCTGATGCGTAAAAGCTGAGTGTCTCATTTTGCCGATGCGTAGAAGCCGAGTGTCTCATTTTTCTGATGCGTAGAAGCTGAGTGTCTCATTTTTCTGATGCGTAGAAGCAGATTGTCTCATTTTGCTGATGCTTAGAAGCCGAGTGTCTCATTTTGCTGATGCGTAGAAGCAGATTGTCTCATTTTTCTGATGCGTAGAAGCAGATTATCTCATTTTTCTGATGCGTAGAAGCAGATTGTCGCATTTTGCTGATGCGTAGAAGCCGAGTGTCTCATTTTTCTGATTTGATTTTGCATTTTTGAGCAAGTTCTTTGATTGAGCTGTAGATGGTGAGGAAGAATGAACCGCTCTCCTCACGGGAATAATGTTTAGTGTAATAATAGTGAAACTATTTATGTCCGTTCTTAGTACTACCTTTTTTTTTTTGGCTTTGAATGTTTCCTTTCGAATTTTGCTATGAGTTTCCTTGCATGTCAAGATTCTTCTTATAAGAACAGTAAGAACAGCAGCGGATCATGGGTATATATCATTTATCCGACTCTCATTTTCCCGACTGTTTATTTGCCGGACGCCGATTGGTCGATTTATCATTTCGCTGACTCATCATGTTGCCGACCTGAATTCCCCGAAAATCAAAGGAGAACAAATCGAATCCTTTTTTTTTTTTTATGGTTTATTATTTACGAAATCATCTGATCGGTGTTTTTGTAAATGATTAAGTATGAAAAAAGGTCTTGAAATGAATTAGTAAAACGTGTAAAAAAAAACGAAATTTATTTGTTTTAAATTAGTGAATACAATAGCATTGAGCTATTTTACAATAAGACCGAGAAGGATAACATATCTGTAAGGATATTTCAAAATAACTCTAGTTGTATTAGTATTCTTTAGGAAAAAAATTCAAAAATTTCTTCACGCCCAATAATCTTATGCAAGTCGCTCTCCTCAGGAACTGTGTTCAGCGCAATTGTGAAGCTCTTCATACCAGTTTTAGATTCAACCATTTTATCTTCCGGCTTTGATTGTTTTCTTTCAAGGTTTGCCTGCATGAAAGGATTTTTTTTTTAAATGATAGCATAAAAGGGGTCTGGGCATAATTTGGCATATGACTCACAGGATAATTTAAGATCTTTGTCTGAAAAAAGTCAACAATCAGAATCGTTCATGAATCTTTTTTGAAATATTCATATTTCGTGCTAAAGCCCACCACCCACCCCTGACAACCTTTTTACCACCCTAGCTCGTGGAAAGCCGGTAATTGGCCCAGGCTAGATGGGAAAGGTCCCATTTCAAACTGCTTATTAAGTATTTTCGCGCTGAACATGTATGATTTATGAACGGGTATGTGCATGTATACGGAGTGTATATGGTGTGCTTACAAGTAACAGAACAGAATAAAAGAGTTAGAAGGATTCATGAAAAGAAGGTAATGGCATGCAGTTTTATTCAAAATGTATGGAAGACAATAAAGTAGAGTACTGTAATGAGAAGTAAGTACAAATGTGCATCCATATTTATTATATATTTTATCTTGGTTGATTTTTTTATGATTAAACTTCGGTAGTTGCATGCTCCGACACTATCATAAAAAGCACCATTATTGGAAATACTCGTACAAGTCAAATTTTGTATGATTCACGCCTTCATTTTCCCTCAGAATTGTTGTTGCCCTTCGACAACTCCTTCAGTGAGAATAAATAATGGCGGTGGAACATAATACTAAAATTATGTATCATGAAAAACCCAACAAGTGTGTTTTCAAGAACGGTATCCGGGCATGCAACTACAGAATTATAATTTGGCATATCACAAACGAGATCATTTTAGAATCTTTGCCTGAAAAAATCATCAATAAAAAAAACTTTGAAAAATTCATATTTGGGGCAAACGCCCCCCCCCCGACTCTCTCTACAACCTTTTTACCACCTCAACCCCCTTTAGTAGTTGGACCTGGTCTCTGCCCCTCTCTCACCTCTTAAACCAAATAGATTTTGACATATTCTGTTCATCGCGATGTTATGCAAACACTCGTTAAAAGAATGCCCCAAATGATTTGAGAAATTCTTACTTTTTTCCCCCTGTGGGCACCTGCCCCACCTGAAATTACTTACACACCCAGGGAGGATGCACCCCTGGTTAAAAACCATTGCTTTACAACGTCAATATTCTTTACCAAAGGGTCCCTGCTTTGCCTCTACCAGGGAGAGTAGTCCCCCTCGAAACCTTGGGTGCATGCCAACAGTCTATCCCCTCCCTAGATACCCTAGCCACCCCGTATGTCCTGGGCTACTCCGACCCGCTACTCTGAACCAACTGTTTGGCAACGCTTGGAAGGTCCGACTGTCAATCTCTGAAGCGATTCGCTTCTGGCTGGAGTCAATTTCATAAAACTGGTGCTCTTGGTGGCAAATCATTCTTTGCCAACTAAAAATGTTGTAATTTTGAAAAAGAAAAAAAAAACAACTATTTATTCAAACCAAATGTATACAATACAATTATTATTATCATTATTATTGTTTTTTTTTTAAACAATAATATTGTTGTTCTTGTTGTTGTTTATTGTTAGCCTGTGTAAAAAAAAAAAGCAGAGATGGCAGTCCTCCTGACAACCCAATAAATGATTCGTTTTGTTAATGTTTTTAAAATCATTTTTACAGATATGATTCATGTATACAGCAATTGTTTTTTTTTATCATTTATTTTTATTGGGAGAAAAATTGTAAAGGGTTATCATCAGTTTTGAAGTAAGAGAAAAATTGAGATGGAGGTTAGAGTAGTGTAAAAGTTAATAACATTAATGATTGAGCTATCAGTGGCGTAGCAAGGGTTCCAAGCGCCCAGGGCCTAAGACAGCACTAGGGGACAAAGACAGTGCCTGGACGTAGTTGTGCTATATCACGTGGAGAAGTATAATAATTATCTAACAGGCCCTATAGGCCAGGATTAATTTTACACCCCTTCGCACCTGCGCCCGGATTAGCGGTCTTCTTACGTCTCTGTGTGTTATGTATCAGTGACATTCATTAGGGTGTTTTTTTTTTAATTGTTTTGTTTAGCACTTCGTTGTATTTCTATATCACGGAGATACTCAGTTTTCAAAGCAAGGTATTGAAAATTATTCTTCCATACAATTGATTTTTTAGAAGGTTTCGTTCGATAAACAAAAGAGAATAGTATGGACTCGTCCACCTAAAGGTAACTGTTTTGCAGATACAGTATATCCTACCCACCGTTTGAAACAATGGGTTCTTCTACAGGAAGGATCTAAGTTGTTTCTTTTGAAAAAAAAGAAAATAATAATCTTATAGAAATCAAATATCGCGACCAGACTAGATGCTTGTAAGGACCAATAGGTTGATATGTGCAAAGGATACTGGGATTTTGTCTTCGGTTGCATACACAATCAGCATTGGGATAGAACCTTATTCACTCTATCACATGCTTATATATATATATATATATATATATATATATATATATATATATATATATATATTTAGTTGTTATGTATGTATGCGTGTTTGTACTCCAACAACTTGGGAACTGCATAACCGAAACAAAAAAGACCACAATCGAATCCAGCACGTTTAAATCTACCTATGGCACACAATTTGGGTGGACGAATTCCCCTTTTTTTAGATGTTTTTAGAAGTTGGGTTTCTAGGGCGAAAATGAATTGGTTTTTACAGGAAGTGAAACAAGGGGGAGAACTCGAAATATTTGATAGAAAATAGATCAAGAGAAGAACTCGAAAAAATCATTTGAATTTGAAATTCGTTACAGTTTGTTTTTACTCAACAGAATGAGTTTCCATCTATTTATTTATTAACTTGTCAACACATACCGTCAAAATATGACAGCTGTACTTAAACGATTTTGCAATTGCATTGTATTTATGAAATATCAAGAACATTGTGTTGGTTTGCATTTTCTTGTTTATGTTCAATGCTTCTGCTAAATTCTTATATATATATATATATATATATATATATATATATATATATATATATATATATATACACGTACGTTAGTTTCTCAACTAAAAAACTGTCCTGATAACTTTCTATTTTCCATTGTCTCATTGGATTTTATTATCAAGTTTGAAAAAACATAAAACTATTTCCACGCCGCCAGAAGAGTCTATCACGAAAAGATGGATAATTCGCATATCTATGTGGTGGGCTCTTGTGAAGACGTGAAAGAAAAGTGTTGCACAAAAACAATTATACATGCTCACACACTGCATTTTATATACGTGGATTATCTAAAGCCCTTTTTATTGGCTTAAAAGACGCAGACCCGGTTTTACTGGATTTTTTTGACGATTACCTGAGTTGTTATCAACCCTTGCTTGCTACCTCTACTTTTGACACAGGCTGCAGTTTCTCTTTTTTTTTCATCAATATTTTTATTACCATTATTAATGCCATTATTATTATTATTATTCTGCACGTTTTCCGTTCTTTTTTTACAATAACAATTCAATCCTTCTGTTTGTTAAACTCTATGCACATTACGGGTAACACTGACGAACCCGCGCAATAATTCACTACGGGATAAAGGATATTTTCTTTTTGGGAGATTTTATTATTTCTTGGTTAATCATTGCTTTCAGCATCTGACAACTGTCAAAGGAGGTAATGACCATTATTACTTCTCTTGGTAATCAATAGAGAAATAATTTATTGAAACGAATTCAAATCAATAATTTATTGGAACGAATAACCCTAACCATTACCCTCAGCCCAAAAACCCAACCTATAATTTAATGTAATTTGATTTGAATTTGATTTCAAGCATAATTTTGGAGATTACCTTCCTCTGATACATGGAAATCACTTCCCTTGATAGTTGACGAATAATATGAATATAAGACGCTAAAAGTAACGATAACCTATTTCTTGTTCGTGCAGAGGCTGTATGTTGTGTCCACTACAGTAGCCACTGGACATCCTAGAGGAGTAAAAGCATGATTTCTTGTAAGACGATACACTTCCCACTTTCTGCGGGTGGGACGTCAGATTTTTCTTATGGACAAAAACCATTTTTTCCTAAAAATTAAAAATAGAAAAACATTCTTCTTCTCTTTCTTCTTCTTTATTTTTCAGCTTTCACTGGTACCGACCTTTTTAGAGTCCTGAGACCCAAAGACTTCAAATACGGTTCTCTTGGCATCTCCTAATGTTTGCAGTAAGCACTCTGGGGAAAGCCAATAGATATGCAATTTTCTTTCAATTTCCTAACCTGTTAGAGGGTCGTGGGAGCACTGCAAATGGTGAGAGAACCTGAAGGAGACTATCCAACTTCCATGCTGGTCTAGAACCAGGGTTGTTTGTCTCCTGGTTGCTAACCATAGCTAGAGAGCCAAGTCTTCCAAACTATTAACTCATAGTCGAGATGAAGGAGATGGATTCACGCTTTTCCAAATGGCATTAACACTATGTGAACACAAACCCTGTCAGTCGAGGTTTGAACTATGATCGCTTATTCCATTCCCAGTAACCGTTCGGCAACTCCCCACCATGGATAAATGGCCCTACAGACAATGAAATAACACTGACGTGCCCTAACCCCCTACGGGGCACATGTCTGGGCAAAGCGTATGGAAATCCTAGGATGCCCAGTCGTCAGAATCTCCCTCTCAGCCTTGCTGATGTAGTCCAGAGGAAAACAGAAAGCAATATATTCGGCATCTGGCTGAAAGAGCTGCCAGAAGCTCGTCAAATGGGGCGTCGAACCGCCTGCGAGGCCCCCACTCTCTGGTTGGGAATCAGAGTTGCCCGGGTTGTCTTTCTAAAAACAGAAAGACCAATCTGCACCGTTATTTTCCCCCAAGGGCATTAGTGCCAAGTAAACATAGACAGCTTTTACTGGAGCTTGAACTCGGGTCGCTGATTCCGTTGGCTGAGCCGTCACCGCTACGCCAAGTGCCCCTCCTTCACGTGGATAGCAACGCTTAAAGGTCCTACATTGATTTTTATTACAGCGAGAAATTATGATTTTGCTCTAATGATTTCAAGTTTTAAAAAGTTTGTGCGTTAAATACACAGGTCTCCCTTTTATACACATTTCTGACATAGTCCCTGCCCGCAAAACCAGCGTGTGCCACGGGCCCTGTGATGATAAGGGCCCCGAGCTAAATATTTGCAAGTTATCAATTCATTTCATTTTTAAATTCTTTATACAGGGATTCAAATCTAGAATAACTGTTTTACTATCGACTCTGTCGAACTGAAACGAAAGTTATTACAATATAAAATAATGATCGATAGACGCAATAAAAAATGAACGAATTAATTACGAATATTTATGATTTTAAGAAGTGAATGAATTAGTTGCAAATATAATTAAATAGATAAGCTACCGTGGTGGTTCTCCAGGGTTATTCTTTTTGGTATTCTTTTGAAAGCAAGGTCACCTTTTCAAGTTCAGCCTCGAGGCTATTCCGATTGTTTCAAGTTCAGCCCCGATGCTATTCCATAGGGAAACTCCCCTGTAAGAATTTCACCCATAATTAGTTCTCATCAAAGGATGGAACGATTCTGATTCAGTGATTCTGCACTTACTCTATCACAATCGTATTACACTACCTTCAACCTTTATGAACGACTCAGTGTTTAAAGGGTTAGCGATTTTAGCCAATCGTCACCTTTTATTGGGATTATCATAATTACACGGTAATTAATGAGGGTTTGGTATCTATAAGATACATATAACACACATGAATACGAAGGTAATTGAAACTGAAGTCACAGCCGCTGTTTTAAAAACGTTATACTCTCACCGAAATGTCAGATATATTTGTCGTATTATCTTACAAGTGAAAAATGTATCTTTTGATATTTATATGAATATGCTGGAGGCCTCACATCGTCTTGATCCGGCTTTAATTGAAGTAAAATAAAATAACTGATCAGGAACTAAATGAAACAATGAGTCACATGGTCCATGATTGTGTCCAATAAACCACAATGACCGTCGCAGGCACTAACGCAGCCAGGAATGAGAGGGAGGATTTTTAAAATCTTGACACCTCATCAGGTTACAGTTTGACAAAACTCAGATACAAATGTTGCAAAGTGTCAGTGACTAAACCTAAAAACTTATAACTACTTATTTGCTATTTAGTGTCTTCCAACTATAATTCTCAATCCGTGGTACGAGTTGTGGGAGGTTCCTTCTCACTAACAATGTCTTGTGTAGGTCACATCTTCGTGCTCTGGCCATTTTCAAACCAAACAACACAAACATGGGCACAAATTTCAATTCTAGACCCTTCTGGATTTTGTAAGTACGCCAGCTTCCGGGCACTTCATCCCTCAATCCCAACTAAAAACTCGACCCCTTGTTGCCAATTTAGCACTTTTCTCGCTAAATTTAGTGCGTTTTCAGTTTTAGCAGCGCAAAAATCCAACAAGCAGCTGCAATTCTAACTCATTTGACCGCCATTTCTTTATTAATTCCTCTCTCTCTCAATATATATACATATATATATATATGTATATATACATATAGAGAGATTAGATACACATACATACATACACACACACATGTATATATATATATAAATATATATATATTATTGTGTCATCCATAGACAGCTGTTTCGTTGTATTACAACTCTTCAATGTAGCTATAGACTATCCATTATCCCATCCAGTACCACAAGGCAGGATTGAAACCTTCGCTTCTGACCCAGGGGCCGGTATCAGTAAGATAAGTAAGTCAGCTGGACGGTCAGTAAGGTTGAATATAAGCGACACATTTATTTAACATATATTCTCCATTCACCAGAGTGCTCTATTCCTATGGAAGAGCATTGCATATATATATATATATATATATATATATATATATATATATATATATATATATATATATATATTCCTAAGACTCCAGAAAAAATTATTGATAAAAAAAATTGAACATCTACTTTTATTGAACTAACCAGATTCAATCTAGTATCGTAGATTTTCACTGGCTAAATTCTAGTCGGAAAATGGCGAATTTGGAAACCCTAGGGAAATTTGCTGTTCGAGGAAAGATGTTAGAGATAGCATCACACCAAGCACCACACCCTTTATTCTGCCCCTCGCTATATGCTTTTCTGTTTGACTTACTAACCGTCAGTGAATTTTGAGAAGAGTCCCACCTGCAGAATGAATATATATATTTTTCCTAATTGATATTTCTCACTCACAGTGGTGTAATGCTTATTAAAAAAAAGAGAGGTGACGCAGGGCTGTCTGCCACAGGGGGAAAGGGGGTTACTCCCCTCATTCCCAGCACCCCAAGAAAATATTTTGGAAATTGATCAATTTCTAAGACGTTTTAAAGGCATATGAGATGAATATCTGGAAGTATGCTGGCTGACTTTATTCATCAATGAATGGTTTAAATACAGAGTTTTAGTAGTATGTAGAGAGGGAAAACCTTTCTCCCCACAACCGTGCCCCCCACACACACACCAGTAAGGGGACGCCATTCTAAAACATTCCCACAGCAGTTCAACACTGCTTACACACAACCTTGGTACCCTTTAAAAATATAGTATCATCTTTTCTATATATATATATTTATATATATATATATATATATATATATATATATATATATATGTATATATATATATATATATATATATATATATATATATATATATGCATATATGTATATATATATATATATATATATATATATATATATATATATATGCATATATGTTTCCAATGAGAAAAATATATCATAGGACATTACAAGAATTAGGTTTAGAAAAAAATATTTAAACACAGCATCAAAGTTTCAAATCATTTGATGAATATAAAAGATTCATTTTTATAACAAGGCAAGGGTCCGTTTGCATTACAGATAAGTCCCAATGTCTCAGACACATTACAGGCGCCCTGCAGCACTTGGCATCCTGGGCGACTGTCTGTACTGCCAATACCTTGGGCTGGTCCTGCTTACACTCCCCAAAAGCTTTGAACAACCTGTACTTAAAATCATTCTCATCAACAAAAGGAGATTTGCTTCGTATGTTAAATGCTGACTTATCTGTACATCCCAAAAGAAAAGATAGCACAACTGATAAATTCGATTCCTGGAAGAGTAAAAACTTTGAAATCTGCTTATGACAAGTCAACAAAATTCTTCAGTGTCGAATATTCTTGAATTGTTTCGATCAGGGGCCGGCAAAATTGCGACACGTGGCTTCATTTCATCCTGCTTGACGACTTTATTAAATATTTGGCATTGCATGCAAATTTAGGGCAGCTAATTACATTTGCCCCCTAAAATATAAAATACCATTTAAAAGTATAGGGGGCACTTCACAAACATCACAAAAATCAGAAAAGGCTGAATTTGACAATATTTCGTTCCCTTGACTGAAAAGGATTTTCATTGTTCTCAAAAGATATTGCCGGTCCCTGGTATAGATTATTGAATCAAGCTTCCTTTTGGAATAAATACCTCTAATTACTTTTGTTATATCAAAGTTTTCCGTTGAAATAAACGAATAATGATATCAGTAAAAACAGGATTTGAGACATTGGGGTTTTGATAATGCCAGTAAGTCCAGACTAAAGCAGTCAGTTGAAATGACAGTTAATATTGTCGTGCATACGTACTCAGCATTTAAAGCCTCGGTGGGCCCGGTCGCAAATCTCAGATGTGTTATCTATTATGCAGGACAGAGACAGGAAATGAAAACATCTTTAAAATTTAACAAGAACCATCATTTACTTCCCACTTGCACACTCGTACAAAAGGTCTTTCACCAATTTGTATCAGAAAATTAAGCTTCAAAAGTAAGACTTACGAATATAAAGCATATCAAATTAGAAGTTGTAGTTTTATGAGACTCGTTTGTCGACAAGGCCATCTTGAGAATATTTGAGACGCTTTGATGATAAATGCAAAACATTTGGGCCGCAGGCTGTAGTGACGACCCTGATTTTAAACATAGATTCAATATAGAGCCAAGAACTGAGTTAATATTAAAAGTAAACATATGTTCAGAGAGGTTTATCTGTGACTACTATTTTATTATAAGAGCCTTAATTTAAATTTTTTTTTTTTTTTTTTTTTTCAAATTGGATTTCGGGGCCCCTAAAGCCGTGGGTTAGCTGAGCAACTACCCGCTTTTCCTCTGCAATAAGGCAACCAAGCTTGTCGATTCAATGAGGAAAAACTCCCAAATCGTTCTACGCATATATGGAAATACAGACGGGTCTTTCTGTCTAAACCAGAACCAGAATATGAATGCCTTTATATTAGAAACCGTGGAGGTGAAAAATTGTTTTGAATTAAGGATGTATGTTTGGGGTTTAAAAACTAAGAAAAGATGTCAAGACAACGATTTTCCTACCATGAAAACACATTCATATCACCAGTTTTCTGTGATACTCAGATTTTCTTCTTTTATCGCTGTCTAAAACCTATAAGTCCATATCCACAGCTTAGAGGATCAAGTGTACATTGTATTATGTACTAACAGTAATTTTATCAAAAAAAAAGGTCAAAAGTGTTTTGTGCCCAGTCAGGATCGAACTCACCACTGTAGTCTGCAAGACTGGCAAGTTAACCAAAGATCCACAGTGAGGCATCGAACACAGATTCGTACAGAACTAGGCTACAAGTGTGGAATACTCGGTGAGGATCGAACTTACTTTAGCAGTAATGGTCTTCGAGACTTCCTCGTTCATTGTCGTGTACCAAGGTGCCCCATGTATTCACTATGGTTAGTTTAGTTTGGCACAGTATTTTATTGCGGCTGACATACATACATACATACATACATACATACATACGTACATACATACATACATACACCAATACATACATACATACATACATACATACATACGTACATACATACATACATACACCAATACATACATACATACATACATACATACATACATACATACGCACATACATACATACGTACGTACATACATACATACGTACGAACATACATACATACGTACATACATACATACATACATACATACATACGTATAAAGCTCACACACACGCTCGTACGCTCACGCACATGCTCGCAAGCACACGTGCACATATTTTCATTTTATACATACAATACATACACATTTTTATATTTACAATATAGACACACACACACACATATATATATATATATATATATATATATATATTATATATATATATATATATATATATATATATATATATATATATATATATATGTACGTGTGTGTTGTATGTGTAAAAATCGTTTATATATATATGCGTATGTATTGTAGGCGTAAAAATCGTTTATATGTATATGAAAACGATTTCTACACATACAACACACACACGTGCACATACACATATATATATAAACGATTTTTACGCCTACAATACATACTCATATATATATATATATATATATATATATATATATATATATATATATATATATATATATATATATATATATATATATATAGTCTAGAAAGCTTTACAGCTTTAAACACTGAATATTAAAAAATTCCTTCCCAAAATCTATTTAAGCCATGCCTCACACCGGGACCCTCAAAACTCGACTAATGTGACTGCCTTTAATAACGTTCGTTTTATATCCAGTATTAACATCGTAAGCATGGTAGGTTTCATCAAAGTCCGCTAAACCACTGGATTGCAATCAATTCACTGTGAAGGACCCCGTTTCTTCAAATGAATTTTCATATGGAAGCCAGGTTTCTGAATGGTCTGCCTACTCAACTATGTCACGGATCCCAGGCTTTTGAAAGGTCTGCCCACGGACCCCAAGAAATAACTTTGTGAATTCTAAGGTGTCTGCAGTCCACAGATTGGGACCAAAATTTCTCAAATGTAATTACAGCAGAGAATGTCTGTGAAACTCAGCAGAATGTCTTTTCGGAAACTATGAGAAAGAAAACGGTCTGCAAACCACGAAGTTGCCACTGAGTATGTGCGCGATTTTATTAATCTCAACCTCAAACAAATGAGCATAACGGTGGGTATTGAACGACCGTAGCCATCAAAGATGTGAAAGGGTTCCTTTTTATATGTGCGTGTTTTTAGTGTTTGTTTATGCGTTTGTGTGTTCCAGTGCTCCTGGCCGTACCGTTTTGTCTACAGACTTGAAAATTGGCATCAGTGCTCCACTAAACCCCTTATTAAAAGAATTTCTCAGCAGAAGTATTTTTGACATTTTGGGGGCCTTAAAATGACGGGTTTATAGATATAATCTAGATTTTCTAGAATTTTAATGTTTGTGGGTGTGTTTTTTTCACTCTATTTTAAATGTTTTCCGGTGGAAAACTCCAGTGATATCATGAATAGAATTAATTCTGACTATATTCATTCTTTAATGGAATTTATTTGCATGACCTCAAATTTTGACGCTACGGTTGTTCATTATTGACTGTGATAGCGAGTAATGTTTTGTATTTAACCATTCAACTCGTATCCATTGGTGTAAATGAATTGGGTACGTGGCCATATTTGAATTGAGCTAGAGGACTGAAATTTTCAACATCTACTACTTATTATGTCCAGAAAAAAACTTTTCCTTATTTCTTTTTCAATTATGCCTAGAAAAACTTCACCTTTTTTATCCTCCTCTCAATAGTATTTTTTTAGTGGGGGTCAATTTGCAATGTAAGTTTATGGTAAATTGATCCATTATTTTATGTCACACTTCATTTTTTTTAAAATCCAGACGTTTTACGTGATCACGGCCCAACAAGAGGCGAGAGAAGTAACTTATTGATCGATTACCCCTTTTTTTCCCAACTGATTACCCCCAATACAACACGCTAAAAAAGATGTCAGTTGCATGATGGTTTCTATTGAGTAACTAACCAGACCTGTTTAATGTCTATTTAATCTAATATTTTAATCGACCTAATGCTTTAGTTATGACACGTACATATCCTGTGGGTCAGAGATGTGTTATTGAATTATTATTACGTGATCTCTGTTGGTCTATGGAAAGGGATAATCTGGCACGATTCTAGTGCCAAGCATGTCGGAAAATCGGTCGTGCAGTCGTATTACCGATTAGGTGAACATCGATCCAACTCAATGGTTCTCAAAGTTTATTGTACGACGGCACACCAAGAAATGTATTGTGCGGCACACCAACTGCAAAATGAAATAAATTCGACGAAAACATTTTTGTAGTCAATGAACGAAATAACTTTTATATCGGCATCGTGACGTAGATATTCACCAGACCCCTTAAACTCCTATCTGAACAGTCGCAAAAAAAAGATTCAGATCCCTCCAAACATATTAATAAAACCACTTGACTGGCAACTCTGTGGCGAGAGCAGGACAGACATAACACCTGTACTGGATGTGTTTAAAGCTTGAAAAAAACACTTCCACGTATTTGAAAGAAAAAAATTACGAGGAACACCTGGGAGTAGTAGTGGCACACTACTGTGCCACGGCTCACCGCTTGAGAACCATCGATCTTACTACACCACATATTCTCTCCTACGTCTTCTTCATTTTGTACCCAGTACGTAAAATGCAATGCGTTTCCAAGACAAAAGGCAATGCGCGATATATTCCCAGTAGGAAAAAATCGATGTTGGCATCCTGGACCCGAGAAAAATGACATCAATCGACTGACGTCATTATCCTGACGTCAGTTTCTAAAAATAGAACTTTCTTGCCAGTCATTGGCTAACGAGTGCCAGCTCTGATTGCTTGCTAGTTTACTATTGGTGATTTCTTCTTCTTGAGCGCGGGTGCGCCCCCTGTATGTGTGTGTATATGCGTCGGTGTTGATGGGTGAATGAAATGTCATGTGCCAAAATACAAAGGTGTGTATATCAACAGGCAGATATTTGTGGTCAGAAATTGTCCTTTTCAATAAGAGATAACGACTCAACAGCGATTAAATCGCTGAGATCTCGTCAACTTGAAGATATCAGTTAAAAATAAACGCGCGTATGTGTGTGCATTCGAGCACATACTTATTCTTATGTATTCGTCTGAAAGATGGAAGCCAATTATTGTATCTAGCATTAAAATGATTGATTTTATTTACGTGCTATAAAATTGTGATTTATAGTCAATTTCATTGAAGGGCAATTTAACAGAAATGTGAAGCTTAAATGTGTGTATACACTGAGGCAGTGATTCTCAACATAGGTACTACCACCCCCTATAGGCGTTGGAGGGTTCAATTGAGACGCTGGAAAGCAGAGGAGCTATAGAAATAGTTGAAATGTAATTTTCAATGTATCATTTTTTAGAGACTTTATGGGGGCAGGCAATGATGAAATATCCTGGAAGGGGGCGGTAGTCCGAAAATGCTGGGAAAACACTGATCAAGGGGAACAAACTATGGTAAAGCGTTTTATAGACTCTGGAACAGCGGCACTGTAGGGGCTGAAAATTACTCTACAAGGGTAATTTGATACCAGAATAGATGGCACACCTTGAAAAAAAATTATAGTTTTAGAGGGAATTCTATTTACAATGTACCTATGATACTAAGCAAGACTCTTAATTTCCATTCATCATAAGGAGCTGCAGATGCGAATCTCTCATTTTTCAGTGTTTATGCCAATCTGGCATTATTTGTTTTTAAGGGATTCTTACCTCAACCCGATAATAACACGTGGTTTTCTTTGTATTAAAGCCTTACCCTCAACCGTAACTTATACCAAAATATGACAATAGACTAAATGCAATAGTCTGCTTCCGTATGGGAGCAGCTAATGCCAAAAGTGAGCAGATGAATTCCCAGTATAAAGAAATATTTTTTTTTTATGTTTCAGGGGGAGCTACGCAAGTCTACCCTAGGGTTATTATGTATCGAGATTTTTTTGAATATCGAGTACCCAAGCAATTATATATATATATATATATATATATATATATATATATATATATATATATATATATATATATATACTGGCTTAGACCACCTGATTCTGAGAAACACAGGTCGGTTGATGGTTAGATAAACAAACATTCAGGAAGGATGATAATACATCCACCACCGTTTTTAACACCTTACACCATCTTTTATATCGGAAGAACTGCACATTTCTATGCCTGCACCGTCTAACAATGTGGATTTATAACCGCTGACGATGGAGTTAAACTCCGAAACATATCAGGATATTACACAATTATAATGAAGATCCCATACACACTATATACTAGGTTTGACTTGGACAGTACACCCATATATATATAAGATTAGACAGAAAAACACTGGACACTTGTTTAATGGTAGATCCATTTTTCTAATTCAATAACGATTAATATAAAAAGCAATTGACATATATATATATATATATATATATATATATATATATATATATATATATATACTGGTGCAGCTCAACCAAATTAGGCACGCATACTCAGCGGACCTAGGGGAATGTTTTGAATGTAAAAAAGTTTTCATAATGTTTTATGAGTTTAGAAGGGGTTCTGTCTACAATGTACCCATAACACTAAACTGAACCATTACTTTCCGTTCAATATACACAAGTAAATACTGGACACTGCCCAATAGACTGAATTTCAACTAGTATGTATATGTGTGTGTGCCTGTGCATTTCTTGTTTTGCAGCATTTCATATTATATCGTTGTAAATGCTTCCACGCACATGCAAGTTGACAACCTAAGTCATGTGACCTGTCGTAGAAATATCTTCGTTTGCGACGAATCGCTGTGTACTGCCAGTTCCATTACTTGCCGCCTGGTGTCTCCCTCTAAAATCACTTTGATCGGAAATGCGACCCACCCCCTCCTCTCCCACCCTCGATCAACCCTCCCTTGATTGCCAAAGTCTCTCGTCCTGGTTCGAAGAATTTTAAAACCATCACTCTCCCTCTCTCTCTCTCTCTTATTCCCTCCCCCATTTCTCTCTCTCTCTCTCTCTCTCTCTCTCTCTCTCTCTCTCTCTCTCTCTCTCTCTGTATACAGGGGAACATGCAAGAAGGTAGTCACGTTGGCAGGCAAGTCTTCCTCCGCACACACACACACACCAATCCTATCCCGCACCCCCCACTCCAGAGTTTCGACCTGCCACACCCACACCAACTCTAACACCCCCACCCTGCACCACCACCATCACACCCGACTCCAGAGTTCCGACTCGCCCGAACGAAAACTGTAAAAATCGATAAATACAATGAATGACTCATGCACTCAAACTGATGTGGAGGAGGAGAGATGGCAGTAGGCGGGGAGAGTCGAACATTGTTTGGCTATCTATTTCTTTCTCTCTCTCTCTCTCTCTCTCTCTCTCTCTCTCTCTCTCTCTCTCTCTCCTTCTCTTTTCTCTTGCTCTTTCTTTCTCTACTTATTTCGCCTCTCTCTCTTTTTAGAAACTGTCAACCAAAACAGTCAACAAAGTCCACATAGGTTTCTTCAGTTTTTAAGTCAGCCAGCCTGTCTACCTTGCTGACTGGCTGGTTAGCAGTCTAAAACATATTGTGTTCGCTATGAAAAGAGAAATAAATAGATAAGTATATAGCTATGCGTCACGCGTATAGGCCACACCAACGGAGCTGAAGGGCTGAAAAATTTAATCTTTATCCTTTATATGTGGAGAAAAAACGCATTTTCTTTGAATTTTTTCAACACTCCCTCTTGATAAGTTTTTAGGGGGGGTTCATTTTGAAATCTAAACTTATGCTAAAATAGTCCCATGGTTAGTTCTCGACTGTGTTCACGCTTGTCTTTTAAAAATTCAGATTTTTTTTAGAGATCACCATCCAACAAAAGGCGTGGAGAGAAACTCAGTCATTGATCACTTTTTTTTTCGAATAGTTAAATTGATCATCCCAAACAGTGCATGCTGCTAAGAGAGGTTTCTATTGAGTGACTAACCAGATATGTTTTTTTTATTTGTTCGGTTTTTCCTTTCGTTTTAACTTTACATCTTCTTTATTTTCCTTGTTTTTTTCACTTTCTTTCTTTCCCTCTTTACGACTTCCTTTCTTTCTTTTTATTCAAACTTTATTCTTTCTCTATTTTCTTTCCTTCTTCTTTCTTCCTCTCTTTTTTATTTATTTCTTGTTCTTCCTTTTTTTCTCCACTTCTTCTCTCATTCTTCCTTCCTTTCTTCCCTTTTTGTTCTGTCTTTCTTTCTTTCTTTCCTTCTTTTTCTCTTTCTTCCATCCTTTCTTCTTTCTTTCTTTCCTCTATTCAGATTTCTTTCTTTCCTTCTTTTCTTCCTCTTGTCTCTTTCTTCTTTTTTTTCTATTTCTCTTACTTTCTTTCTTTCTATTACATACATTTCTCTCTCCCCTACCCCTTTTCCTTCTGTCTTTCTTCCTTTTTTTACCTAGATTTCTTTTTCTTTCCTTCTTTCTCATTTTCCTATTCCTTCTTTCCTTCTTTCTTTAACCAGATTTTTTTCATTCTTTTCTTTCTTGTTTCCTCTTTCTTTCTTTCTTTCTATTACATACATTTGTTTCCCCTTCTTCCTTTTTTCTCTCCTACGTTTTTATCCAGGTGTCTTCCTTTTTTCTTATCTTTTATTTCTTTCTTTCCCCCTTTTTTCTCCCTTCTTTTCTTTCTTTTTCTTTCTCCATTTCTTCACATCATGCACATTTTTCTCTTCCTTTTATTCTTTCCCTCCTTCTTTCTTCTTTCCGTATATCCAGATTTTTTTACTTCTTTCCCATCATCTCTTTCTTATTTTCTTTCTTTCTTCATTTCTTTCTTCCGTCCACATTTCTTTTTTATTCCCTTTCTTCCTTTTTTTCTTTTTCTTCTTTTTTTCTTCGTTCCTTTCCCCATTTTCTGTCTTATTTCTTCCTATAGTTATCCACATTTTCTTCTCTCTCCTTCTTCCTCATTTTCTCTATCTTTATTTCTTTCTTTTATCTAGGTTTGTCTTCTTCCATCCGCTTTCATCCTTTCCTTCCTTACTTCCTTCATTCTTTTTTTCTTTCTTTCCTCATTTCTTTCTTTCTTTCATCCAGATTTATTTCTTTCCATGTTACTTTTTCTTCGTGTCTTCCTTTTTCTCTTTCTTTCTTATCCCTTTCCTTCTTCTTTTTTACATTTCTTTCCTTTTCCCTCCCTTTCTTTCTGTTATACAATTTTCTTTCTTTTCTCCTTTCCTCCTTTCTTTCACTCTTCCTTCTCTCTCTCTCTCTCTCTCTCTCTCTCTCTCTCTCTTTTCTTTCTATCTAGCCACGTTTCTCCCTGCCTTCCTTTTCTAAGACCATATTCTCTTTGACTTTAATTAAAGTTTAATCGGATGTTAAAAATTTCGGTTTTAATTATGAATGCTGTGTTTTGACACATCGATTTCTGTATGGTCTTGTGAACACAACCACTATTTCTAAAACTCCTATTCTCTGCCCCCCAAAACTCTTCTACTACATTCGATTCCCCACCCCGACTTCCCCCCTTTTGCCTTTTGAGCAAATGCCGTAAGGAGTGGCAGAGGCCCTTCCACTGCCACGCCTCTTTTTACCCCCATCCATATTTCTAACCCACAGCCTCCCTCCTTACCAAATAACTTATCTTACCAACGAGGATTCATCTGTCTATTGATTGACAGTTAACCTATAGAATATAAACAATCACGTGCATTTGTCGATTCTCAAGATTTGGTCAGAAAAATCTTCAACGTGTATCTCATGTATTGGTCGACCCTTCGGTTAGTTTTTGGATAATCTTTCTTAGATTTATCGTTTGTATCGTGTTCTTGTCAACCTTTGGGTTTGGGGCCAAGATATCTTCATCATATATCTCATGTATTGGTCAATCCTGTCCTTAGGTTGGGAAACGTTTTCTTTGATTTATCATATGTATCGTGTATTAGTCGATCTTTGGAGTTTGGGTCGAAAAATCCTCATCGCATGTCTTGTGTATTGGTCTACCTTCATGGCTTCGACTAAACGTTCTTCAATTTATCGTATGTCTCGTGCATTGGTCAAGCCTTAGTCAAACGAATTAAAGCCCCATTAGCCACCCCAGGAAACTTCTGGTAGAACTTCCTCTCCGTCCTGCGCATTGGGGGTCAATGAAAGAAAGCGTCGCAGTCAGGGGGAATTTCGAAATGCCTCCGGGGCCCCCAATGGAGGGGAGACAGTAAAAGATATTTTGAATATATATATATATAGTTGGCAATAATGAAACATAGTTGTATTTAAATCTAATTTATTCTGCCAACATCTTCGCCTTTCAGCTTTATTGAAGTTCCATTTTTAAGTGAAATGATATTGAAATGTTAGTTTTATTCAAGTAACAACGTCTGACAATTCATCATAAAGCGTGAGCGGCAAGCGCCATGTATTTCAAAATTGCTAAGAAATTGCAATGTTCAAATGATCCATGTCTTCGAAAAATCAAAATCAAAGGGTATGAACAAAAGTTTTAGAGGATTTTCCGGGTTATATTTTTGTGCTATTAAATGGTCAGTTACTCTGTGTGTGTGTGTGTGTGTGTGTGTGTGTGTGTGATTATTTTTGTGAGGGACGGTGTTTAGCTTGCTTCAAATCGATTATGATTGTTTGCTGATTGATATTTTATGTCGTTTCACTATTGATTATATTAAGTGCACACATCCAAACACACACACTCACACACACACTGAGTAACTGACCGAAACAATCAAACAAGAACACTTCTCCAAAAGATACAAGTGCATTGAATATGTCCTAATATCGGTCAGCAACACGATCATCCAACGTCCAGGTAATTTCCAATAAACCTTATCACTAGCAAAATCAATCGTAAAACAACATGAAATAACACCTTATAGAAATGTCATGCAGTATTATCAATGCATATGATGAAGCTAAACTCCCAAGTATAATTTCTAAACCTGTTTTCCTGTTATATACACCTTTAAAATACCCCCTTAATGAATAATTCATTAAAAAAAACCTAACCCTTTCCAACACATTTCCTACATTGTTAGGATACTTTCATTTCCCTCTCTAAAATAACTTTAAATGCTAAAAAGGACGCCCACTTGTCTAGGTATTCAACGTACAGAGAAAAAAAACTACTTTCCCTCTAATACCCAGTAATAAAACCCTACTTGTCTCTACTTATACCCAACAATTTCTATTCTACTACTACTATCTGGGAATTTTGGTATTTTCCACCATTTTTCTCAAACCAAATTTCGCATTCAAAGCGCTGACAAAACCTGGAACGAGTAAAACCGACGTAAGTTATCGAACGTACTAAGTAGCCTCAAGTCTTTTTCGTTTCCATATTGTCAACTTTTCCACGCACATACACGTTTAAAGTCTATTTATCGAATGAAATAACAATATAGTAAGGCTTGTTGGCTCGTAGATTTCTATCGGCTGAATTGAAAAGAATCAGCCAGATGTAAAGCCGAAAATGGCTAATTTGGCCACCCTTTAAGAAATTTGCTGACAAAGAGAGCATCGGGGGTGCAGGGGTGCAGCACCCCTCATTCTGTGTTGATATTCTCTGCTATATTATCAATGATTGCCTTTTTTCGCGCCTTTGTGTCTGCGTAGAGAGTAACAGAAATCACGTGAAAACATTAATCAAGTCCTGGTCGTTGTTATATCAACAACGACCAACAAAGCCTTCTTTGTGTCTGTGACACAATGAAAATAGAAATAAATAAATGAATAAATAAATAGACAGATAGATAAGTGAGTAAATAAATGAATTGTTTACAAAATGGAATAAAATATAAATACAAATAACGAACCCTCTTCCTTTTGTCATTCTTTCTTTTCTCGACTGTTTTTTTGTCCTCCTGTCATTGATTGGACCCGTTAAGATCTGGATTAGATTTCCTCTATCCACGTGAGTTAACTGCAGAGTTGCTAAGTATTGTTTGTTAATAATAGCTAAACCAGTCTTTGAAAATGGCTAGATTCGGCCAAATGCAAAATATATTTCACTATCAGGGATACCCGGTACTCCCTGGGGAACTGTAATTGTAACATAGACAAAACTGTAACCTGAAACTTGATAGGAATCAATTTTATCCAGAGAAACCTTTTTGATTCTCGCAAGAAGAAAAATTGGAAAAAAATTTCAATATAATAATCTTATGTTTTCAATGTTTAGAATTAAGAATTGGCCACCGAATGATCTCTGGTGATTTGGAATGACCTCCAAGGTTAGCCTCTGCGAGAAGTCGATTTTTGTTTATTTATAAGGTCAATAGTCCTTGTAGTTTTAGCGTGAAAGAGGGACGGACAAACAAACAAAAGTATTGAATATTAATATAGATATATTAGAAATTTCATACTTACGTAAGTACTCATTTATAGCTCACTTATTAGGTAAAATAACTATTTACCAAAACACCAGAACAAATCATTCATAAAAAATTGAACGTTTACTTATAATAGACTTACTATATTTGATCGGCAATTGACGGTATTTACGTCTAAATAATTTTTACAAATCAGCCAATTCTAGCCGAAAAAACTGCTAATTTAGCAATCCAAATGACTTTCCTCTAAAGCTTTGCCTTCAGCAGAACGCTAGAATACGCGAGACTTTCAGCAAAAATGGAGAACGATTAGATTACGGATAGAAGGGTTTTCGGAGACTGTCAACATAGATTTCTTCAGTTTTTGAGTGATTCTGCCCGACTGACTGCCTATGTATATGTTTCATGTACATTCAGCACAAAGGGAGCTAGAGGACTGAAAAAATTGTCTTGCAAATACGTTTGTTTGTTTTTTTTTTATTCTCCAACATGTAAGGTTTTAATATGAGAGGCTTATTTTACAATGTAAGTTTATGCTAAATTGATCCCTTAGTTTGTGTTTGTCAGCATTCACGCTTGTTTTATTTTTTTTTAATTTCCAACTTTTTAATGATCCCACAAAAGGCGAGAGAAGTGACTTCTTCATTGATCACCCTTTTTTTCCCCAATCTTCAATTGATCTCCCCAACATGGTATACTGCTAAAAGACGTTGGTCACGTGAAGGTTTCTACTTGGTGACTAACCACACTTGTTTGTTTTGTTTTTTCTCCACTGGGTAATTCAAAAAATGTGAACACCTGCCTTGCTCCCCGCCCCCAAAATGTCAACACTATTTATTTCTTTGCAGTTAATTGAACTTGCAACAACCATTGTGGTTGATTGAGAGACTTTCTGGCAGCTTTATTCTGATGGGTATATCAATTGGTTTGTTTGTATGTTTCAACACTCTTAGCCATACAGTTTAGTCTACAGAAAATTGGCATCACTAGACCGATTCTTTAAAAAAAAATTGATTTTTGGAAAATAAAAACTTTTTTGGACTTTTGGGTGCCCTGTTCTGACAGGTTTATCAGAAAAAAATTTTAATTCCCCAGAATCATAATGTTTCTAGATATTTTAGAACGATATTTTAGATTTTTCAAGAGGAAAATGCCAGAATTCTTCCGACCGTATTTATTCTTCGACAGTGTTTTTTTTTTTTTTTACGTAACCTCAAATTTTGACGCTACGGTTGTTCAGTTATAAACTGTGATGGTGAGTCTTTCCTTCTTTGTTGCTATTTCAGTCAACCGCAAGGACATAAAAGTAGTGTTAACATTTTTGAAGCAAGGGAACAGTTTACATTTTAGATGGAAATGCGGAGCGGCCAAACGGTTCAAGGCACAGAGAATGGAATTAGCGAGCCAATTTACGTTCAATCCTCACTAACGCTCATAGGAATGCTATCTCAACCTTGACACATCCGTAATGGAATCATCCGTAGAGGCCCCAGCAACCTTCCACCGGGATACGGGGCATTAAAAATGGCGCTTGGTAGAAAACACATTATGGAATGCGCAAAATTAATGGTTCTAGAAGTCGAATACACCCACAACATATTTGTGAATTAACTACAAAGCACCCAGAGAGCGCATACCTTTGCCAATACCATTGCCAGGTGGAGTAATTATGCACTGGCCCACACAAAAATTTAATCACTTCTGTCGTGGCCTGTGGCCAGGCCTTCCATATATTCTATCTAAACATCCACAACCCTTTTGGTCAAACCATATTACAATTAGATTTTGAATGTTTATGATCAGCATATATCTCTATAAATATAAGATGCTCTGTCTCTCTTAGCATTTCGTCTTTAATACGCCTCTAAAACTCTAACTTCTGACAAGATAGATTTCTTGGATTGGTTAAGATTCTACAAATATAATCATACGGTATAAAGTAAATAAGATTTTGAAAGTATTATTTTTCGTGGAAAGTATAAAGGAAAATAAATAGTTATCTTTGTTGATATAAGGAAAACATTGGAATTTTTGCCCGGGAAGAGAAAGGAGAAAAGAAGGTTTGTTCCCTTTGGCCAAGTGAGACAAGAGGACCCCATTTGTATGATCCAGATAGCCAAATATGGTAATGGATTTCAATCTCGTTTGGCCGGAGTCGTAACCTACATATTGATTGGTCAGGTTGAGGGACACTATCTTTAGTTTTATGTATCCTGATATGAAAAGGTTATTTTATCCTAACAAGGGGCAGTTGTCTAAAAGTCAATCTGAAGAAAGTCAGCTTAGAGAGCAGACGAACATACCCCGGCTGGGTATTTCAACTACCAAAGTTAGTTCATTTAGGAAAGAGCATCGTCACATTCTTCACCTTCCGACAACTGAATCGAACATGCATTATTAAAATTCACATATTTTGAACAAGTTGGCTTGTGTAACTTTCAGTGTAAAGTAGTTGCATTTGATTGAAGGTTCAATTTACGCAGACCTCCAACACCCTCAGGGGACGTTGAGCAAAACGGCAATAAGAAAGATCAGAACCAAAATTTCACTGAAATTCCTTGAGAACTTTTTGAGATATCGTGTAGAAGACACGATTTTTGGGCGATATTGTGCGATGTGAAGATATGCCTAGGAAATGGAGATAACTCCTAATCAGGAAAAGATTTTTGGATCTGGTCCTAAATTCAACCGCTTCTTCTTTATCCCATTATACAACCTCCAACATTTTCATTTGAATTCTTTGGGTACTTTTGGAAATATCCTGGGGACAGACACACAGACAGTTAGATAGAGGGAGATCTCTCCAACTCCGTTGGCAGAGGAAGTTACAGGTAGGAAGGGGCTGGTATCGGGTTTTTTTTTCAATAATCACGTAGTAAAAGGCAAGGAATACACTATTGTGGCCACAAATTTACAGGTCAAGTAAATAATTCCACAGGTAAATGATAACAGAAAATAATTCCACACAGAATTCTGTATACTTTTTGCTACATATGCGTAAAATGTTTTCCTGCAATTTTAGACACTATCAACCAAAACTGTCACCAAAACTGGCAATATAGTTTGGGTTTTTTTTCAGTTTTCAAATTAGTCTGGTTGTCTGGCTATGTACGTATATATATATATATATATATATATATATATATATATATATATATATATATATATGTCTTCTGTGGTATTTGACAAAGTGTGTAAGACGAGCACTGGACTTAAGAGACATACGAAAGTGCACAAGACTGACATTTCGACTGACAGATTCAATCAATCCTGTAATCAGTCTGACTTCTGTCTGTTATGTGTGCTTTGGTCAGCAGCTGGTCTTAAGAGCCACCTTGGAGCACATGGGCGTGGTAGAATGAAGCAGGGTGACCAGGTAAAGTGATGGGACCGCAATCATCTGATAAGATGAAGCTGTCATCATATATGTATCACGCATACTAAACACGCCAATGGAGCCAGAGACAACCCCTTATTATGACTATACAATTTTTTTCACCCCCTCCCGATTGGATTTTCAGAAGGGCGTTCAATTTGCAGTGTAAGCTTTTGCTCAACTGATCACTCACTATTTGTCCGGCGACATTCACACTTGTTTTTCTATTTGAGAATTCAGACTTTTTTTAGTGATTAGTGCCAACAAAATGCAAGAGAGGTAACTTATTCATTAATCACCCTTTTTTCTAATTTTCTAATTGATCACCCCCAAACAGTGATCCATTATTTCCCTAGGAATGCTACTTATTGAATATATGTCTTATTTCATATCAAAATAAAAATACACATCGAAAGTTATCGAATATAATCCCCAACACAGCATGCTACAAAAAGGACGTAATGGTTTCTCCAATTCATGTATTTGTTTTTTTTTACGATCTTTATAGATAGAGAAATTTGAACTTTGATAAAATGTTTTTAGAGAACAATATAATATTGCATTTCATTTTTTTTTTTAAACTACTTGAATAAACTCATTAGCAAATATTTCAGCCGTTTTTTATTGCAATGGAACAACCTTTCCCTAAACTTGACTCAAAGAAGCTCGCCTGATAAAATCACATAAAAGAGACTTGGGAAGTCTGATTCTTGTTGGGAACTTCCATGGTGGTTGAAACGAGATAAGTAACTGCATGCGAGCAAAAACCTAGCTTTAGGAAGTAAACCTGACAAAATCTCTTTAAAGAATCATAATAGGGATAGATTAAGCTCTCAGGGTATCTCATTACATGGGTTCACTAGATAGTTACCCGGAACCCCAAAGTTTTAGAGGCCCCCGAACTTGAAATTGAAAAATAAAAATTAAGTTTATGATTATGATTATTAAATAGCACATCTCGACAGCCTTCTCTAAACCTGTTTACATTCATGTTTAAATCAGTTTTTGGGTCTTTTTTTTAAATCTTTGATGAGATTTTTCGCTGTTCAGATTCCTATAATCTACTATCAAAAAGATGTATCACCTAATGTTGCACTTTGCACTCCGAGAGAGAGAAGTCTGCTGACTTTGAGATCTTAAACTTATAATTCACTCTATCCATGAATGGGAATAACCGTGGCCTAACGGAGGACTTGAACGCACGCAAGAAGGTTGAACGATTAGTCAGAAAGCAGCTTTACTCCTATTAAGAAACATAGGTAGCTTCGATCAGCCCATTCGAGTGTGTTTATCGCCCAGAGCGCCCTTTGCCTGGGCGATATTTGGAACCACCTACGAATCTATAATGGTTCCAGGAGAACATGTGCCCTAATCTTAGACCTAACTTCTCTTACCAGCGAAGACGATGAGTTACATGAAACTTTATGTTGACGATTCTACGTATCCATTAAGGGCAACCCAAGTTAAATAGTGACGGAATCACCCACTTGGTTATGAACCCCCTACAGAAGTAATTTCCCAAACTTATTTAAATACAAAAGTCATCCTGTGTTTGAGGTGTATCGACCCAGATCAACCCCAGATAGCCATGATTCACCTAACCCGAACACTTGATTCTAAGGTTACTTCTGACTAAATCATTTCCTCTTCACAACCTCACTCTGAGCCTATTGACCCCTCATAAAAAAATCACATGCCCAGCTTAGTGAGGCTAACATTGAGCTTAAGTATGTTTTCGATAGCAGATCATTAGATTGCTACAACGTGAAGTGTGGACTCTTACAGGTTATCATAAACAAGGGACCCACACTACTTCCACTGAGAGAAGGCTGCATGTCGCTCGGCAGTAGGACGATGCAAGGAGCACAACAGCGGGTGTTAACATAATGGTGGAATATTCAATTCCTCGCTTTCTGGTTAAGAAGCCCCCTGGAAAGAAACGTTTTGTTGCAACTTTCGGAGAGATAGAATGGTATACTAAGCCACAATTAATTTATAATGAGAACTAAGTTTTCTGCATTATTGAAAAAGAGAAGTATCCGGTAAAGACTGACCTTACATTTATATGCTAACAGATACCCCTGGAAAAGTTATTGATGAAATACCGTGGCATTGTCACTCGATTCAGGGGTGTTAGGATCTATGACAATATCACCATTGGCATCCTTGGTACGGAAACCGCACTAAAAAAAACCCGTGTGTCGAGTCTGAAGCGATTTACTGTGTGAAGATAATGTGACCAAAATAGTTGATGATCTACACAACGGTGCTGAATAGCAAGAGAAAGTTTCAACAGTCTAGACGGATTACTTTCTACCCTGTCCTCAAATGGACTACGTTCTTCGGCACAGAAGATGGTATACTGCCCCACCACCGCTACTGTACTAGGATGGTTTGACATATATTGAATGTTTCACACTTGAAGATCACAAGGTTTTCATCTCAAGGTTTCTCAGAGCCCAAATATTAGGACGCAGACACGTCGAACACTCAGGTATTAACAGTTTGGTATCAAGTTGTCCTAAATGCAGGGCACAAAATTATCTCTACAACCCCATCCAGTGCTCGACTACCCTTGGTAAGAAATGCTGGCTTATTCCAAATAAAGTTATCTTTCTTTGTAAAATATACTACGCAGGTTTCGGGTCTCAAAGAGAAAGGGACCAAAGAATGGGTATCAGCTAACACCTGGCAGAGAATTGACGAGAGAGAACTGCCTAAGGAAAGGAAACAGAACACCAAGTCCCAACGATTCCTTGAGAAAACCAAGACTTTAAAAACAAGGACATGGACACAAAGAGGGCGACAGGTCAGACAAGAGGTCTTTGTTGGAAATCTGGCAAGTGAAGCCTCAAGATCAACAAGCGACTCTGTGGTAAATGTAAAAAGTCTAACCACCCATGTCAGGGGACAGGAATGACAACATATGTACACCAGAGCGCGAGCAGGCGTTCAAATTAGTTCAATTTTAGGAAGTCCTCAACCTCGCTGAACTAGAACGACCAGCAAACATCATTAAAACAGACGATATCCATGACAATCAACATCGCCCCTGACCCTATCGAGGTTACAACCGCCATCCTAACCCTAAAGGTTGGCAAGACTTGTGGCATAGATGCTATTCATGCTGAGATTATGGGGGCCGATATCCACTCAACAATTGCTCTGATGGTCATCCTCCAAAAAAAATCTAGAGCTGTGACACCATTCTCGAGGGCTGATCCAAAGATCTTGAACTGTGACAACTGGCGAAGGAAAACCCTTTCAACTATTCCGAGGAAGGTGTTCTGCGGAGACCTTCTCAGCAGGATGGAGACAGTCATTACCACCAGGCTTAGATAGGAGCAAGCAGGCCCCAGGTAGGGAAAGGATCCTTTCTATTTGGATGATTTATTATATTCAAACATTGTTGTTTTCATTGACCTTTACACATTTAACAGATAAATCCCTCAAGATATCAATTACATTCTCTTTTTTTCCTTTTTTTTCGATTTGGGAGTCTTGCTGGGTAATTAATAAACAGGAAAATCAAGTCAATTATTTTTCTTGGCATAGTTTTCAATTTCATTCAATCAATTATGATTCAGCCTTTTGATCTGGAAAAATATTTTCGCTCAGTATTTGAAAAAAGATTTGCCAACATTTTTATCAATTACTCCCAGTTCGAGCAGTTCCAGAGCGCTTTTCCGAAGAAGGTAAACATGATAAATATCTTGAGGGATTTATCTGTTAAATGTATAAAAATCAATCAAAGCAGCTCTGTGTGAATTAAATAAATCATCATAATGATAAAAGGTCGGGTAGGAATCATATAGAGAAAAACTTTTTTGAATGGAAAATTATTTTCTCAAGATTCGTCATCCGATGAATAAGTATTGAAAATTTTATTATAATGAAATGATATGTTGATTTTTGCCAGATTTTATAATTTTTTCAGATGTCGAGTTTCCGGCGAAAATCGCGTTTATATTATTCGTACTTATTAGTGGGATGAGGTAAGGCTTAAATATCGTATTTGATATCAAACAACTCATAGCCTTTGAAACATGATTCAGCGTTTTATGAACTGACCCGGATTCGTTGAACCAGGATCTCCGATACAAAGCTGTTTTCGCACCTGGTACAATCACTGCACAACAAATACCCTCGTCTTTTAACCATCCCGTTTTTATATGCTATAACCCTGTAACAATTTGGATTGTCCTAAGTTGCATTAAAAGGTTTTACCATCATCATCATCATCATCATAATAATAATAATAATAATAATAATAATAATAATAATAATAATAATAATAATAATAATAATAATAACAATAACAATAATAATAATAATATAGGTCCCTCAGAAATTGGAAAACTTTTTATTTACCGATAAGTAGATTCTTTATGATAATAAGATTTCATAATTCTCACGGTAACCAAGACATTGATAAATTAATGACAGCGTTTTTAAAAGACCATATCAAAAAAAAAATTCCGGCAGATATTTTTAATGCCAAAATTCCACACTGTATTTTAATGAAACAAACAACGAAAAACTTTCTGAGCAGGAAATATCTTCTTTAGGGGTAGGGCATTTTTTTCTTCCGATTCAGGGCTGATTTAAAAATCAGAAAAATTCAGGATGCAGGATCAACTAAAATTCAACCAATTCAGTTTCTCTAGGATATTATCATCGTATAAATGCAATATGGTTGGGGTAATAGTGTATTTTTTTGATTCATTGCAACATTAAAATGGAGGGCATAGACTTAGAAAAAAAATACAAGTTTCCCTAAAATTTCTTGCAAAATATCCTTCCCAATGACAAGGTCACTCAAAATCAAATTCATCCCCAAATTTTTATTAAAATCCAATCATTCGCTTATTTTTGATGGAATATTGAATAATATGCGGAAATTGGGCTAAAATTTCTCAATACATTTTTTACTTGTATATCGAGTCGCAAACGTTAACACGTTTTCAAACCTGGTTATCACCAGTTTCATATTATCTGCAGAAAAATATTCAGCTGATAATTCTCTGCAATCATTTTTATTTTGATAAACACAAATAACACTACGATGCAATCGATAGATTTTAAGTTACTGAAGTTTATCGACACGCGTTGCTTTCTGCCAAAAGTCCTTTATAGACCCTGTTGACAAATCAATCAAAACCTAAAAAATGTCGGAATTTTGGTCAAATTACGCTTACAAATCCTCTGTGAATGGGCAAAATTATTGTTATTTTTTTCAAAGAGGAAATATATACTTTATTCCCTTATTGAAAAGCGATCCTTGTGGCCACGTTACGAACACAAACGGTTCCTCTAATTGAATAATTTCATTAATAATTCAATAAAACCCATGGGTACTTATTGCATGGCTAACTTCAAAGATTGCTGCACGCCACTTCAACGAACATCACGAGATCTTATGCCGTGACAAATAGCAAAATACTCGAAGAAAAAAAGAATGTTCATTCTGAAGAGCGTGCAGACGTTGCGTGGTGAGCGAAGCCACAAGTGAGCAATGAGAAACGTTGGAGGTTTTTTTAACGAAAAACTAGAGGCTTTATATATATGTTCGATGCAGATGAGATCGCCGCCTAGCAAAATATAAGCCGATGGATACGGGTAATTTAATACCAAAGAAAAAACATTGCATAAAAAACAAGACGGTGCTTACCACACACTCGAGGAAACAGAGTTGGATTGCAAATATGGGTTTACATAGGTTCACCGTTGAGAGAGTCCGGTATTGTGGTGAATGCAGCATGAAAGAAGTCCGGAAAAATGTGTTGTTTTGGTGAATGGAATAATCTAGTGAGATTGGGTCAGTGCATGAGACTAGCTAAGTTAAAGTTAGGAAAGAGAAGACCAGACCTAAATCCCCATCCCCCTTCTGGTCACGTTTCAAATTTTCCTTCTGGGGAAATAAATATTGAGGAAACAGAGGTGGGGAAGGACCTTGGAGTGCACTTGGAAAACAAACTCAAATTTTCCCCAACATACACAATCGATCGTCAACAAGGCCAATGAAGTTCTGGGGTGCCTTGAGCATCTATTCAAGTTCATAAAACAGAGAAATATTCACACTGATATACAAATCCCTAGTCAGTCTACACCTGGTATTATACGTATCTTGTGTATGTTCGTCTGAGCTAAGTTGCGTCCAGAATGCAATTGAAGAGCTCAAAGGAGAGCCACTGAACGGGTTGCCGTATTGAAGGATGCCCCGCACTCCAGAAGACTGCAACAGCTCGAGATATCAACTCTTACGTACAGATGCTGAAGGGAGAGTGTGATAGAAACCTGCAGCGTCTTGACCAACCTATACTCACTGTCGTTGCCCAATCCGCCCAAACAAGTACAAGCTGAATCTCACAACAAACACAGAGTTCACAGATACAAACTCCAAACGTAATTTGAAACTGGTGCAAGAAAACAGTTTTTCACTGCAAGAAGAGTGACAGCGGGCTGGAACAGTCTGAGCGAAGCCACGGTCACTGCAGAGAATGCAGACACTTTGAAGTCTAGCTTGTGGAAGAAATGGTCAATCCAAGACAAATACAGCTCCACCTTTTCTTTCTGAACTAGGTACCCACGCTCATCATTAATAGGCGAAGAGCTGGGAAACTTTCAGTCGACACGTTTGTCAGACTAATTGCTGCATCGTGTCTACTGGCCAACATGAGGTAGATCAAATTAGGCACTACAACCCTTTTAGCACGTCGTACCATATTTGTTCGCCGATAAACGATCAATTCTATTATTGGGCATATCCAAACAAATTAGAAAGTTCAATAGACAGCTCTACTCCAGAGACTCACAGGCCCGCTGGGTCCCAGTGCGATACACCGGCTGCATCCCTCGGTCAGGGACCCTGCATCAAACCGAACGTGTGGAATCTAACTACAATTTGAAATTGATTCGAAGAACTTGATATTCGACAACTTTCGACGTTCATCTTTATTTTAGCATTAAATAAGACATCTATTTGATAACTAGCATTCCATGGGAAATTATGAATCATCGTGTTGGGGGTGATCAATTAAAAAGTTGGAAAAAGCGGGATTAATGAACAAGTCACTCCTCTCTCCTTTTGTTGGGCTGTGATCACTGAAAGAGGTCTGAATTTTAATTAAAAAAAAGCAAATGGGTACAAAGTAGAGATCAGTTTAGCATAAAATTACATTACATGTTGATCCCCCTTTCAGAAAATTTAAAAAAAAAACAAAACAATAAATTTTGCCTACTCTATGAAAAGAGTGTATGTGTTCAAAATTTCAAGTTTCGACTATGAGCAAGTCCGAATAAAAATATGCCTGTACATGTGGGAACGCACGGATAACCTAATCCCAGCAACAGTATTTAAACTGGTCTGGGTAATTATGATAGTTAATTTTTGCCGAGTCATATAAATCATCTTTAATAAAACCAATTGAAAGGTACAAGCAAGCAGAAACAAATCATTTTCTATTTGTTGAACAAGCGTAGCCATCAAAGATGACGAAGAGTTCTAGCCCCCCCCCCCTTTATGTGCGCATGTTAGTGTATGTGTTTGTATGTGTGTTCCAGTGCTCCTGGTAATAGCGTTTTATCTACAGACTTGAACATTAGCATCAGTACTTCACTAAACCCCCTCTTGAAATGTTTAATTTTTTTTTTAAATGCTCTTCTGGGGTCCTTATTCTGGCAGGTTTATCATTTTCCAGAATCCAGATGTTTCTAGAGGTTAGTGTTTTTTGTGCTTTTTTTTTTTTTTTCATTTCAGATTTTTTTTTTAGCGGAAAATGCCAGAGATATCAGGGATATAATTTATTCTGACCATATCTATTCTCCGATGAAATTTTCTCACATGACTTCAAATGTTGACGCTACGGTTGTACAATTATCGACTGTGATAGCGAGTCATAATATAATTCATATCAAATAACTTTTACTGACAATAAATTGAAAGGCACGAGTAAACAAGAGAAACGCAAATGATTTTTATTTGCTATTTTTATTAATCTAAATTTTCAAAAATACATCATTTCCTTTGTTTCACCTCATTAAAAAAATCGTTAAAAATTGATGAACTGCTAATATTTATTACGTAATAGAACAGGATAATAATAATCTATGTTTTCCAACATTTTTGGTGGTCTGCAATGACCTGGTCTCAAGGTTGCCGGGTTAAAGAGGTACCACAGTATATAATATATGTATAATATATTTATAAAATAAATATTTCCTACTTCAATATGGGTAACTAGTTTCTGTGTCCTCTTTTTTTACACGGGGGACGAAATAATGTACATCGCCGCCTCTCGATATCCTTTGTGCTTTGTCATCAGACGATACAATTTTTCAAGATAAATTGACGTTCGTATCGTTTTTTACGAGCTGTATTTCTGTTCAACTTCAGCTTTATCGCTGTGAATTCAATGAAAAAGACAGAAATGTTGTAGATTGACTGAGAAATCTAAACAAGTTGACCAAATTTGGACAGATAACACTTGAAAACAAGACAAGATGCAAAACTTGCCCATTTTCTCTTCCTCTGTCGTCTTTTCTCGTTAGAAATTTACATTTAAAAGGTAAGTTGAATAAAATCAATTAAATTTGTTATCTGATCGTTTTTGAAACACAACTTATAATATCACAGTGATCTTTCGTCTTCGATCAACACAAGCTGAAGATTACTACTGCCGAATTTCGAAATTGGTTCTTTCGTACCGAATTTGGTTCTTTCCATGTAGTTTGGTTATTTTGGATGATGTAGCAAAAATCGAGTACTTTTCTTTAATTTTACTAATTCAATTGTTAAATTGTGGAAATATCGGCAATCCTAGGTTTTTTGTGATCGCAAAAATATGAACCATCGTGGAAATCTACTAATACACACAAGTGCGAAATAACCAAGGGACGTAACTCATATCGTACAAATGACTAATGATAATGCTTTAGTCTTACCATGGAATTATTTAATTCAATATGTATAATTTAGTATTCCACTAGCCTTTGTTAGAGATTAGTTTTGGGGCATTTAAGCAGATTACATTCAATTTACCTATTGCAAATTAAGAAATGACAACAGTTTTACTTAATCAGGTCAGGTTTTTTCCTAGCGCTCATTTTAATAAAACCTTATTTTATGGTTAAAAGTCTCTGGTTTTGAAGGGTAAAGCAGTAATGGGGCTATAAAACGTTCTTAATGTTGAGTGAACATTGTAAAATTTGTTTTAATAATAGGACATCAACAAAAATGTACGTTAGTGTGGAAGAAGAGGTCTTTTCAATGATTTTCGCTTGTTTTTCACCGCTTGAGTCATGTTTTTCCACCATTAGTCAGTTATCATGTTCGAGTCCTTCCTTCCATAGTACTGATGTCTTAATTGAGCCTTTCCCCTTATTCCGCATGGCAATCTCCGCAGATATGGGGGAAATAGTCAAGATGCAATCTGAGAAAATACCCTTTTATTGAGATGAATGCAAGTTTTGAAACTTTTCATCAGTACTTCAACAATTCACTTATATTCTACATAAGGATGGTTCCCAAGAAAGTTATTCACAACAACCTTGAAGGCTTGCAATGAATTCTTTTCATTCCCAGTCATTAACCTTTCAAACTTAGCAACCTTCATTAGGCTTCTAATTTGTAGGTCATCGAAAATACCCCCATCTAATTTAGCATCCATGAGGTGTGGAAAAATCTGTTGGAATTCATTCATTGCTTTGATAAAAAAAATTTTCTTCGACCAAAGTTTGATATGAAGAAGTGTAAGCAAAATTTGATGGTGATTGACCTGAGGTTTAGTAACCACATAATGAAAATCAGGTTGAAAGGCTTCTCGGACTGGCCATTCACATTACCCATAGTGTTTTTATCACCCCAGCTGTCCCACAAATGAAGAAAATAAAGGTGTTTGGTGTAACTTCCTTGCATGCCTAAATATAGAGGGACATCACCTGAAAAAAAGATATAGATTAGATAAGATTTGATTTCAGTTTCAAAGATATTGATTAATTTCAAATAATAAATTAAATTTTCTCATCAAACAACTATTATGCATGCCTGCCATAACTAAAAAAAGCTGAATTTATATTTCAACTTTGAATCCCTACAGATATTTCATTGGTGGCAATTGTATTTCAGAGTACCGATTAAATTTTTCATAATTCTCTGTTTATTGTACAGAATGGATCATAGGGACACGTACAGGCTTATTGTCATAGTTATGAAGTACACCTTCTGAGCTTCTACTCGTAAAATCAGTGAAGAGTTTTAATTCAGGTGGGTTATAAGCCAGGCCCAATGCTTCAATTAATCCTTTATTGTTGGTGCAATATACTGATATCGTCATGTAGTGTGAAAAACTTGCAGAACTCTTCTAGGGCAGGATCCAAATGTTCGTTCTTACACCATTCCTCATGGTAGAAGCTCACAAGGTTTGCCTTGTTTTCTGACCTTGCAAAAAGCCCCTGAGGGTCAGATACCGTGTACTGTTCGTTTGCTTCATATACTTTGATTGGTTTTGATCTGACATATCTGTGTTCCTGTTTAACCAAGTTGGCTCCACTTTACCTGTCTCAGCAGAAGTGTATGATCTAGCTCTTGGTTCTTTTTCAATTTATGGAACCCTGAATATTTTAGTGCCATGACTTTATGAAATAATTTATGAATGTGAAATTAAAGGTTATTCGGGCAATGACCTCTCCATGCTATTTCATCTAAATGCACTTTTTAACAACACTACTATTTCATAACTCACAGGTTGAGAATAATGCCCACAAAGCCGTCCGATGGGTCTAACAATATCTTCATGCTAGAAACGAACTCAACAAATGATATGTTACAAATGATAAGATGAGTTAATTAGAAAATGTTTAGATTTTCAGCCTTCTCGCTTCATTAGTGTGGCCTGTACTTATGATACATACATACATAACCAGACAGCCAGCAAGCCAGATCAACTTGAAAACTGAAGATACTAATGTTGACACCTTTGTTTGACTGTTTCTAAAATAATCATCATTTTTTGCACCTTAGATTTTTATTTTTGCTACTTTTCAGTGGTGCTCTCACTAATTTTCTTCTTAATTAATAAGTATCAACTCTGACAGTTTATGCATATTCATTTTCTCTCCAGGCAAGTTCTGAACTTCACTCGAATGAAATTACAAAGTAAGTGTTTTGGGTTGTGGATTTCTCATCATCTCATAAAGCAAACTTTTCTGGTGCTGGACCGGATTGTGGACCAAGGCAGATAAAAATGAAACAATAATCATACAAGGCTATAGAAACAGCTTGTGAGGTGTTAAAAGTCTTTTAGCTCTAAAACATTGATTCATTTCCAGCAACTGCAAAAATCAGTGTTTTGCTCTAGTTTTCAATGTATTCAATAAAGTTGGCTAGCCAGATGAAATGAGTTTGTGGGCCGTAGCCTGTCATAAAGTGTTTGAGTCTCAAAGTGTTAATAACTATATAATCAGTTATTGACTTCACTTGTGTAAATCGCAATTCTATTTTATTTATTATGTGAATTATATGAATGGCCTGGCTTTATGAACTTAGATTTCCTGAGGGTTTTCGACAAATGTTCTTTTGGTCTGTGCAATGTAGTTTTAAGGTTGAATGTGATATACACAAGGCCAACCACACCCTATAACCCAAGGGTTGGGATCGTATGGCCAACCAAAGTGATACACATCAGAGCAAGGCTCCGTAGTCGTAGATTTGTCAGTAGTTTCTTTTTACTGGCAGATTCCCTTGCTAGCTTTGTGGCTCTGCCGCCCCTTTGTAAGCATTCACCAACAGTATGGCTGACATGGGTAGTTAAAGCACAGGACATGGACACTCTGTGGAGCAGATAACCGAGCTGGGTGTAAGGGTCTGCTACCCTGTCTGAGGTGTAACCTAACAATAACAGCCTGTATAGATTTGGGCACAGGTCTAGGTTGACCCTCCCAGGGGAGAACAATGATGATAGACAGAAAATAGAGATATAGGTATGAGTATATCCCAACGTTTATGTTTTTATTGTATATTACTCATATTATTATTATCATCATTGTAATTCTGCGATACACAATGATTTTAGAGAAAACCTGGAAAAGAGGAGCTAGATTTTGCTCCAAATGAACTAAGTTGACATCACTATCATTATGTATTTGTAAATTTACTGAAGAATTGAGTTTATTGGTGTGTGTATTTATCAATCTGATAATTTGTAAAGTATTTGATTATAATCATATGCAATAAATGTATATGTTTATCACAATTGGTTCTTTTTTTTGCGCAGTTTGGTTCTTTCATGGGAAAACTTTTCAGCAGCTTTGCTGCTCTGATGAAAGCATTTCAAAAACTTGAGGATAGAAAGCGTAAATTCATGAAAAAATTAGAAAGGTACTAAATTATGAAGTGTCCAAAAGTTCAGAGCCTTTAACCAATTGGTCACTATTATCAAAAATATTAGTACCTCACAGAAATTAATCACTTCAGCCCGGGCAAGTACCAAAATTAATTATCTACTCAAATTATCTATTTTTTTAGATAATCTATCTGAAATTATATGAAAAAAATGTTTAAAATAACCGTAATGACCAAAAAAAGTGACGTTGAAAAAAGACAAAAAAAAAACTCCAGATAGTGCCTAGTGGTGTACTCATACAAATTCCCAAGGTCATGGCTCCCAAAATATGCCCAGAGACACAAACATACACACGGACACTCTAAGAGAGAAGAATCCGTAGCCCACTTATCTGGTTGGTCGCCATCCACTTTGCTACAGTGATTCAATTAATGTCTCTTAGGAAATTTTTGCACAACAGTCTTTCATTTGAATCTTTTATGTTTACGATATATGTTTTCACTGGGAACATAATTGTTTGGATTAGATATTATTTTCCTGTATAACTATGATAAATAGTAATAAATGTTAAATATCAATAAGTACTATGGAATAATGATATGAAACCAATATAAATAGATAAGAATAGATTGTAACATGACTGTTTTACTCTACAACCATCTTCAGTTGATGAGTTGGTATATTTTGGACCTTCAAGACAGGACCACCCTATCCCAGTTATTGCTCTGAATATTCACATTCCACTAATATCGGATGTGTTTTGTTTTTTTTCTTTCTTTTTTTTTTTTTTTTTTCCAAACACAATTGTTGGTCATAATTAATATAAAAAATCTATCATTGTCTGACGTTGATGTCATGGGGGAGCTTTTTCAGGGGGCAAAAGAAATCTTCATTGGACACGATCAGTTATGATGGCTTCCATTTGTTATATTTGGGACGGGGCCTCCTCATCTTGATAGTCAAGAATACACCTACCTATTACCTGAAGATGGCTGTAGGGTACAATGTCCAGAACATGAAAAAAAAATTAACTCAGGTGAGGACGAAAGTCTGCAAACTTTACATAATGATATTCTTTCATCTAAAAAGTTCAGACAGAAAATACTCTTGTTAAGTCATTCAAATGTTAAAGCGTGAATAATTTTCTCATATTGTCTATCAATAAGGGAGTGTCAAAAAAACTTGGGTAGAAGTGAAAATTCTGGTATCTAAATTGTATCCCATTCAATTGAAACTTTGTATTACCTTGGAAAGAAAGTCATGTCGCATTTTTGCTAAGATAACTTTGAAGTCATTTTTCAATCATGTGAGGCAAAACTAACCATGAAATTTTGTGTTCTCATCATTCGTCTTTTCTTTCAGAAATATTCAACGTCCTGTAGAGAGAAATTTGAATCGTTTTGACAGGCCCTCCCCAAAAATTAGCGTAAATGATACACATTTGGAACACTGCATGCTCTTCTAAGTTCAAAAATGGTTTATCAAACCCAGAAGTGTCAAAGAACATTTGTACTGTCTATTGGACATGCCAGATGGTTTGTTCGATTTCAGCCAGAAAATTTTTTCCCCAAAAAATTCCTCTTTGTTCAGGACCACTGACTTTGGTGGATTCTCAAGCTCTCCTGACCATAATTGAAGGAAATCCCCTGTTGACAGCATAGCATACCAGTTCTATAAAACCCATGCATTAATCATAAACCACACCCAGGGGCTCGGTGTAGGGTCAAAACTTGATCAATGGGTTCCACATAATCTGACCAAGTCTCAACTCAGAAAGTCTTCTTCAGTTCATCATTAAGAACAAGACATGCTACGGAAACATTTCTGGAGAGGATCGTTACATGGAATAAAAAGTAGGTCCTTTATGATCATATTCAGCAAAAGAGACAATAGTTATGATCCATGAAAAATCCTGTGCATGTACCAATACCAGGATTGCACCCTGAGAAGATGTCGCTCAGAGTACGGTGGGAGATTAAAGCTGTAATCAATTGGGGAATATTAAGTATGAATGACAATAGTCAATACTGAGAGATATTGCCATCACTTTAAAGCATCGCATCAGTTATTGTTAAAAAAAAAGGGAGCATCACTGGTCAACCAGAAAAGTGTTTATGTTTGTATAATAACACAAGACTATATGTTAAAAGATGTACCTAGGAAAAAGTTCTGATTCTGAATATGAAAGTTTTTCTTTATTCTCCCAACTTGCTATATCTCACTCCATCAGACTATCACAATTTCCAATGTTTACAACATTTCCTCGATGGGAAAAAGTTTATTTATCATGAAGAGGTTAGAAATTGTCTTTTCAACTCAAAACCTTCAAAAATTTTTGATTGAGATATTAATAACTTCTTAATTAGGGCTATGTCCTTCATACTGAAGGAAAATATTAGCGTCTTAGAATTTGACAATAATCATTTGATGAAAATTGGGTTTTTTGTCTTGACAAAAAATATGATAGGACTTACTTTCCAACTTAATCAGTAATTTTTTTTTATTTCATTCATAACTGAATATCAGTTGTATGTTGCAGTCCATTGAAATGCTAGCGTTATTCTAAGTTTATAATTGCAAATGATGCAAGAGTTTCCTGTTTTTTGTTTTTCTAAATGATATTTCTTTTCATTCACAGATATTAATATTAAAAGAGAATACATGCAAACCCACACCAAGGAGAAGACATTGTGACTTACAAGCACACCAAAGAGACAATCCTCATCATTTCAAAGTCTGTGAATCAGCTTTACAACAAAATTCATATTTCAAAGAAGACATGCAAACGCACCCTGGAGAGCAACCCTACCCTTACCAAGTAGGGAGGTCCGCATTTTCAGAAAGTTCCTATCTGAAAAATCACATGCAAACACACACTGAAATAGAACACCACTCTTGGCAAATGTGTGCATCAGCATTTTCACAGAATTCTGGTTTAGAGAGGCATGTGCAAACGCACACTGGAGAGAAAATGTTTCCTTGTCATGTGTGTGGATCAACATTTCCTGATATTTCAAATTTAAAGATACACTTGCAAGAACATGCAGAAGAGCCATCTTCTAGTCAAGTATGTGGATCAGCATTTTCCCAGAGTCCCAGTTTAGGGAAGCACATGCAAACACACACTGCAGAGAAAACATTTCCTTGTCATGTGTGTGGATCAGCATTTTCTGATATTTCAAATTTGAAGATACACATGCAGGAGCACACAGGAATGGAACCATCTAATCAAGTTTGTGGATCGGTATTTTCACAGCGTTTCAGTTTAGAGGAGCGCATGCAAACTCATACTGGAGAGAAAACATTTCCCTGTCATGTGTGTGGATCAGTATTTTCTGATATTTCAAATTTGAAGGTACACATGCAGGAGCACACAGGAGAGGAACCTCCTAGGCAAGCATGTGGATCTGCATTTTCCGAGAGTTCCAGCTTAGAGAGGCACATGCAAACACAGACTGGCGAGAAAACATTTCCTTGCCATGTGTGCGGTTCTGCATTTTCTGATATTTCCAACTTGGAGATACACATTCAAGAGCACACTGTTGAGGAACCATCTTCTGGTCAAGTGTGTGAATCCGCATTTTCACAGAGTTCCCATTCAGAGAGAAACGTTCAAACACACACTGGAGAGAAACCATTTTCTTGTCAAGTGTGTAAATCAACATTTTCAAAGAATTCTATTTTGAAAACTCATATGCGGATACACACGGGAGAGAAACCATTTTCTTGTGGAGTGTGTGGATCTGCATTTTCACAGATGTCTACTTTGAAAAGCCACATGAGAATACACACAGGAGAAAAACCATATTCTTGTGATGAGTGTGGATCAGCATTTTCTGATAGTACTAATTTAAAAAAACACATGCGAATACACACTGGAGAAAAACCATTTTCCTGTCAAGTGTGTGAATCAGCATTTTCACAGAGTTCCAGTTTGAAAAGACACATGCAAAAACACACTGGAGAGAAACCATTTTCCTGTCAAGTGTGTGGAAAAGCATTTTCAAAGAATTCTAGTTTAAAATACCATATGCGGGTACACAATGGAGAGAAATCATTTTCTTGTCAATTGTGTGGATCAGCATTCTCTGATGTTTCCAATTTAAAGATGCACTTGCAGGAACATACAGAAGATCAACCATCTCCAAGTCGAGTGTGCGGATCAGAATTTCCAGAAAGTACCAGTTTAAAAACACAGAAGCGAATGCTCACTGGACAGAAACCATTTCCTTGCCATGTGTGTGGATCTTCATTTTCAAAGAATTCTATTTTGAAAATCCACATGCGGGTACATACAGGAGAGAAACCATTTTCGTGTGGAGCCTGTGGATCAGCTTTTTCACAGATGTCAACTTTAAAAACCCACATGCTTATTCATACTGGTGAGAAACCCTTTTCTTGTGAAGAGTGTGGATCAGCATTTTCTGATAGTACCAATTTAAAAAAACACATGCGAATACACACTGGAGAAAAACCATTTTCCTGTCAAGTGTGTGGATCAGCATTTTCACAAAGTTCAAGTTTGAAAAGACACTTGCAAATACATTCTGGAGAAAAGCCATTTTCTTGTCAAATGTGTGGATCAACATTTTCAAAAAGTTCTAGTTTAAAAACCCACTTAAGGATACACACAGGAAAGAAACAGTCTCCTGGTCAAGAGTGTAGATCAGATTTTTCAGTAAGTCCCAGTTCGAAAGGCCACAAGCGAATACATGCTGGAGCAAAACCATTTTCTTGTGGAGTATGTGGATCAGCATTTTCAAAGAGTTCTATTTTGAAAACCCATATGCGGATACATACCGGAGAGAAACCATTTTCTTGTGGAGTGTGTGGATCTGCATTTTCACAGATGTCAACTTTGAAAACCCACATGCTAATACATACAGGAGAAAAACCCTTTTCTTGTGAAGAGTGTGGATCAGCATTTTCTGATAGTCCCAATTTAAAAAAACACATGCGAATACATACTGGAGAAAAACCATTTTCTTGCGGAGTATGTGGATCAGCATTTTCACAGAGTTCCAGTTTGAAAAGACACATGCGAATACACACTTGAGAGAAGCCATTTTCCTGTCAAGAGTGGGGAAAAGCATTTTCAAAGAGTTTGCATTCAAGAAATCACACCCAAAGGCATGAGAGAAAAAAACATTGTGAATAGTGTGAATCAACATTTTCCTAAAGTTCCAGTTTAAAACTCCCTACAATGGATTCTTTACTTAAAAGGACTAATAAAAACAACATCCATTGAATCACACATAAGACAATGTATAGAAGTGAGGTTTTCAAGTTGAGGTTTCAGTAAAAACTATTTATTCCAAATTCTCAAATTTCAGCAGTTTAATGTAACAGCTATGGATTGTCTAAAACATGTTTTGTCAAGATACATTATTCAAAATTATCATGAATTTAGTATTCCCGAATAAATTAAAAAAAACGATGTTAGCTAATAATATATTTGGATGGCAATGTTTGATAGATTTTATTGTTATCAATTCAATGCTACTACATTAGCAGGAATTGTCCCCCAGAAGCATCAAAGGAATAGTTCCGCATTTATTACTAGTTGAATGAATCAAACCTGAACATTTATTCAAAATATTTCATAACCTGTAACCACACCCGGATACAAAAATATTCTTTCTTTTACAAAAGTATTTATGAATGCACACTAGAGAGAAACCATGTTCTTTGAAGTGTATGGATCTTTTATTCCACAAAAGCCACATTTAATGTGATATAAAGAGATGAACTATGCTCTTAACAGCATGGATCTGTTAACAGTTCATTATTGATGAATAATTTTTGTCTACTTGTAGATTTACATCTTTACAGAAGTCACGTTTCATGGCTGAAAATTATTTTTCTCCTCTGATCAGTTGTTCATTTCCTAACTATTTTTCTTTTCAAAGAGAAAACTTTTTCAGCTCAATTTCAAGTTATTTCAACTAAACATTTCATTTTCCTAAAGAATCCAAAAAGGAACTCACAGCAGTTCATCGCTGAGGAAGATGAAATGTTTTATGACCATCGAATTATTAAAGATGACAGAAGATAGTAGAACAAAACAGTAAATATCTCGTTCAATAAAGTTAATTTCCAAGACAAAATTGTCTTCTGTTCTTACTTGATGAACAAATGAATGAATATAATGTTGATTATCATTAAAGCATGTCTTCATTTAATCTTTATCTTTATTTGACCCCGGGCCCCAGAACATATTTCAGGGAGACATCTCCGGCAGGAAACTTTGCAAAAAACGTTTGATACATTGGATTATTCACAGTAGCTTTTCTATAAATGTATGCAAATGTTTTTTGCATTTTTGTCGCATTTTTATCTTCGTTAAAATGAAAAGCATGATATGCGAAAATGTTGCTGGATTTCCTCTATCATCAATTTCAGAATCAATGAACAAAAATTGACAAATCTTGATATTGCAGTTGACAGACCGTAATTAAAAGCAATCTTTTTTCCAATGTTGGAACTAAACATGACTGACTCTATGTAATATATCAAACTGAAAATGTTCAATTTTTCCATCATCAAAGCTAGAATCAATAACCAATAATGTACATCACTTTTCATAGTGTTAGATGCTAAGTGGCCTATTTGTTAGTCAATATGTTTCTATGATTTCAGTTTAGAAAAACATCTCACCACTTGTGATGGTAACAGGCTGAGTTTGAAGAATTCTTAGAACTATTATAATGTTGAACACAGTGTCTTCTGATTTATTGGAAAAAAATGAATACCAAAATGTCCTGTTTTGTTGAATTCTAGCCTTCTCATACAGTGGTTTTAAAACTTTGAAAACTTGGGGACTCCTGTAAGAGAAATATTCTGGTGGACTCGTATTTTCAGCATTTAGATTTTAGACTAATATATGAAGTATAATAGACCTTTGAAAATCATATTTATTTGAAATGGATTACATTTATTCTAATTCTACAATATGGTTCTAGTCTGTATACAATAATTATGATTTCGATAGCTACGCTTGATTGGTGTTTTGCCCCATGATTCGCCATGTCAAGTTTTTGGGAAACACCGTAGTGGACTGAAATTTAGAAGTTTAAATGCAATTGAACTGCTTTTGAGCTTATATTACCCAAGTCGGAGATTGTTGAATCATAGTTACATCAGAGATTATTTGAATACCCACACTTTTAACATTTGAAACAAACTTCAGATTAAAAAGACTCAATTACCCTCCTGAATTTCTTTACCCAATCTCATGTTCAAGCCAAAAGTGTCATTTTATTATTGATCGCAGCACCCTTTGGGATGCACCAATGGAGTCCTGGATCCTTAACTCTTGGTTGCACATAAACTTTTGAAGTAAGGAATTAGTACAGAAGTCTGCCTTGAGTGAAGTATCTATAGGATATTTCTGGATCCGCCCCAAATTTTATAAATTTTGCTGTAGCCTTTGTATGGCCTATCCTTCAGTTCTACCAATTATCTTTTTATGCAACCAATTGGAAAACATGAGCAAATATAAATACAAATATTGTTTGATTATTATAATATTATTTACAATAAGAAAAGCATGTTGAAATACATTATTCTGTCTTCCACATTATTAGACAAATTGTTATCCATTTTGTAATATTATGAACAAGTATTTCATGTTTTCCATTATTTTTTGTGGTCCACAAATGGCCAGGTCTCAAAATTGCCAAATTAGACAGGTTCAACTTCATTTAAAAAAACAAATTTTTAAAATTTTGTTTCAATTGAGAATTATTATCTTTCCATTCAGCTTTTTCTTTGTACAGGAATGCCAAATCAGCCAATTTTCTTCCTATTTGGCCGATGAAATTCTGCATTTCCTTTAATTTATTTCATCACTTGAAACATGAATACTTGATATTTTTAACCATAAAGTTAGCTGAAAATGGAAAAAATTAGCAGATTTTATCTACTTAGGGAGGCAAATAAAACTACATAGGAAAAATATTATCTCATGATATTCATTTTTTTTTTTCAAGATCAATAAACTGAATTTTAACCAAAACTTTTGCTTTGAGAATTCTATTTAAGTCAGACACTTTAGGGGGGGGGGGTAAATCTACTATAATCTGATTAGTTCAATAGAAGTAGAAACACAATTCTATCAATTATTTGTTCTGGAGTCTTAGTACAGAATTATCTTATTTCATAATTGATTAATCCTTGGGGGAGAGGTTAAAACAATGTGGCAATATTTTTCAAGGGAGATAACCCGGATAGGAGCTATCATGATTATCTGCTGCTGCTGGCCAGTTTGAATGGCTGAAAGTAGCTAAATTTTTCTACCTTTGATCATAGTTTTATAATATTTACTTCAGAGTCAATACAGCATGTGGGGTTAGGGTCAGCAGATTGGATTATGCCAAGTAGGTAGGTTTGGGATTAGGGTTGATTGGTAGGTTTGACGTCAATGTTTCTGATTCCCTAATTATTTATCAATCTACCAAATGGCCATTTTTTTTTCATATTTAGCTACTTTTGCCATTCAGAATGGCCAAATTCAAGATGGCAATACTTGATGCGTAGTTGAATTTATTTGATTTTTTTTTTTTCTGTTGTTAATTAGAATTGAGTGCCAATGTCTGATGTCACGTTTCCATGGTAAAGGTTTTGGGATCCAAACAAGGCTTAAACAAGCCTCCAAGAAAGCGTCGATAGCATTAACATGATTATATCTATCGTTATGAAATCGTTCAGAAAGCCACTGTTGTAAGTTCTACAGCTTTCCTAAAGATCTAATTAATCCAAAATTGACTTGAGCAGATTTAAATGATTTCGTGGCTCATGAAGGCATGTGCAGCTTTAGTTTATGATTAGAGTGGACATAGAAAACATAACCCTTATTTAAGTGCATCAAAGTAGTGTGCAATTTGTATTTACACAACATTTTGAACCTTAAACATCTGCAGTGGTATAATGAACCTTATTCTTTTTGAAACCATTCTCATCTGTTGATAGTACTTAAGACCCCATTGTAGTAATCTATTTCATAGTGTAACCACGACCATCTTATTGAATTTTCCGTTATCTTATCAGAAAAATTCCTGAAAATAGATTCCAAGAAATTAACCTGAAATAGTTTCTGATGAATACTTTATAAACAAATACATGAAATGAAGTAAATTATTAAATTTTATAGAAAAAAAAGCATAATCTCATGAGACAGTTCTAAAAAATAGTTATTTAATTATTACACGAAAGATTCACAAATTTTGTGTATTGTTCATATTTTTTGAATTTAAAAATACTGCATATATGAAAATGTAAAGGTGGGTACTGCTTGTGAGACTTAACTGGTACTTTCCTCGCCAATCATTGTATTAATTGAAAAATTCATTGTTAATATGTAATTGTTTGTTCGGTGAAATGAAAATGTATCCTCCAAGATGAAAATTGTGAACAAGAAACAATGATTAGTTTAGGATTAAATGTTTTCTAGTTTTTACAATTTTATGATCATTGTTATTTTTATCGATCTCATTTTGAAAATGCATCTAATTTAAAATTGTTGACAACTTTGTTAATTTAATGTCCCAAATCAACACGGTTGTTTGAGGGCACTCTGTTAATTTTACTACAAAATACCGTTGTACCCTGTGTATAATTGCAGTCAGTCTCGCTAACTGCAATCAGTTGAATAGATTCCACTTCTATCAAGATGTATCTAAGACAAAGATACTAATTGTTTTGTGTAATATTCTTTATAAGAGAAAACCTACAAAAAAGACTGATACATTTCTGTTATATTCTTTTCAACACTAACATGAACATATCTTCTAATTACCCAACATAATAATAAAATGATTCAACGTGAATAGATTTACAGTGATTTTCACGACAAGAGATACTCTCAGGCTCATCTGAAAAGAATGTCATTTATGAATATATAGATATTGACGCCATTTTCACTCAGGTGTTTGGATCTGCTAACAAGTAACAATGGAAACATGACGTTAAGTCTTCGATACTCAACACCAACCAACAACAGCGGCTGCTAATCGCGTCTGCCCCGAAGTTATCTCCCTTGCAATATATGTACGTAACTTTTTAATGTACGTATTCCAAAGAAATACCAATAATTGGGCTTTAAATGGGTATTAAACAGTATTAGCCAAAAAGATAGCCGAAAGTGGAGATGATTTAGCCGATTATTGCCAATTTATGAAACCGTTTTACATGGAAAAATCGAATTTGAGTTGACAACGCTGGTTCATCACCGCCTTTTGTGCTTTGTCAACAGACGATACATCTTTACTAAGATAATTTGACGGTTGTATTGTTTTTTTAAAGCTGTTTTTCTAGTCAACCTCAACATTATTGCTGCGAATTCAATGAACAAGATAGAAATGTTGTAAATTGACTGAGAAATCCGAACAAGTCCAGCTAATTTGAGCAAACAACACATGAAAACAAGACTAGAGGCAAATCTCGCCTATTTTGAAATTTCTCTTCCTTCATTATCCGTCCTTTCATGATAGAATTTTATTTCTAAAAGGTAAGTTTAGAAAAAATATGGATTGAATTTTCTATCTACCTTCGGTTTTTTTCACAATGTTTGTGAATATTTGATTTTTCTTTTTCACTGGAAACTTTTTGGTAGATAATTATCCACACTGTTACAATGTTGAATGAATAATTATACATGTTGAATAATAATAATAGATAATAATGAATGACAAATACGTAAAATACCCAAGAGACTATTACGATATTGATTCAAAAATAGCTTAAAATAATTTTGTGGCCAATGCCTAACCAAAGGCAAACCGTAAACCGAGTTTTGAAAATAAGGCCCGTTTTTGTTTCTCGCAGCAACACACATAAGAAGGAAATGTGACTTGTCAATCAGGACAGGTCACCTGCGGATATTTTGAACGCGAACTCCTCTACCTCGGACAATTAGACCGTGTATTGTATTTAAAAGCAAATATTACTGACTTAAGTAGGTTTTGAAATGAACTTATGCAATTTACAATTACGAAAGAATAAGTTATGCTTGTTTAGATTAATAAATCTCTGTTTTAACTTTTTATAGCTAATATTTGGTCTATTTTCTCAAGTAAGACTTTCACTTCAGTGTTTAATTTGCTAGTTTTCGTATGGCTGCTATTTAAGTTTTTTGATACAATTGGAATGTTTAGCGTTTAAAATTTCATTGAGTCAAGTATTTGATAAAAGTAGAAAAACGTTTCTCAGGTAAGGTGCACCACTGACTTCTCGACAACAATATGGGAATTGTAATGATGAACGAAATCAACTACGGATGCACAACAGGCAAAAACAGCTTCTCAGCTATCCGTCACCACACTTTACTCATCTGATTTTATATTGTACAATTAAATAAAACTAAAAAAAAAGAAAAAATTGATGGTTTTTATTTTTCATTATTTTGTTTTAACCAAAACATTGCCAAAAAACAATATTTTTACATTAAGATTAACATATTTGAACAATGGTAAAAATCCTGCCACTCTAGCAAATTTAAAATTACCTTCATCAAAATGGCCCATACCAAATGGCAACATGATTCGTTGTTGTGAAAATAGCTGATGATGTTCTATTTCTTTCAATTCTAGGAGCTTTCAATTCATTAGACCTTGCAACCACCAAGAAATTAGTTTGTTTTATGAGGGTTCTATTTATGAGGGTAGACGGGCCTTGTGACCATAAATTTCCTACCCCAAGTTGTTATTTATTCATATTTGATGTTTATTATCAAAAAATTTTGACAAAAAACAAACTTTTGTTAATATTAGTCCTACTATGCCATGGTAAAAAAAACAAATAAACAGAAAATTTAAATATTGGATTTTTTTTTTTTCTACCATTGTCTATGGAACTTTCATCACATTGCAGCAATTAGATTTCTTAGTGAAAAGATACATAAAATCACCAAAGAAAAATCAACCAAAATCAGTTATCATAAAACATTGAAACAAAAATCTATAAAACATTGAATAACTAGAGTTTACTTATTGTTATCATAAATTGCATCAGGTTTATCTATCCTTTTTCTATTTCATTTAAAATCACATTTAGTTAATAGATTTAGCCTTTAAAAACAAAATGTTGGCGAAATATCCTGGAGTGAAAATTTGCTGCCGAAATGTCCAGACTAAACTATCCACAGCTGAAAATCCTTGATACATCAACAATGTAACCATAAAGATAAAATGGGCCCAAACTTTCTACCAATTTTAAGGAGGCATAGTTTATACGAGTTATATCTTTCTAAAATTTTAATTCTTTTAATTCCAATTTTGGCGGAGTCAAGGTTCAATATTGGGAATGATGTCTCAATTGCGAAGTTTTACAGCCTTGATGTTAAAAAGGCATACAAGTAAGAACAATCTAATTTATTCAAAGCAATGACAATATAATTTATGTATGTACTTCTGAGTGTTTTTTTTTTCTCTAATACTCTTATTTCTACTCAAAAGAAACACTGAAAAATATATCTTTCAGCACCTTAGGATGTAATCCATAAACACTTGCCGTAGGTCACGTGGAAATACATAACATGATATTCACTTTTAGTGATGATTGATGTATGTTATTTGTCTGACAGCTGCTGTTAGAGGTATGGAGCACAGCAGAGGTAATAATCTGGATAAGGTAGAATCAAAGAGTTTACCAAAACCCTCTAGAGGCATTGTATTTAGTGATAATCACAATAAAAAGTTTGATCTACAAGATGAATTGAAAATGAATTTGCTTTTCCATGCATACGAATAATCGATCTTGATAAAATAATGTGGCTCACTGACAATCATAGATGAGTCTTATTTCTAAATTATCACACCTGAGTAGAATCTATTTTCTTCCAGATGATCCTTTATTTTCCCAGGAAATATCCTACTTGAGTGCCTGAGAGTGCATATGAGAGCTTCATACCATTTCACATTGAGAACAAATTGTAAAATATTTCAATAATTGACATGTTTGTTGTCCAAAAAAGTTATCATTTTTGTTAATGGAAAAATAAACCCTTACTCAAATAATCTGCTCCTATTTCATATCTTGCAAGTTCAAACACTTGGAACTCCTCATTGTAAGTTCAAATGCTTCAGCTAATCACTTTTTTAATCGATTTGGTTTTGGAAATCCTTTCCAAAAACTGTCATGTATATAATGAGAATAATATGATAAAAATGAACTATATGGTACATTATATTCAATCTCTTACCCTTATCCTGAGGAATTAATAGTTTTTCTTTTTCAATTTTTCTTAAACTAAGAAAACTTTTATGCTAATGCTTTGGTTTTAATAACACATACTGAAACTCAGTATGGAAATGTTTGCGTTTTGAACAGTCAACAATTAAAGACAATTTTGTACTTAAATTTCTAAATGTCTGCAATTATTTCTTTTTCTCCAAATGTTTCTTGAACTGGTGAATGATTCACCCAAGAGAGAATAGAATTATTTTAGGGGTGAATGACTTGATTTTCTCACTTTTTTGTGCTTTCTTTAAGAAAGGGAATTTTAGTGGTTAACATATACAATAAAAAAAGTATTGTTTCTAAGAATCTAATTGAATTCTAAGACTTCCGTTTGTTCAATACTCAATGTACTTTATGTAAACTACTAGAAAAATTCTAATGAATTTTTTCATCTTATTTTTTGTCACATTTTTAGGATGTTCAAAAACTTAATTAAGATAAAAGTTGTTTTAATTTTTTTGCTCAAGATACAAAATGGAATATTCTACCCAAATACAAGGGAGAATGAGGAGACTAGTATTCCAAGAGAAATTATGAATCACTATAAACCACCTATTTATGCTGTGTTGGGGTGATCAATTAAAAACTTTGAAAAAGGGGTGATCAATGAATGAGCTCTTTCTCTCACCTTTTGTTGGGCTGTGATCACGAAAGAAGGTCTGAATTTTCGAAAAACAAGTGGTCACAAACTACTGACCAACTTAGTGAAAACTTACATTGCATATTGAACCCCCTCTAAAAACCTATTGAGAAGTTTCAAAAAATAAAAAAAAACATTTTGCGTACTCATTGCTGGAAGTGTAAGTGCCAAATTTTCAAGTTTCCACTGAACGGTAATGGCTTAGTAAAGACTGGATAGATACATAGATATAAATATCAGAACACATGAATGACTTGAACCCAGCAACAGTGTTTAAACCAGTCTATTGTGGGCAGCTGTGATTAACAAAAGTGATTAATCATTTACATTTTAATAGAAAAAAGATAATTTTGATGGTAAATTACACTGAAATGAAATAGTTTTAGAGGCATGGCATCTAAGCTACCAAATTTCAGTTCTACATTTCATAAATGTTCTAAAAAAGTATTGAAGCATGATAAATTCCTGTTCTCATTGGGTTCGAGTAAAAAAGAGCTATACTATCCTATTTTCATTGAATTGATACTAATAAGCACCCTTTTTAAATAATGAAACATTTGAACAAGAGAGAGAAAAAATATAGCATGTAGAATCACTCACAAACATTCCATTCCATTTGATGGAGCAAAGGAATTTAACCAGAATTTTGTGATTCTTGTAGGCATCCATACTGAAAATATTGTCCAATGAAAAAACAAGACAATATATAGAAGAAATTTCGTCAGTCAGTATTTTCCAAAATTATATTGTTTCTATGAAGCTTCGTCATTACCATTGACTGAAAACAACGATTGTCAATATGTGACTAATTTTTTGTGCTTTCAATGCTGAAGACTTTTATTCCCTCCAGAATTTAAACTGTTTCGATAAAATTCATTTTTTAAGGTTATATTTTGAGTATCTGTTTACAGTGGTAATGGTAATGCTCTGCTGGACCATTACCTTCTATCTCATACTGAAGCATGACTTCAAAGTATTCACTTATTTCCCTTGTGGATGTTGTAATTTATACTTCCCAGATATTTTGATAATGGTGAATTGGAAAACTGTACAGTCTGCATAATCTTGCCAGTACAGATCTGTTCTTAAGATTTGAATGATACCAAACTTCTAAAAAAACAGAAAAAAAATTTGAAATCTGATTGTCTTTTTACGAAAAAAGATGTTACCAAAAGTGAAAGAAAGTGTACTTTAAAACTTCACTCCCATAAGACAGAAAGTAATGGTTTAGTTTAGCACTATAGTTACATTATCAATAAAACATGGGAATTTGATTCTTCACAAAACTGACTAATTTCTGGGAGAAATGCAAGTATTTTGGATTAAAGCGCAAAAAGAAAAATTCCCTTTTTTTCTCTCAGAAAAATCAATTTTTCGAGGTTATGCCATGGAGGGGGGTCTTTTTGCAATGTATCTGGAATGCTAAATTGGACCCTGACATCAAGCATTTGACCAATATCTGTCCTCAAACAATAAGAAATGTGTTTCAAACAAATTTCCAATTGTCCAAGGAGGATTTTCATTGTATTTCAGAACCAATGCTGATACCTAATGCTGAACAATTTCAAATGTTTTAGAAAATACTCCCAAACAAATGTTTAAAATCGAATCAGAAAACAACTTCAGATATAATGGCTCAAACCTTTGTATAACTTTTAAGCACCGCCCCGAATAGTTCAACATATTGGGACTTTCCAGTCAATGCACTCAATTTATGTATTGTTCGTTCAATGCAGAATAATATACATTGCTGGAAAGAAAGGACCAAATAAAGCAATATTTTAACAACAGAAAAGCACCATGCAAGTGGCACATATATGTGTCATGTGGCAAATATTTTGTATGGATGACAAAGCAGGAAAAAGATTTCTATGCAGTGTTGATTATAATTTCATCTTTGGGGAAACAATCTCTTTTGGGCTTATAAAGTACCGAAGGCAGCATTTAAATAGAAGTAAGCAGTTTGATATGGAATTTTCAATTAACATTTTTCCGATTCTTTTGATTAAATAAATCTTGGTGATAATGATAAAATTAGCTTTGGTAAACGTTTTCCATTTCGCCCAAGTAATAACTTTTGAGAAATGATTTGATAACAATGCAGAACTTTTCAACAAACAAGAATTAGTGTATTGGAACATTATCATACTTTTGGAAATTATTTGGGGTTTTAAATGGAACAGATTCCAGCCTAGTTTTACATGCATCAACACAATAAAAAAAGGAAAACAATTCAGACAAAAACCTTTTGATGAATCTCAAAGACTTTTGCTATACATGAGGAAAATAAATATGAGAAATAATTCTTTCTATGTTTTATTATATTTGCTTTTCAAAATAATAGAATGTTCAACACAATTACAATTATTTAGTTGGTTTTCTTGTTTAGTTTTTAATGATAATTTTTCTTCATTCACTAGGAAGAGACAACAACAATTTTCAACTTTGAAAAGACTTATGCAAACCTTATTCTGAAGAGAAAACTGTATTCTTGTTTGGAGATATGCATTTTGATTAAGTCTACATTCAAATAGAGACACACAAATACAAGAAGGGGACAAAGTTTGAAGATTATCATTTTTATGAATTTTGCATTTCAAAGTACACATAAAAACAGATACTCGAGAGCAGCCTTACCTTTGTCTAGTATGCAGCTTGGAATTTCCAGAGTGTTTCAATTTGTAATCCCACCTGCGAATATACACCGGAGAGCTCACATCATTTTGTCAAGGGTGCGGAACAGCACTTCCAGGCTAGAAAGACACATGTTAACACACACTGGAAGGAAACAATTTTCTTGTCAAGTTTGTGGATCAACATTTCAAACTTTAAAAAATCACATGTAATCATCCTGAAGGGAAAAAATTTTCTTGTCCACTGTGTTGATCGGCATTCTCGAGTAGTTCCCATTCAAAAATGCACATGCAAAAACACACTGGAAAGAAACCATTTTCTTGTCAAGTGTGTGGATCAAACTTTTCCGCAAATTCCAGTTTGAAAGCCCATGTGCAAATACACACTGGAGGAGCATATTCTTGTCCAGTATGTGGATCAGCATTCATTAGTAAATCACATTTGGAAATTCACATGCGTAAATTGTCAAGTGTGTGGATCGGCATTTTCAGTGAATTACAGTTTGAAAAGACACATGCGAACGCACACAGGAGAAAAGCCATTTTCTTGTCAATTGTGTGGATCAGCATTTTCGGAAAGTTCAAATTTGAAACAGCACATGCATACACACACTGGAGAGAAACGATTTTCTTGTGAAGTTTGTGGATCAGCATTTTCACAGAGATCAAATTTAAAAATTCACATGCAAATACATAGCGTAGAGAAAAAAATTTTTTGTCAACTGTGTGGATCGATATTCTCAGATAGTCCAAGTTTTAAATTGCACATGCAAAAACACAGAGGAGTGAAACGATTTTCTTGTCAAGTCTGTGGATCATCATTTTCCACAAGTTCCAGTTTGAAAGCCCACTTGCTAATACACAGTGGAGAGAAAGCGTATTCTTGTCAAGTTTGTGGATCAACATTCATAAATAAATCTCATTTACAAATCCACACACGTACACATACAGGAGAGAAACCATTTTCTTGTCAACTTTGTGGATCCGCATTTTCCGTGAGTTCCAATTTGAAAAGCCATGTGCGAACACACACAGGAGAGAAACCATATTCTTGCCAAGTGTGTGGATTAGCATTTTCAGGGAGTACCAGTTTGAAACATCACATGCATATGCACACTGGAGAGAAACCATATTCTTGTGAAGTATGTGGATCAGCATTCATAAATAAATCACATTTGAAAATCCACATGCGCACACACACCGGAGAGAAACCATTTTCTTGTCAAGTCTGTGGATCAGCATTTTCTGTGAATTCCAGTTTGAAAAGCCACATGCGAACACACACAGGAGAGAAACCATTCTCTTGTCCAGTGTGTGAATCAGGTTATATAAGTAAATCACATTTGAAAGTCCACATGCGTTCTCACACAGGAGAGAAACCATTTTCCTGTCAAGTGTGTGGATCAGCATTTATAAATAAATCTCATTTGAAAGACCACATTCGAATGCACACAGGAGAAAAACCATTTTCTTGTCACATATGTAATTTAACATTTACCAGGAACACAAATTTAAAAGCCCACATGCGTATACACACAGGTGAGAGACCATTTTCTTGTCAGGTGTGTGGATCGGCATTTACAATGAATTCCAGTTTGAAAAAACACATGCAAACACATTTGCGAAAGAGACCATTATCATGTCAAGTATAGGGATCCATGTTTTTGTAGTGTTCAAATTTAAAAAGAAAGATGTAAATACACACAGGAGAGCAACCATATTCTTGTAAAGTGTGTGGATCAGCATTTTCCATAGATTCTAGTTTGAAAACACACACGCAGGAGAGAAAACTTTGTGAAGTGCACACATCAACATTTTCAAAGAGTTCCAGTTTGAAAATTCCCATGGAGGGATACATTAGAATGACTCTGGAACTTGTCAAGTGTAAGAATAAACATCTTTGAATGGTATTTCAATTTAAAATTAAACTTAAACCCCAATTAAAGAATGCATAACAATAGTAAATACTCAATAATTCGATGAGGACTGTATCAGAATCATGTCTAAAATGACTTTTTCAATAAGTAAACAAAAAAACAAAAATACTGTAGTTGACATTCTGTACTTTAAAAAGAGCTTCCAACTAAAGAAAAAAAAAACACCAAAAAATATTTCAAGCATATTTTCTTATCAAAAATCATATTTGATTAACCAATATCATTTATTATAATTAAGTATTTTATAAGTATTTTTTGGGTGTTCTTGGCATATTTCTAGAATTTTTCCCAGCCAACAACCCAGGTTATCATTCTAATTCTCCTAAAAATTGGCTGGGGATATGATTTGTGTGCTCCGAAATTCCAGATGGCTTTATCCCCAGAAAAAGATGCATTCTTTCTCCCATTAAGTCATTTTGCTTTGTCGATTCATTACTTCAGTACTAACTTCTCACACTTTGCATTATCCTAGAAAAAAAAACATTATTTGAAATCCAAGCTCTAATAGATATAACTGACTTGCGAAATCCATTTTGTTCAAAGCCACACCATTCCAAGCCATATTATAATCCAAATGTGTTTTTTGAAGCTTATACTTATTACTTAATTATTTAATTTCCTGTTGTATAATGTTTAAGAATGTCTCGATTCAGTCAACCTCAACTGATTTACATGACCATGGGGCATCTTCCAGTGAGACATCACCAGTCAAAAACTTTGCAAACTGCTTTGCTATTAATACAAGAGTGGAGTTCAGTGACTGAGCCCTGAAAGTTATCCCTTTGGAAGCTTCTTTTTTTTATCTAATTTTGGAAGTTTAGAAACCAGACAAACATGAAAATAGGTTTCAGGGTCTGAGCAACATGAATGAGTGTCAAATAAGGACAGTTTTCATTCATTTTCATTGATGAAATGTTATAAATCATTATTATTTATTTTATGACTACTTTTTTAGTTTCAGCTTTGTAGTTGGTTTTTGAATTTTTTCAACCTGTCTGAATGAAAGTTACAATGGAACTTCCCTTTCATGGATTTATTCATTCTTTGCTGGTGAAAGGTGAGAGAATGTCAGTTTTATGGAGGGGGGGGTCAGATAAAGATATTTTTCATCCATTTTTTCATGAATTTAATTTTTATGGATAAAGATTAAAATTAAAAAAAGCAACTGAAGAAATCAATTCAAATTTTTTTCCATCCAAAGACTTGAAGATTTTTTCTTCCATAATTCACCTGTTTAAAGCCTTCAAAATCTTCTCAAGCTAATGTTTTTATCCACTAGAAAATTCAAATTTTTGTTTTGAAATTAGAATTTCAAAAAAATCTCCCATGCATAAGAACATAACACTAAATGAATCACGACACTTGACAGTCCATTTCCTCTCAGGTAGACATTTTCATACTTATCAGAAAATACTACTACCCCTGTCTCATAATAGTGGTTACATTTGCAGATTTAAAAAATCACTTCTTAATGTATAAACTATTGTGGGACAGATGTAGCCTACTTTTCCTTAGCAACACATTTTCATATCTATTTGAAAAATATTACTACCTCTATCCCATAATTGCTGTTATATTTACATATAAGAATCAGTACTATATGTGTAAACTATTATGGGACAGATGTAGTCACTAACACCCATTTTCTCCTTATTACTTGTGTTTATATTTATCTGAAAAATGCTGTTACCTCTATTTAAGTCTCGGCCTCTTTGTAATCATGTTCTCTCACATTATCACTCTATAATCTTGGTTGGTTTGATGAAACAAGAGTCACTGCCATACATATTCTTCTTTCATCGTCCCTAAACTTTTCCAACAGAGCAGCTTCAAAGAGGATTGTCTGTTATTCTTTGGTATCGCTATTTGGTAGCAGAATCCTCATGCTAATTCCTTCTACATTCATTGATTCTGTTCCAAAAAAATAATACGATCAATGCCCTTGTCTCTCTCTTTCCGAGTCTTCTCAATTTGTTGACAAAATATTTCAGCAAGTTGTCAAATATTCTTAATACTTCCATCCTTTCTCAATGTTTGAACAATCTACCATAGCCGTATTAATGATTACTCTGCATGCAGTTTGCTCGGTGATTTCAATTCTTCTACTCTCACTACCAGCAGCAACCTCGGTCTCATTCATCAAGCTAGATATGTCTGCTGGAATGAGCATTTGGCTGAAAAAAAGAGACCCAGGAATTGCAGTGAATTCAAATGACTTTGGATAATTCCATGAACTTCTGCAATGCTCTCTGTATAAGAAAAAAACAAAAATATCTACAATCTATGGCATTGTGGTCAGACAAGTGACTTCTAAACTTCCATTCTGACTATCCGAAGAAATTGACTCTATCAAGAAAAACATACTCTGCGAAAAGGAGATACTTTGTTGGTGAGGATGAAGTGAAAGATGTGAAAAGTGAAATGATCTTGGTGTGTGCATGATATTAGACTGGATTTTGATGGATACAGGAAACAGATGATCAATAAAGTAGATAGGATGGTTGGTGCCATTATACAATCGTTCAAGTTACTAAACAGTTACACCTTTGTGAAAACGTACAAATCAATGGTGAGGTGTCATCTGGATTATGCAGTTGTTGTCTGGTTCCCATACCAAATCAAGGATATTGAAGGATTTGGAAGCTGGTTGGTGAAGAGCATCAACAAAAATGAATTGTGTAATTTTTAGTAAGTTATCAAATTATCATCTCAAAATTATTGATCAAGATCTTTATCGTTAATAAAATTGTTGTCTCTTGCATTGTTGATTGATTTGCTACTCATTTGTGGGTTTGATGGGGCTTTCACAATTTTTACAAAAAAAGAGGCGCTTAACGCGTGTGGAAAAAATACGCAATTTCCCGACCCCATTGAAAGAAAAATCAGTAGCAATGGGGCAAAATGTGAAGGAAAAAGTAAGCAGTCATGTGATTTTTTAACCCCCCCCCCCCTTTTTAGGACAATCAAGGGCCTTTTATATCGTTTAAGCCTACCTAGGGAGGGAGGACGTCCATAGAACGATGTCCCTTGCCCTGATTCTTCAGTTAGACGTACGCTATCTCGCTCACATTTGCCTCTCGGCTTTCGCCGTACCAGACAACAGTCTGGTCTGGCTCACAACACCCCCTTTGCGATAGCCATCTTTATCTGGACTGGCATTTAAAAACCTTTTACATTTTTATGTGCACTGAAAACACAAACAGCAAACCACAATCTTTCAAAACGTGCAGTGATGTTCTTCTTCACATAATAATGATCAACGTATAGAACTCATTCCACTTTTAATGGAATCACTTTGGCGTCCTGCGAAAACTCTTTCTTTTCTTTTTTTTCAAACGAACCTACCATAACTTCTTTTTTCTCTCCGTTCTTGACTTCTTTCAATAAAAGATCGGGATCTTTTTCAAAACGAGGGTCTTCGCGACTCCTGTCTTATTCATACCTCTCTTTCAAGCTGCGACGTTCTTCTTATACGCGGGTACCAACGTGTATTAATCTAAACAATTCCCAGATTATGCGGAAATACTAGAAATCTCCAACACAACAATGGTGTTACTTAAAACTGAAAATGTATGTTATGAAGATAGAATCCGATTGATAAAGCTGGCTATGTTGACATACAAAAGACATTGTGAAGGTGTTTAAATGATAATCAGCTCGTATGACACTGACTCTATATGAAAGATCGGATTGAGGAAAGACAATGTAGGTAACGAAAGAACAAACAGGGAACACCCGAAACAAATATTCATCACGATGTTGAAGAAGGAAATGAGAACGAACTATTTCACGCAAAGAATTGCACTAATATGGAACAATTTACAAAGAAAATACACAGTGCATCAAGTGTAAAAAGTTTGAAATGTCTTCAGTCAATCTCTAGGAGGATCGTCCAATCATGTCTACAAGCGAAGTGTATAAAAGGCAAAACATACAAATATTTATCCCTGCATAAAGTTCAAAGTCTCTGCATCATATTTCTTATATTAATAGTATTCACCATTATTTAAGATATCTCTGGTGTAGTGAAAAGGTATTCTATCATCATTTGTGTGATACCAGTAACTCAAGCATTGCCTTTCAACTGACAGATTTTGTATACTAAAGCATGGTAGATTAAGATACCGCAGAATGATTTATTAGATTTGAATACAGGCATATCTCCACTATTTAGTTTTGTCAATGTAGAATGGTCTCTTGGTTTCAGTTGGTACGTATCTGCCACAGATAGGGTATCATACAAGCGTATGTGAAAAGATTGTGAGCAAATGGATAATTGATGAGCATTTTTTCACTCGCCAAATCATTTGATTAGCGTTATAGGTCGAGGTCAGATGGAAGTAAATACCGCCCGAAGAAATAGGACTGTGTACTCGGAATTTCCCTGAAAAATGCTGCATGCCTAACTTCATGTTCTGGTATGAATTGAAGATTACCTTTTTGGCAAAATCAAGTACATTTTTTTAATTCCTGAAAACCCTTATGTAGCCTTTCAAAGTACTCATATGTCAGTTGCCAGATGAGAAATGGAATTCTTGATTTTTTCGTGGTGGACGTTTTGCTTTATGCATATGAGGTAATTTCCTCCTATTTTCTTTCTTTGGGACATCTTTTTTTTATAAAATAGGACATTTTGGTGTCCTGGGTGTGATGGGTGCATTGGGTGTCCTGTTTGGCCCCGGACTATTTTACCAGATAGTACGACATGCCTGGGATAATTGCCCCACTCGCCAAACAACCCGTTTACCATTGCGTTTCAGAATATCCATATGTACACCTATTTTAAAATGATAACCTCAAATTCTCCGACCTCGGATGGCTCTCGCCTCCATAAGACCAAGGTTTATCAATACCTTTTGTGATACTCCCCATTAAACAGTTGTCTTATTATCAATGGCCCATAGGTTCACTGCTCTATCCATATTTGATACAGTCCCGAACCCTTTTCAAGGGCATGTAACATTACAAAAACAAGAGCTAAAAACATGGTGCTTACGTCGCACTTGATGATTCATAGTTTCAGCAGCATTTCTCTTCCTCATAGAACACTCTTAATGATTTTGCGGTTGGCTAATAATTGTCCTCCTTTCTTCACAAACCACAACGGCACTCATATTCATAGAAGGCTTTGATGTCGTAAACAGTGAATCTTGATCTGTTTGCCATGTTGTTATGAGGAATGGACATCTACTTCTGTCCACTATCAACTATCTGGGAGGAGTGAATTGAATGCAACCCAGTGATCAGACTAGGGTAAACCTTTGATAGGTTATCAAGCCTACCAGATACTACCAAAACCATCGGAAAACTTGTCTAGGATGAACAGTGAAAGAATAGAGAGCATTTTATTGATTTGTCGGCCCTCTTGGACGCCATCTTAATGATTGTACCTTCTCAGGAGTCAGACTGTGGTAGACTTTTAGCCTATTATTGAGCACACTTGATGCTAAAAGCCATTGAGGAATCTTCTGTTGCAATTTTGGGAGAGGGGTAAATTGGATTTTTCACAAATGCAACCAACTAATTTGGAGGTCATCTTGGACGTCATCTTAAAAATTATACCTTTCCAGTGATCAGACTGTGGTAAACTATAGATATGTAATTAAAGCATAATAGAACCGCTGTTGATAACACGAAAATGCTCTAAAATCTTGTCTGTGATGAATAATGATTTGTTAATTCAAGGATATGGTAGCCATTTTCGAAGCAATCTCGAAAATTATACGTTTCCGGTCGCTGAGAGGGATTTTTCCTGGTTAATCATACCTTAACGTCCCCCAAAATTAAAAAAAAAGTGAAAAGATGGAGGTGGGTAGCTTTTCTCTTCCACATTATCCTGCACTATACAGTAGTATATCTTACAGGAACCATTCGAAATAAGGTGAATAAAAGGTGTGCAAAAAAAAGGCTCCACAGGATCTTTTCAAAGAATAACAAAAATATTCGTAACGCATTGACTAACGATTCTCCGGGAATACATTTTTACTCTACACATACTTACAAATATATCTATGAACACTGAGTAACCTCCTTCCCTCATTCAATCCTTTATCAAATTCTTGAAACCTTTAAAAATATTGTGACTACTACAATGCACACAGTCCTACAACCCTAAAACGTTCACACCCACACATACACTCATCTCTATCAACATTATCAATACATGATATTAAATTCATCACAAATTCTTTCGAACTCAGAACATAATTTGACGATCCACAAATAATGATAAATTGTCCTTGTTGTTGTTATTATTGTATAAAGAATATATATTCATTTATATTCATTTATTTTTCCAATGATTCATTTGAACATCGTTTGAATTAAATGTGTCTTATGTTGTATGTAATCTATACCTATCAACCCCACAAGCTCTCCGAAAGAGGATGTTTGGCACCATGATAAATAGCATCGCATCCGATTGTTTATTACAGACCAGATTTTCTTTTTGTAATTCATTGACCGCTCTGTAAAATATATACATGATGAAATTCATACTAACACCAAACATATCATTTTATGGGTGGTTATTACTGGTAAAAGTTTCAACATCGTAGCACTTGCTGTTCCTGAGATATCATTCTTATAATTCACAGTCTGGTCTGCGGATTACACACTAATCACATGATCAAAATAAAAGAAGTACAAAACAACTTCTGTTATATTGATGTATTATTGGTCCAAGTTTCAAATCAATAGCACTTATGGTTATTGAGACATCAGCTGCGTGCACACTTACCCCAGGATGCGAAAATCAGTCTCACTCAGAACACAAAAAACATTTCCTATGGTGGTATTCTTGGTGAATTTCTATCATTTTTGCTATGTTTAAACATAAAAAAAATTAGGTGTTGGAGAAAATGTCCAGGTTGGCCAAAGTTTCCGTCAATTAATACTGATCTATATGGGTAACTTGTATTTCCGTACCCTTTTTTTCACGAGACACGAAATGATGTTAATCACCGCCTATCGATTCTCCTTTGATTCTCTCGTCAGACGATACATTTTCCCTGATTATTTGACGTTTGTAGTGTATTTTCAACTTCGACATTATTGCTGGGAATTCAATAAAAGAGACAAAAAAAATTTTGTAAATTGACTGAAAAATACGAACAAGTCGACCAAATTTGGAGAAACAACACTTGAAAATAAAACAAGAGAAATAAGTCTATCTTCTCTTCCTTCGTCGTTCTGTCTCGTTTGAATAGACATTTAAGGGGTAAGTCCAAAGAGATGAATTAAATTTGTTATCTGATTGTTTTGGGGCTTGTTTTTTTTTTTTTTAAATACTACCTGTAATTTCGTTCAAATTGATTCCCAGTTTGTGCTTAAGAGAAAAAACAGACTTTTTATAATATTTTTGTAAGTTATTTTCATCGAATTTTAATTCAGGGATGATATGGAATATTTCAAATCAAGAAGTGGTGTAGGAAAAAGTCATGGGTAAATTCTACAAATAAACTGATATTTCAATTTATCGGTAATTACGGTAAATATTCACTTCTTTTCAACCTCGATCCCCCAGAGGAAATTATTTGGCTGTAAAAATCCCGCTGATTCGAAGAAGACGTTTTCCATGTTTTACTGTTTACGCTTCGTTCATTTTTTTTTTTTTTTGCCTGAAAGTTTTTGAAAGTTTAGTTGATCATCTTGTGTTAACTTAGCGAATGTTTAGTGAATATTCAAACATGGTATTTTCCTGTTGGAAAAGATCTCAAAAGTTACGTATAATACTTTGTTTCATTTTTAATTTTGCAAATAACTTTAGGACACGATATTTTTTATCGGAAAGGTAAGGTTTTAGACCTTCATGGACTTTGGGAAAAAAAACGCAACTGGTGCCGATAGAACACATGAAATTTCAAATGTAATAATTTTATCGCGATAAAGCTTCAGGTTATTTATAGATTTTATCACATTGATGTGCAGAAGCAGAATATTATCAACTAAAAATAATTTCCTCGGACAAAATAGATATAAAAACTTCAACTTGGGCGATGTCCCATGTGGTGGGCCAAAATGTCCTGTTACCATAATCTAATTACTGATGTAATATCATATTAATTCAATCATTTATCTTCAAGATGTAATGAACTTTAACATTACAATATTGTGATTATTCATTCAGAAAATATGACCAGTTCTGGGTGATCAAACGAGATAATAGGAGGTGTTTTGCCAATTGCCATTTCAGGACAATTCAAACCCTCGAAGCTATAATCATAGGAAAATATCTTACCAGGTTCACACTTTATCTCTGATGGTTGGTCATTGTCATCAGACTGTTTAGATATAATCAAAATTTTGTGATTCAATCAACTGGGAGATCCATAAGCAAAATATGAAGTGTATTTGTGGTTTCGCCTGAAAAGTAAAATAAAATGAATGATTGGTATTCAGGAAATCAAAGAAATACATTATAATCTTGCAATTCATATTACTCAGGTTCTTCTATTAAAAGAAAAAAATTTGAATTCGGAAATTTCTTGAAAAGCGTGCTTTTCAAATTATCGAAATTGCATGATCAGATATTTATTATCAATACGACTACAAAGAAAAAAAATGGAGAAAACTTGTGATGTTGTCACATATAACCAAGTTATCATAGGTGTGCTTGTGTTACGGTAATTTTCAAATCATTGTTAGAGAAGGCAAGATTGATTTTTAGAATTCAAGACAATTTTTGAATTATAAGGAGAAACAATTTGGAAAATCTGAAATCATGTCGAGCTATAAATTTTGGATGTACATTTTTTAAGATATGAATCTGATGTATTGGGCGAAAAACAGACACAATATCCAAAATTGGACATATCTGACTATTCCTCATTAGCTGTAGTTATGAAAATGAGGGAAGTGCTCACTCCATCATGATAGATACCTTGTGTTAGACCTGTCCCTTCCTGAAACATTAGAGTGAAACGTTTTTTTTTTCCTAAACTAACAAATTTCCAGGTATTTGCAGGGCCTGATAGATTGAATAGATGTAAAATTGGGAGAGAAAAAATATTTTCTCGAGGAGAAGCAAGGTTGAACTCTTAATGTTACTAATATTAAAACAAAATGTTACTTCTGTATCGTTTTGTGATAATATTATTTTGTTACTATAAATTGAAGTATTAAAATATAACTTATTTCTGGTATGAACAATATGAGCACAGTTTTCACCGGAAAATCAACCTCTGAGAAATTGAAAAATCTGGCAAAAATCAGCAGATTATTAATGAAGTTTTCAATAACTATTTATCAAAGAAATATATTTTTTAGATAATTTTTCTCTCCATATATCCGGAAAGAATTTTTTTTCATATCATTCCTACTTTACTTTTTATCATTTTGATGATTCATTTGAGGGTAATCAATGAAAATAATGAAAAATCTTTTTTCAAATATGAGTGAAAAAATTTCTTTTCTCAGATCAAAAGCCCAAATTATGATTAATTGAATAAAACTAAAAATTTGCTGTGGAGAAAAAATATTCTACTTTATTTTCCAGTTTTTTAATCCCAGTTAAAATAATTCCAGAGTGCTTTTCTATGAAAGGTAAAAATAATCAATATCTCGAGGGATTTACCTGATGAATGTGTAAAAATCAAAGGAAGCATCAATATACAGATAAGATAAACTATCAAAATGGTAAGAATTATATGAGAAAAATGTTTTTCAAATATTTGGAATGAAAAAGAAAAGTTTTTGAATTCATCTTTTAATAATTAAGCATAAAAAATTTTCGATAAAATCAAATAGTATTCTGATTTTTTACAGATTTTAAGATCTCTCGGGTGTCAATTTTCCACTGAAATTGAGTCCATATTGTTCATACTTACTTATTTTGCTACTATAAATTAGAACATGACTTATTTTAAATTGAAATAATCTTTTTTGTATAGTCATCTTTTCTCTATTTTTTTTAATGAGCACCACTTATTTTAATCAAGTTATTACATTTGTTTCTCTTTCTTAAAATTGATATTGTTAAGCAAAGAGGAATGAATCATTGAATATTATAAATAAAATTCTACTTTGAAACTAATCTGAATACTGCAGTGTGTCATATCATGTAACCCTAATTTTTATGATGATAGAATACATACACTACCCGATGTTGGTAATATTGTTTTGATTGTAATGGTACTTACTTAAACAAATGGAATCCTGTTTAAGCTGAATTATGACATTTTAGTTTTGTTGTTCAAAACAGTCGTTCATATGTTTAATCTGCACTATTTTTGTGCATCCAAATAAGTTGAAATATTGGGCAGAACTTCCATTTTAACATAAGTTGGAGGATAGTTTTGTAGTGAGCAGATTGTATTGAGCGTGAAAGGATTTTTTGTGCTGATTTATTTTTAAGCATACAAGCTTGTTTATTATCTTGTGACATATCTGTTGTACCCAAAAAAGTTTTTGTAATTTTTAGAGATCCATACTTCAACTGTTCAATAAGGTGCTCAAAAACTTATGCAGGCATTCATCACCTATGTAAAACACTGGTGGTATAAGGCCTTGGCATGCCCAGACTCCAGCAGCCTTGTCCATGTTCACAAAATTTAATCTTAACTCATACTCTTACTTAGATAAAAACATATTATTACTTATATAAAAATTTTGACCAACTCCATTGTTTTCTGGCAAAACCTTGCCTGGGATTGTACAAAATGCTGGTTCCTACACTGATATAGAAAGAAAAGTGTCGACTCAATACCCACTTGACCTTTAAATTCTATTGACAGGTTATAGACCCCATCTATATATTTTTTTTTCTCTATATTTCAAGGGAATAGTAACTAATATTTTTTTCTGGATTCAGTTAAGTAATTTTTAAATTAAAACATTTTCTGTCAAATCCTTTATATTTCCTCCTTCAAATATGCATAAATATTTTTTTGAACTTCATGTTATGTTATTAAACAACCATAGCCGTCATAAATGCTGAGGGTTCTCTCCTTTTTTGTGTGTTTGTGTGTTTCCGTTCTTGGAAAAAACGCTGTTTTGACCTTTTAGGGGCCTTATTTTGACAAGTTTATCATCATCATCATCTAGATTCTCTTTCTTTTTCATTTTGTTTTAGATTTTTTTCCTGAGGAAAATGCAAGTAATGTCATGTATAGAATTTATCCCAACCATATTTATTCTTTAATAGAATTTTTTACATGACATCAAATTTTGATGCTACGGTTAATTATTGTGTGTGATGGAAAGTATTTTGCAATCAAAACTTCAAAGAAGTAATGAAATTATTGCAATACGTCATAAATATCATTTTCTGAAAAGACATGGAGGCGCCTACATTTTAATAATATTTTTGGAAATTATTCAATTCCAGCACAAAAGAAATGCATTTTAGTCATTTGAAAAAAATTTCAAATGAAAATTATTTTTATACATTGTATTAAACTGCCAGATTTTTCCTCTTAGGGTGTCTCTGTGCCAGAACATTTTGGACTGATAGTAAACAAAATATTTTTTCAAATTTTTTGTTGGACACTGGATTGAAACGATGGTTTCTAAGAACATTACTCAGTATAAGAGACACCTAGAAAAGATTCATTTGTAACATATAACATTGTAATTATAACAACCAAAATCAGGACATCAGTTCAAATAAACCTGTGTATTACTTATTTGTTATCGATTTTTTACTCTGAATAAAACATTGGTTTTACTTAGCTGGGCATTATTTTGTTAAAAGACATATATTTTTTCTTGCTTCTCTGGATTGAATAATTTATTCATTATCTACATAAAGCAATTTTCTTTAAATTGATAAGATTAGCATCAATGAAAGTGTCTGATTTATTCCCAGTGATATCTTCCTGAAAATCTATACGTATAAAAATCTATACATGTAAAAGCCCAAATTGAATTTATTAGTTTAGGTCTGAGAGTCACAAATGACAAATACATGTTTCCTACATCCCTTTCTGAAAAGCAGATGTCACTGATTGCTGAGTGTTCTGCTGTTTTTCAAAGAAGGAATTTTTGAATTTTATTTGAATTAAAAGCAAGAGAATGGGAACCATAATGAATAAGTCTCTTGATTGAATTCTTTAATTACTGGATGATAATTTACTCATCATTTATGCATATTATGTAAACCAAATGGCTCTGTTTGTCACTGTGTTGTCCCCCTCCTCCAACCCTTAAACATTGGTGCAAATCAATGTTGGCATGCATTCTCAATGGACCTAGGAGGAGGTTTTAAAGTAATAAGTTGTCCGGGAAAGATCTTGTAAGGGTTCTAGAAGGGCAGATCTATTCACGATGTAACTTACTCAGAACTGAACCTTCACTCGGCTAAATAGTTTTCTGGTAGTTTAAATATAAAAAGTCTCTTTTTGTGTTTATTTGGTTTTGTTTCTCAAAACATCAGAAGGTTTAATATAATTACAGGTTTTAGTTGGTTAATAGAGGAAAACAATGTTCTCATCTCTTTACAATTGAGTGACCTTTTGTTTCTGTCATGGAGAACTTGGGGAAAATGTAGAAAAATCTGTATCTAAATCATATTCTTTTTAATTTTGTTTGTTAAATAGTTATATACAGAAGTTTCATTTATGATTAATAATGAATTAAACATACATATATATACATTTCTTTTTTTTATAGTAATTCTTCTTATTTCACAGAAAACAAATATCAGAGAAAACAACAAACTGCAAATTCAAAAAAACTTGTATAAACCCATACTAAAGGGAAACTGTATTTTTGCAAAGTATGTGGCTGTATATTTTGACAAAGTTCATATTCAAATAGTGACAGACCAGCACACGATCCTTATTCACGCAAAGTCTGTACATTAGGGATTTCTTCAAAATTCACTTTTCGAATTTCATATGGAAACACATACTGGAGAGGAACTCTACCCTTGCAAAATGTGCACATCAACATTCTCAAAGAAATCCTATTTGAAAACTCACCTGAAAACACATAATCGAGAGACACTATTTTCTTGTGGAGTATGTGAATCAGCATTTTTACAGAGTTCTGATCTGAAAAACCACATGCGGGTACACACAGGGGAGAAACCATTTTCTTGTCAAGTGTGTGGATCAGCATTTTCCAAAAATTACAATTTAAAAACCCATATGCAAACACACTCTGGCGAAAAACCATTTTCTTGTCAAGTATGTGGATCAACGTTCTCCAAGAATTACATTTTGAAAACCCACATGCGAATACATACTGGGGAGAAACCATATTCTTGTCAAGAGTGTAAATCAACATATTCTGATAATTCAGGTTTAAAAAGCCACATGCGAATACACACAGGAGAGAAACCATTCCCTTGTGAAGTGTGCGGAAAAGCATTTGCAAGGAGTTCACATCTAAGAAACCACATACGTATACATACTGGAGAGAAACCATTTTCTTGTAAAGTTTGTGGATCAGCGTTTTCAGATAATTCCCATTTGAAAAAGCACATGCGAATACATACAGGAGAGAAACCATTCTCTTGTGAAGTATGTGGATCAGCATTTTCACAGAATTCTAGTTTAAAAACACACTCAATAAAACACAGAGGGAAAAACAAACACTAGAAGGACCCTACCCTTACACTTTTTAAGCTTATAGATCAGCATTTTCACTTTCAAAAGACATTTATGGTCTTACACTGATGAAAGAACTATATGTGGATAAGTATTATCACAGGATTCAAATTATAAAACTCATAGAGATGCACCAAGGGAAAAATCTATTTCACAATTAAGATGTGTCCATATATTTGAATGGTTTTATGTTTGAAACATCATCTGAGAGCAGATTTTTGTTCATTATGTAGATTATTCTTTGCAAAGAGCCTTCATTAAGAAAACTATAACTATTCATAGAATCATATACAATAGAGAAGCCATAATTCTATGAATATGTGGATCAATTTTTACAGCTCACATTGTAAAACATGTTACGATAAAATGATTCTTACATTTCCTTCCCACCATGTTAAAAATATTGTTTCTATCATTATTCAACAATGTGCAAGAAAAGAACTCCATTCTCTGCATTGTACAGAACAACCTTTTTCACCAGTTGGGGTTTTGATATTAACATGAGGTCAGCACTCCAAGTCTACAAACAACTCATTCTTACAAACAGCCATAAGGCATGGATGCCTAATTGATCATTTTACTGCCATTCAATTTTTCACTATTGTTTTCAATCAATAAAGGGAAACTACTCTCTCTAACTTTTTGGAAAAAAATTGGAAATATCTTGTCAAGTTTTTTCTTTTCTTTGCTGGAAAGGGAAAAAATATTTGTTTAAAAAAAAACGAACAAATTTTCATTTATAATTCGAATTTCACTGGCAAAATATCAATAATAGACATTGACAGCTTATTGGCAAGGGCTAATTCACAAGCTTTGAGAAAATGGGGGTCAAAAGCATAAATATTTAATGAAATTTTGAGATTTTATTCTTGCCTAAAATGGCCCAATGATATAAGTAAGCAAATAAATGAAGAAGTTGCCGTGAAGAGCAATATCTTACTTTATTATTCAGTTGTTTTTTTTTTTCAATTTCCCAAGTGAGCTGTTCTTACAGAGTGTTCTTGCCTTCTGCTTTCCAAAGGTTGAACAGAATTTGAATTTTCAGACTTTTTATACTACATGTAAAAATCACAAATGGAAAAAATCATAAGTTATATGAATCATCGAATGAATTATGGAAGGGGGTTATAATCACAAGGGAAATTATTTGGAACAGAAACTCATGCCAAATAAATTGTCTTTTATTTAATAAGTACAAATGATTTTAATAAATTCCAAATGATAGTTGTTTTTTTTAAATTTTTCACGATCTACATTTTTAGGAATATAAAAAATGTTTAGATACAAAATTTCTTCTGCAATGTATTTAGTTCAATTCCCCGCATTCACTGTAATCACCAGATATTACACCATCAGATGACCATTTATACTGGTCTTAGCAATGTCTTTTAATAGAAAATTTCATTTTTCTGGAAGAGTGCCAAAAAAAGCCTACAGCAGTTCTTTGTTGAAAAAGATTAGATGTTTTGTGATGATGGAATTATCGAAGATAGCAGTAAATTGTGAAAAAGTTAATCTACGCGACAAGATTGTCTTCTGTTCTCAATAAACCGAACAAATACTGTTATACCTTAATTGTTGCAGTTAATTTGTTCCAAAATTCTCCATTCTGTTCAAAACAACACTGTGCAAGGATTTTTTTATTACTAAATGTTTTTTTGCAGCTTTAATTTGTATATCAAAACCCACATCATTCAAGTCATCATTGTATAATGTTTATGATTCTTAAAGAATGTCTCCATTTAATCACTATCAACTTCAACTGATCTACGCAACTGTAATATATCTTCAGCATAAAACGATGCAAACTACTTTTGACATGTTTGAATATTGTCAGTAGTTTCTCCATAGAATGGGCAAACCTATTTTTTTGCTCTGAAAATGTTGTTTATTTTCTTCCATCATAAATGTTGGAATCGATGACTGAAAATGCATGTTGATACAATCAAATTATTAGGTGCTATTGATGCAATCTAACAATTAAAACAAAGCAAACTTTCTGGGTAATGCTAAAAAATGAAACAAGAAGCAAAGAAATGAAATCCAAACAATTTACATCAAAACGTTTAAACTTTTTATATATTTTTGACTTTCTTTCATTCAAGAAACAACTTGTAATATTGTCCAACACTTGTTATGAGGTTGATGTTAGGATGTTAACTGGCCTAATCATTGATACTTTTAAAGAGCTCCCTACAATCTTCTGATTGTTGTGATTTTGAATTAATATCATTCATCTATTTGGAAATTATTCCCCAGTCAAGTGTTGTCAAAAGTGGGTTGACATATGAAAATTGATAATTAGCAACTTAAAATCTCTCTACATCCTGATGCATTATTTATTCCATGACTTAATCCAAGTAGCCGAGAAAAATCTTTAGATATTTGATTATGGTAAAAATGAGAGTAAAGATCATATAAAAACGACAAAGATAATTCAACTTCTTCAAAAGGCAACCCGTAAAATCTACAGCAAAAAGTTTCTTTTTAATACAGAGAACTTTCATTGAATGCAAATATAATTCTTATATTTGGTGATAATGAAATGTACAGATCAGCATTTTCAGGGAATACAAGGATGGAATGACATGAACACACTGGAGAGACAACATGTAAAAGTGAAGTATGTGGATCAGTGATTTCTAATTTGATACAATTCATCCATCACACTCAAGAGATGGACTATATTCTCATTAAGTGTATGGATTAATATTTGAAAAGAAACATTGGGACACCATGGAGAAAAGCTATGTTCTTGTCAAGTGTATTGATCATTGATTTCAGAAAATTTCAAATCGTAAACCCTATTCTTGTATAGTTTCATGGAATTCTTTTTGTAAAACCTACATACAAACAATATTTTTAACAAACTCACAACAAACTTTCGATTGCCTGATTTCAAAAAGGTTTCCACATTTCTTACTAGTTTCGTCAGTCATGTATCAGAGGAAAATTAACAATTACTAAATCAAAATCGTTTTAATTCTCAATGCATTACTTATTTCAAGATTTTATCTAAGTAGCCAAGAAAATACTATAAATGAGGGTAAAGATTTTATAAAAGACAAAATATTTGCTTAAAATAATGAACAATGATACTTTAACTTTTTCAAAAAAAAATATTCTACAATAAAATGCTTGCATTTTGAATTCAAAGAATTTTCATTGAATGTAAATATGATCTAGTCTTTCATGATATATGTGTACATCTATATTTTCATAATATTCAAGGTTGAAAAGATGTGAAAAAACTGGAGCGATAACATGTACATGTGGAGTGTTTGGATGAGTATATCTCAGTTCACTTGCATCCACTGTTAAGTACACATTACCATACTCATCTGAAAAATACTACAAAATTCTATCCCATTATACTTATTAAATTTGCATATACAAAATCTCTCCTGCATGTATCCACCATCATTGGACAGATGTAGTCCTTGCTATCCACTTTCTCTTTGGTACACATTTTCATACTTATCTGAAAAGTAGCACTTTTATGCAATAATAGTTTTCATATTTGCATATACTTCTCATGTTTTGCCACACATCAATATATTAACACACTTTTGGGGGGTTATTCAGCATTGAGATGCCATTTAGCCACTCTAATATGTGATCATTATATTCACAATACACATTTTTCACGTCTTGTGCCAGTTTCTTTTAGCAATACCTTGCACCACCCATGTCCAACAGCCCTGTTATAGTCCAGATTTTGTTCCCTGAAACGTTTGGCTTTACCCAAAGCTAAAATTACCATAGATGAGATTAAGGAGAATGTGATAATGTAGCTGATGGCAATGCTAAATGAGTACTTTGTCAAATGTTCTGGAAAGTGGAAGCTACATTGGGATGAATATGTGTGGTCCCAACTAGGGTAATTTGAAGAATACCAAGATGCCGTCGCCATATTTTCATCAAGATTAAATAACTGGGCACAGACTTTGTATACTTCTAACAGCAACAATGATAATCTGTGGAACATATGACAATCTCAATAAACATAATTTGTCTAATCCATACATTGTCTTCATGGTCTGTGTAAAAGCTTTCAATGTTCGTAAATTGTTATAAAATGGTCATTATCATCAAAATCAGTCCCAAAAACTTTATTTAAAATGTATTAAAAAAATTATATTAACTCTTAAATTCATGAATCACTGGATACAGCTCCTAAATGATAGTGTGAGAATAGAATAAAAAGTAATAGAACTTTTGTGAATCAGAAATTAAAAAAGACATTTACCTAAAAGTTATAGGGGTGAGTGGGTAATTTCAGTCAGCGGTTATTTCCCTTGAATTTACACTAAAAACTTTTATATGAATTGGTGAGTTAAAATATCTTTATTGATCATGTTAGTATATCGTACAATGTAATACAAAGAATTTATAACAAAGAATGTTTAGGGCTGCTAATTATGTTAGCTCCCTAAAATGAAAATTACCAGAATTGATCAAAGGAGATAAATCCTGGTAAGTAACGTGTTCACTGCTTAAGCACAAAAACAAGGTTAGTACACAGTTAGTTGGATTGTTAACAAAACGCCGAAATGAGAACAAACAAAGAGGTTAACAACAGTGCCATGTTTAATTAATAAGTGAATCGAAATAAATGAGGACTGGAGTTTCTGTCGACACGGATATATGGAGGAATGTACCAGGATAGAGATGGAGAGATAGACTAAAGAGAAAGGAATGCCACTAACTACTTGTGAAATATAGTCTGTAGAATGTCCGTCAGTTTGATCATCCGATTTGTAGCCACTATGAAGTTATCTTAAGAAGACTGACCTAGCTACAATGAGAGTGCTTAACTTAGATTCTTGAGATGAATATGTGATGATGCGTGTGTACAAAGAGAGTGTGTATAAAAACCACACAAACTATCCTAACTAGAGTGAGAGAGAGAGAAGAGACGAGCTTACCTCAAGGCGGTCGGAACACAGAGAAGAAGGAGAGAGATTTACCACCACAGTTTAAATAACGTAAAGATAACAATCAGCCATCTTATTGGTAGCTCTGTGTGACGTCAAAGAGGAAGTGACAAGGAATTTACCATTTCTACAGAGATGTAGGGGTTAGCAAGTAGATCCCTGATATATGTATATAGTCGTGCCCATCTGTTCACACAATACATCTGATGTTCTTCATAAATTTCAATGAAATTTTTTTTAATGAATAATGGGTAATTGGCTACAGAGCAAGTGATCAAATTCGGGGCAGATTTGATAACCCATTTTTGATTTAGATATATCTTTATTCTTCTGCGGGAAAAAAAGTTGAAAAATAAGCAGTTTAAAAAACTGAATTTGAAAGGAAAAGGTTGATTTTATTTGTTATCTACCCATTTTGGGCGATAATAAATTTTGTGAATGTAAACTTGGAAAAAAAAAACAAATAAAATACATAGACGGATGGAAATGTGTTTGACTTGATTAGTTTTTAAAAGGTGATACTGGTGACTTCTAGATTCATCCACGGTCTCTGAAAATGTAAGGGGAAAAAAAGAATCCATAGACACACCCTAAAAGTTATCAAACGTTGACTTTCCAACTTTCAAGAAAAGCGATTTTCAGAAAAGGAGGCATTTCGTACAACATCGATGTAGTATCGGCTGCTAAGAAGAACAAGGTTTTAACTTAGGTATTCAACTTTTAAAAAATGAAATCTTGAGAAAACCAAAATAATAACAATCTGAAATATCATCGTTTTATGTTGTGTTTTCCCGGAAAATGTTTGAAACATTAGGTATAAGATATAATCGTCATGTATTTTTTTAATCATTTATTCACAAGATTTTCCAAGAAAATGTTTGAAACATTAAATGTAATGTTTATTTAATTACTTATTTACAAAAAAAGGACGTAGGAGGATTGAAGCATGTTTGTGTCAATCCCGAAGATTCTTTTGATTTGATTTTTCTGGTGAAGCTACACCCTCTGAATACTTTGAGTGTGGATCTCTGTTGCTTGAATTCTGTAATTATAACCAGGTATTAGGGGAGATACCATTTTAGGTGATAGGATTTATTTTTCCAGGATCTGATTTAATCACTGCACTTCTATTGGCTGACGGATCATTTCCCTTAGTTTCATCATCATCATCACCAGTCTTTTAACGTCCTCCGTTGGACATAGACCTTCCCCAGGATTCGCCACACTTCTCTATCATGGGCGTCGCAGAGCCAGTACTTCCTGAACTTGTCTAGCTCGTCCCTCCATCTAATATTTTGCCGGCCTCTTTTGCGCATGTGATCTCCGGGGATCCATGTCGTGAGTCGTGATGTCCATCGGTTGTCCGCCATTCTTGCAACATGGCCAGCCAACCGCCATTTGAGATTTTTATAGATTCTATGATGTCCCTGACTTTTGTCTTTTTTCGGATGCACTGTGCTGTCTTGTGCTCACTCCATGTGAGGCCCAACATAATTCTTTCGTGTGCACGTAGCATGGTTCTCAATTTGCGGATCTCTCTCTTGGTTGGATTCCATGTTTCAGCTCTATAAGTGACTTTTGGGAAGATGTATTAGTTATACACCCTTCATTTTAGGATTGATGGGATCTTCTTATTTTTGAAGGTTGAGCTTACTCTGCCAAAGGCTTGCCATCCTAGTGTGATTCTTCGCTTGATTTCTTCTTCTTTTGAGGGTCTCATGGAGATTCGTTGCCCTAGGTAGATGTAGTGGTCTACTTCCTCCAGTTCTGTGTCCTCGATTTTGATCTTAGTGTTTTTATCTCTGATGTGGTTGTTGCACATGATCTTCGTTTTGCTGAAGTTCGTGTGTAGGCCTACTTTCTTGCTCTCTTCATTTAGTTCATCTATCATTAGTTGGATCTCGTGTAGGTTCTCTGCAAAAATGGTGACGTCGTCTGTAGATCTGAGGTTGCTCAGATACTTACCATCTATTCTAATCCCTTTACCCTCCCAGTCTAGTCTTCTGAAGATCGTCTTGAGGCAGGCTGTGAACAGTTTAGGTGAGCTGGTATCACCTTGTCTTACTCTTTTCTGAAGCTGAAAGGGGTCTGAGTCTTTATGTAACCTGATAAAGGAGCTGCTGTGATTGTATATATGTTTCAGCACTTCGACATATACTGGATCTACACCTTATTGAGTGATGGCCTCCATGGCCTTAGGGATTTCTACTGAGTCGAACACTTTTTTAAAGTCGATAAATGCTACAGCGAGTGGTAGTTTATATTCTGCTGCTTTTTCTTTCAGCTGATTTATCGAATGCAGGTGGTCCATGGTCGAGTAGCTTCTTCTAAAGCCAGCTTGTTCACGTGGCTGGTTTTCATTGAGTGTTTTCGTGATTCGGTTGGTGATGATCTTTGTGAAAAGTTTGTATACACAGTTGAGTAGGCTTATAGGCTTGTAGTTGTTGAGGTCTTTCGGGTTTCCTTTTTTATATAAAAGCATTATGATAGCTGTGTTCCAATCATCTGGGACTTTACTGTGTTTTAGACACAAGTTGAAGAGGGCGGCCAGTTTCCTAGTGATGATTTTACCCGCTTTTCGGAGTAGGTCGATGGTGATGTTGTCTGGCCCAGGGGCTGTTCCTTTCTTCATCTGTTTAATGGCTTGTTTCACCTCCTATGGGGTTACTTTTGGGAAGTCCTCGAGTTGATTGCTCACGTCTTGCATATCCCACTCATTGTTTTGTAGTCTTTGTTTGGACAAATAAAGTTTTTGATAGAATTCTTTGGCACATTCAACAATCCTGTCTCTGTTGTTAGGTTTCCATTTTCCTCGAGTATGCTAGTTATTTGCTTTTGTCCTGAGTTGAGGTTTTTGTTTATAGCTTTGAAGCCCCAACCTCTTTCAAGAGTCAATTCGATGACTGCTCTTGTGTATCTCTTTCTGTCTTCCCTTCATTTTTTTTCTTCAATTTTCTCTCTTGTCGTTGTCGGTGGCTTGAGGTTTATGCGTTTTTCCATGAGATTTCTAGTTTCATCTGAGATTTTGTTAATGGGTTGTGTGCTCATTGGTTTGAATGTTGTGGCGACTTCAATTATTGACGCTGTCATTTCGTTGCTTAGTTCATTGATGTTGGTGTCGTCTTGTTCAGTAAGAATTCTGAATCTGGTCTTCAGTTTGAGCTTGAAAGATCGAGTGTGCTCTTTGGGTATGTTTAGAGGCTACGGTTTTGAGTGGAACATTTTCCTGCATTTTTTGTTGGTGTTTACTTGTATTTTACATCGTACCATTCTGTGGTCGCTGCCTACATTGATTTGATTTAGGACTTGGATGTCCTTGACAATATTGTTTTTGTCCGTCAGTCTATTTCATTCTTTGTTTCATGTTTGGGGCTCTTCCAAGTCCATTTCCTATTGGGTCCCTTCTTGAAGAAGGTGTTCATAATTTTGAATCCATTAGCTGTTGCAAAGCTTACAAGATCTTCTCTCTCGTTCCGTACTTTGTATCTGAATTTGCCGACGCAATCTTCATTTCCTTGTCCTACCTGTGCATTGAAGTCTCCCATGATGACATTGAAGTGTTTTCTGGTGTCTTGGAGTAGGGAGTTCAAGTCATCATAGAAGTTGTCTATTTCCTGTTGGGTTGATTGCGAAGTGGGAGCGTAGACTTGGACTATATTGAGTTTGTATCGTTTTGAAAGTTGTACTGTGATGGTAGCTACTCGGTCAGAGATGGCTTTGAAGCCGGTTACATTGTCTTTGAGGTCCTTATTGATGAGAAAGCCTACTCCACTTTGTTTTACTCTCTCTCTCTTCCATAGCTGTAAAGAAGATGTCTGGTCCTCAGTTCAATTAGTTCTTCTCCAGGTTTTCTTACCTCGCTAATGCCTATGATGTCCCATTTGACATTTTTTATTTCACTTTCTAGATCAGTTAGGTGCATGTCAGTTGATAGTGTTCTGACATTGTAGATGCCTATGTATAAAGTTGTCCTTTTGTTTGACAGTCTTAGGGCTGTGTTTAAATGGTCACTGTTGGACCGATGACTCAGTAGGAACAGGTGTTTTCTTGGAGGATTTGGGTAGTCGCTTTCAGAGCACATCAACCCCACCCAAAGTAAGTGATGTGGCTGAGTCTTTTCGGGCCGATGATCCAGCAGGTACAGATGCTCTCTAGGTATAGTGTTTGGGTAGTCGCACTTGGAGCACATCACCCTCACCCACCCAAAGCAAGTGATGTGGCTGGGCTTTTTGGTACTGAGGTCCCAGCAGGAATGGCCGTTAAAATTCTTAGTGTGCAAACCATGGGGAGTGATGGGCCATGTCCTGCCACACTGGCCCATGATGTGTTGACTGGAGGTCTGATGGATTATCCACAGCTGATGTGGATTAGTGGCCTAAGAGCTCCACCAGCTCTTGACACATATCCAATCTTTTCTTGTAAGTTAGGAATGGATGGTCGCAGTGCTGGAAAAACAAAATGTTGTTTATAGTGCAATGGAGTTATTTTTACTTGACCCAATTTTTACAATTTATGGAAAAAAACATTGGTTCTAAAATTTGTACGATATGATCCTTTTATGTATGATAAGATTTAGTATTTAAAATGTATATTTACATTGCATATCAAGCATGAACAATTTCGAACAAAGAAGAATTTCAATCTATATTGCAATGCAATGACAGATAAAAAAACAAAAATGAGGATTTTAATAATACCTCAGTTGGGGTGATTTCAGAATTTACATGTTTTTAATTTTAGTTTTAGGGGAATTGGTGGAATGGAAATTTCAATTTATGAAGGTTACAGATTGAATGAAACAAATGATTTGAAGTGATTGTACCTCAGATTTTACTGCTCAGTATTTTTTCTTCACAAATTTTGAAATGTGATGAAAACCGGTTTGCGCTTAAGTTTGATTCAGATTTTTTAATTTGATTTTTAAGTAATTGATCGGATTTTAATTTACACCAGATATTACTATGATAATCTTTTAAAAAGACAAAAAAAATTAAAAATTGAAAAGCAGAAAAACTGATTGTTTAAGTAAGTTTTCTCAATTTATTGAAAAAATTTGAAATTTCGGAAGTGCAGCGAATAAGTCAGAAGAGAATCAGGAAAAATGATACGGTGACCATTGACCTACTATCCAAGATGAAGGCAAAATATGATCTTTTACTGCAGCTTTGAAGGTTGGATTTTAAGGGAAAAAAAATGTTGGAATTACTTTGACAGAAGTTTACCCAATTAATACTGGTTCTGCCAGCAGCAAAACCAGCCTCTTTACTCCATGGGTAAATGAATAAAATTAATTTTGTAAGATCTTCAGAGGAAAGAACCTTTTCTATCTCTATTCGCATGGTTCATTACATCTTGTGGAAAATAATTGTGTAGCTTATAATCAAATTTACAAGTATATATTTGTGAATATATAAATTTATAAAAGATGTACAAAAATAAGTTTAATTAATTAGATGATTAGATTATAGTGTTACGTATATTGTTATGGATTTCATTTTTTAAGGATACATATTGTATAACACAGTCCATTTGAAGTTCACTTTTTTGAAGGCTGGAAATCTAATCTTTGCCTAGAGTTAGCTCAAACGATAGTGATATACTAAAAAATATTTCTCTTATAAGTGAAAGAAGTTTCCAATCAACGATGTAAAGTCAAACAGAATAGAACTTATTTTGCAGATGTGGAGTTTTTTTATGTTTTAGCTGAAATATTTTTTTCGGGCATGTTTTGGAGTTCATCTCCATCATTAAGGCTAACTAATTGTGACTCCCTAGGGGGATATATTTATGGTTCTTACATTATTTTTTTTTGTGTGTTTGGATGATCCAAACGGGCATAAATTTATATTAGTTCAGAACAAGAGTCAAGTTGATTTGGCTTTAATTTTCTATTTTTTATTTCAGGTTTCTGTTGATTGGTGGGATGTTCAAGATATAGTTTCATTAGGTCCTTTGAAAGACTTTAAAGGATATTTCGGATAGTGACGTAGGGGCTTGTAAATGAGTTTTATACACGTGTAGGTTAGGTATTTTCTTACCTGAAAAACAAACTTCGATATTGCTCCATTCAAAATTAATATATAAATTTTGCCGACCAGACCAAAACTTAGACAATGATGCAAAGTTCAAAGATGGAACATGTAAATACAATGGATCCGACTTGGATACTACTATTTTCCTTATTGTTGCTTTTAAAATATATATATATATATATATATATATGAATGTCTGTAAAGCGAACCAAAGTTGTGTATGTAAAAAGTTTTATCAAAGAAAACATGAACTGCCTCATTTTCTCTCAGTACTTTTAGTGGATACCTCACTTTTACTCTCAGCCCATCGCAAACAATCTTACCATCTCCACTTTATCTGAGATTAGCAACAGGAAGGCAGCAGGCAAGCTAGTTTAGCTCAAAAAGTAAGTATCTAGAAAATCAAACACCTGACAAAAACATATTTGGGATTCAATTTTTGAAAATAGAATTGTTGAAAACCTGCCTTGGGCTCCCAGGAGTACCCTAAGGAACTTTCATCCGGTTATGTTGAGAAGTTTTTTTGATAAGTTGTCATATACTGATGGACTTTTGGTGAATTATAGTAAGTGTGATATATATTTTGGTTACAATGGAATACAAACTCATTTAAATATTTTAATCCATTCAAAATACATTTGGATAATATATTTTGAAAAAGTTTTACTGTAGAAACTCTATACATCACACCACTTTTACTAGGAAAATTTTATTTACTTATTTCTTTTGTGTCATCATTTTTTCATACACGAAAAAGTTATCGAAACTGTTGAACTGACACAGGAAAAATATCTTTAAGAATATACCATTTTCATTATTATTAGTTTTTGTACGGCTTGAGTTACGTCTGTTTGATTTTGCCCTCAATTGCATCTGCAGTCGGAATCAACAATATTTAAAATGTCTTCATTCATAAAACTCAGGATTGCAAAAGATTTTGCTGATATTCAATATTTTTGAAAAAATCTGAGTTTTATTGCTGGAAACTTTTGCACGCACCTGATTTTTTTTCCTTTTTTAGTCACAGTTTTTCACAGAAGATTTATTTAGGAGGATTATTATTACTAAAGTAAATACTAGTCCTAATGAACAGCTGCCCAAAAAAATCTCTAAGTAGATGGATGGAAATCTGATCGTGCTTCATTTAATTTGAACTGATTCATTTTCAATGATGTCAAGCAGTGTCAAAGGAAAATGTATTCGCTCCTAACCGGTCTATCTTGAGATACGAAAAGTATATTTCATCCAGATTGAATTAGATATTAATAATGGAATAACAGCATTGATTATATTTTTTTGCAAGTAGATTATCAAATCAAATTATTAGAAACAGGATTGAATAATGGGGACCGAAACATCATCAGATGTATATATTCTATTTGAATATTTTTTATACAAATCAACAACTTCTCTCATTTCCATTTTTGATGGGAGAACAAAAGAAAGCAAATGAGAGCAAAAAAGCAATTAAATGAATGAATTAAAATGAAAAATTCTCCTTTTATTCTGTCTCTTTTTTCTTCAAGTAAAGAAAAATTCTCTAATTTATGTATAAATCTGAATAATTGAGTAAGAAATAATGTTACATTTTGGTATTGGCAAAAATGTTTTTAGTCACTTCTTAGCTACTGTACCTGATTTTGTTAATGGTTGAATCGGTTGGCTACATGTTTTGAAAGACTGACCCAAAATGATAGTAATTTTATTATATCAAATACTTTGTTCTAATAGACCAGTTGCACTCAATCATGTTGTTCCTATATCTTGATTTCAATCCTTCTTTACATGAGTTTCATTGATGATGTCACCAAGTCAGAGTGACTCAAACAAGAAGTTGTCATTTTTTGTGTTTTTAGTCCATAAGACTTTTTTCAGTTTTGAGAAAAATTAATTTTTTAAGGTTTTATCAGGAGTTCTTGTTTACAATGTAACTGTAATTACTTTCTATCTATCGTACGGAAGTATAACTATGATGTATTCAGATATTTCCCTTGTTGAGATTATCTATGCTTTTTCGATATATTGATAATGGTGACACAAAAAGCTGTGCAAACTTAAGTTGACCTGTCCAAGGGTGTGTATGTCTGTTGTTAAGATCTGATGATATCAGATTTAAAAAGAAAAAAAAAAAAAAAAAAGATTGTTTCCATCCCTGACCAATTTTTCACAAAAAAGGATGTTACTGGAAGGAACAAAAGGGATTAACTATATACCTCAAAGCCTATTATTTCTTTCTCAAAACTAACTAATTTCTGGAGAAAATGATGGTCTACTGGATTGAGAGCACAAAAAATATTTGCAAAATCTTCGATTGTGTTTTTTTTTCTTTCAGAAAAATCAATTTTTAAGGTTTTAATGTAACTCAAATGATGAACTGGACCCTTACAACAATCTCTTTCCAAAAACAATCAGAAATGAGTTTTGAACAAATTTAAAATTATTAAAACATTGTCATTTTGTATTAAAACCAATGCTGATACCTACCACATTTATGCTGTTATAGATCTCTTAGAAAAGACATACTTCCAAACAAATTTTTATTATCACAGCTGGAAATAACTTCAGATTTAATGGTATAGGTATTCGTACAATGTATGTATCCCAATTCAGTCAACATGATGGGATTGTTCAGTCAATCAACATGATTTCTGTATTGTTTCTTCAGTACATAATAATATTGATTTTTAAAAGATAAGCCCAAAGCAAGTGGCATTGAAAAACAGAGAATAACTATGTAAGTATCATGGTATCATGTGGAAATATTTTGCCTCGATGATAAAACAGAAACAAGCAGATATCTTTCAAGCGCTGCACATGATTCCATCATTTGGGAAAAAATTCCCTTTTCACTTACAAAGTCTTACTGTACCTTTGAATATAAATAAAGAGTTGAATAAGGAAACTTTAATGAAATTTTTTCTTGCTTCTTATGATTGGATTAATCTTAGTTATATTTATTAAACAAATTTCTTTAAACCAATAAAATCAGCATTGATCAGAGATTTTTATTTCCCTTTGTTATCTTTCAGAAAATAGAGTATTGATAATGTAAAACCGTAGGAAAACTTAGCAGTGAACATAAAATTAAGATAAAACATTATCATACTGTTAGTATTTCTTTAAAATATAAGATTCAATTCTACTTGTATATGCATTAACAGATTGAAAAATGAACATTTTATCTCAATTCAGAAAAATAAATTTAGATGAAAACCTTTTCAATGAATCATTTGATTTTTTAAATTTATTCTCTTGATGTTTCATTTTGTTCGTTTTCCTAAAGTTGTTTTTTTTTTCATCCACAGACGTCTATAGGAGGTGACAAAAACAATTTTCAACTTTGGAAAACCAATGCAAACCCATACTGAAAGGAAATTGTATTTTTGCATAGCGTTCATATTTAAACAGTCCTTATTCCTATAGGTTTGTACATCAGCATTTTTAAAAAACTTTCATTTTGAAGTACACATGCAAAGACCCAATAAAGAGTACCTTTTCCTAAATTTGCAGATGAAAGTTCATAAATAGTTCTCATTTGAAGAGACACATGCACCTACACAAAAGAGAAACCATCTTCTTGTGGAGTACATGGATCAGCATTTTCACGGGTTTCAAACCTAAAATCTCACATGTGAATACACACTGGAAAGAAATTATTTTCAGCTCAAATGTGTTTATAAGCGTTTTCAGAAGATCCAAGTTTAAAAATGCATATACAAAAACACAGGAGAGAAACCCTATCTCTGTCAAGTGTGTGCATCAGCCTTTTCCAGTTTGAAAACTCAAATGCAAATAAGCGCTAGAAAATGACCATATTCTTGTCAAGTTTGTAGAGCAGCATTTGTAAATAAATCACATTTAAAGAACCCAATATACAGACACAAGAGAGAAACAATCTATTTGTTGCATATTTGGTTTAGCTTTTTCCCAGGACAATTCAAAAAGTCACTTGCAAAAACACACGGGAGATTTTAGACCAGGTACTAAATCAGGGAGAAAACAATGAGGCAGCTGAAGACACAACTGAATGAGAACTTTGCAGACTGCTTTCAAAAATGAATGGGACACTGGCACAAGTGCGTGAGGCCCCGGGGGGGGGGGGGGCTTTGAAGTGCACTTAGGCACTTAGATAGGCTATATTTTCATCATTTTCAAAAGGCTGGATACTTTCTGTATGGACCCCCATATACTTCTCGAGTTAGCAACTATAATAACCATTGGTGGAACATATTATGACAAGTTTCAATAAACATAATTTGTCTAATTCATACAATGTCATCCTGTGAAAAAGTTTTTAGTATTTTCTAATTGTTTAATGCAGAGGGAGCTGTACATTATAATTGAACAACTATAGCCATCAAAGGTGGCAAAGGCTTTCACCCCATTTTTTATATGCATGTGTTTGTGTTTCAGCTCTCTTGGTCATACTTTATTGTTTGCAGACTTGAAAATTAGCATCAGTATTCCAATGAAACCCCTTCTAATAGAGAATTTTTTTTTTTCAAAGTCTTTTTTTGTCGGGTTTGTGCATAACATGTAGATCCTCCAGAATCTAGATATTTCTAGATGTTTTCTCACTCTATCTTAGATGTTTTCCAGCAGAAAATACCAGTAATGTGATGAAAAGAATTCATTTTGTTTTTACATGATTTCAGATTTTGATGTTGTTCAGTTATAGATAATGTCATCAAAAGGTTAAGACCCAAACACTTCATTGAAATGATGATGACTATCAGAGAATCCTGATGTTACACAGGGAAGAGATAATTGCACATATGAAAAAATGAGTGTATCAAGAGGCTGATTATATAATCAAAAATTGCCAAGGGTATCAAGTACAGCTTTTTATGTAAGCATTAATGAGATGTTTGACACCAATTGTTTTCATTATTTCAACCTTAAATAATGTTTGGCTATGATTAGTTTTTTGAAGTGAAATAATTGGAACCGTACAAATGATGAATTGCATTGAATAATGATTATAAATTGTAAACCCTCACTTGATGTTTAAAACTACCACCTTGATGAGGTTTGGGGGGATCCTCTGGTAGGCACAGGGCCCTATGCAGCCAGATAGATTGCTTAAGCTCCAGCTGGTTCTGCCAAAGATTTTTAATTATATGACATTTTAGATTATGTCGAAGACAAATTGCTTGAAAACTAACTTATTCTGGTTGCCACATCATATTTACTAGCGGAAAACCTGCTCCATGGTTGAGATGTCATGTAGTTCCTATAGAAGGTCTCAATGGGGCCTTTGGCTGCAATATTGGATTGAAACCACTTTTTAAGGGTACCGTTATTTGATTCATCTGGCTACAATGCCTTGTCTTGGCTATTTAAAGGTCACATACAAATAAACAGAATCAGATTTTCAGTATCAGGCAGATAGATGAAAATCAGATCAAGGTGAGCACGAATGCCAACCCCATGCTATCATTATTCAGTTGCAAATCATCCTGACTCTTTTTCACTTTCTTTAGGTTAGCACATTCTAGGGTTACCTTAATTCGATACATCTGAAACTTCATCTACATAGAGGTCATAATCACGTAAACAGGGTCAGCATTTTAGTACTAAATAGATAGAAATTAAATCATTATCCACATGAGCAGGAACATCCTCAACCCACATTTTTTTCCTTTTGTTTGGAATCTTCAAACACTAACATGTCCAGGCTCCCATTAGTAACCCGAGAAGACTTGGTGGCTATGGCTCTGGCCATCCTTCAGTTATGCTAACACAGGAGGATAGACAGACATTTGGCTTATCAATATAAGATATTGATGGAAAAGTAAATTACTGTACTGTGTTCCCTAATCAGAGGTATTCAGGTTGGAAAAATCAGTTTGTGTTTATTGAAAGCCAACTGTTATATTCAGTGAAGGATTACTCTTTATCTAAAATTGCATGTGGATCCCACTTCACACATTATCTGAAAGAGCACAGACTGAGGATAAGAAAACATTTTATTTTTTCCTAATAGCCCAAAGGAATCAAAAGTTATACGAAAGACCAAGTTTTGAAATCCGGAAGTAATTCTGGAATTTCAATTTTGTTGTTTGTAAGGGGAGAAAAAGTGAAAAATTGTCCTAGAAATAGCTGGCAATGAATGTCCATGCAGTGCATATACAATGAATGAACGAGCTTTGTGTGGAATAACCCTCACGCCTGAGCAGTGGAGTTTAAAAATTCAACAGAAAGGAAAAATTTTCCTAAATGGTGCGCATTTGATGACACAACGGTGTTAGAAATTGTATTCCATCTTTTTTCCTCAAATGTTGACCTTTGAATCACTTTCAGAATAGGATGCTATGTGCAGGAATGATCTTGTATAATACTGAGCTAAATATCAATTTTTGCAGATCAATGCCACAGAGATCAGTTGGCTATGAAATAATAAAGGGTTCAAAATGAGGATTTTAGCTAGCAAAAAAATAGAATGCAAGTAAAAACAAAAGCTGAAACTAGGTTCAGTTGCCCTTTGAATTGCTATGAAAATTTATTTAATCTTTTTCAATTGTTGGGAATATCCACTGAATAAAAGCATCGTAGGATAGAATGATCATATCAATATGAAGCTATTAATTTCTTCAAGCAAATAAGAGGCTAAGTTAAACAAGGACCAGTGGTAAAAAAAATATAGACATGATATTACAACATTGAAAGATTTGTCTTGGGTTAAATAAGGTTTAAATGTCATATCATAGTAGAAAAATGATGAAAATATGATGCCATCAATTTCTCTTAGCAAATAAGAGGGTGAGTAAAACAAGAAATCAAGCTAGAAAATTACATTGTTCAAGAATAGACAATATTACAACATGGAAAGGTTTGTCTTAGGTTAAATAAGGTTTAAACGTCGTATCATGATACATCAGTGTCTAGTAAATAATAGCAGAATGTTAGGTGATCGTATTAATATGACACTATCAGTTCTAGCGACTAAAGCCAAGGAAAAACAAAGAAAGTACAAAATTCAAGGATAGACAAGTAATTACAGCATTGAAAGGTTTGTATAAGGTTGGGTAAGGCTTATATGTCATATTTGGTATCTAACAAATACTGTTCAAACCATAATTTCACTTATCTTGAACTGACTTGAACTGGTTAAACTCAACAAGTAGAACCTAACCGTGATTTGAAACTAAATCAAAGAGATTTAAGTTTAACAATTTTCAATGTTTATATAAGCATGATTTACCACAAAATTTAATCTATCTTACTGTAGCCTATGGTCCACCTTTCCACTGATTTTTTTTTCTGAATCTCATGATATATCTATAATACAGCCAATTGAAAAGCATATGCAAACAGACACAATTTTCCATAATCATATAAGTACGCCTCCGTGCAAAACTAGCTTCTCTGCACTGTAGTTATACGTCCAAACTCCAAAATATTACCCAAGTCTCATAACTGTCCTCACAATATCTCCAAAACTTCTCAATAAACTTCAATGAAGTTTTATGGGAAGATGAACAGTAGGCTGTGGAAGGACTGATTAAATCTTGTGGCCAAATTATTCCTTCTTACAATGGTGTTTGCAGAGGTTCAGGGTTTTCTAACAACAGTTCTCTGGTGGTAGAGAAAGAACGGATTTGGTATGCATGGCAAGAACAATTCTTGACATCTTTTTTCCTTTGTTATGGTAAGAAAGTGGAAAGAAAATATCCACATGCAATGGTTTTGAACTGAAACCAAAGTTATTAAAGAAGAATATGGGTTTATTGAAATAAAAGTAAATGAATAAAATCAGTTGAAAGATTCTATTTGTTAAATGTCTCATGAAGGCAACAATGAATCTATAGTAATCTATGTAGATTAAAGTTCTGATTGAAGTTCCTTTCTGTGTAAAAAAAGTGGAAAAGGTGTTCCTTTGATAAAAATTGTCTGTAGAAGAAAAGAATTAAACTTACATAAGTTCGGCAAAATGTTTCCGCATAGAGACAAGCATTCACAAACATTCATCTACTATTGTTCTGATGTTCAGTCTGCACCAAAACAGGTGAATAATGTTTGAATTGTTCCAAACGGGTGTCCATTGTTTCTAAATGTAAAGTGATTCTAACTAAATAGTATATGTAAGATCCCCAGGAAAATTGTCAGAAATCATTTCCACGAAAAAAAAGAATTTAAAAATCCCATTATTGTTTATTTCAAGTTAGTATACGAATGTCAATTGGATGGTGGCTGAATTGAATGTGATTGATAATCCAACGATACTGTTAGCATAAAACGACTGATCAATTTTGATGAGTTCCACATACTGCGTAAGAATTTATCATGATCCTACAAATAACAAAGACAAGTAACCAGACAAACAAGCACATAATTGCAAGCGGGAAGTTCTTAGTGATAAAAATTTATTTTCTGGTCTTCAAGTTCAATCCGTTTGGATTACCATTTTTTTTTATCAAGTGATTTATGTGTTATATGTATACCAGTGAATTCAACCAAAATAATTGAGACGAATCATCACAGCTATGTACCATATATGAGGCAAGCTCTTTATTTTCAACTTAACCACATGTATATGATTCTTATACATGTTAACTGTAATTCAATTTTATCTTAATAATTAATAACCCAAATAAGAAAGATATGAATCTTCAATTCAGTACATTATAGTAGCTCAAGAGAGTGTAGTAGAAGCTACAATAGTAAACAAAGTTGGCATCAAGAGGTTTATCAAATGAGCATATGGCTGTGTCCCGATAATAATTTACAAAAAGTTTCAATAATAGAACTGCAGTATATAAGTAATTGTATGTATTCTAATATACATGTTACTAGTCAGAATTATTGATAAATTCTATTTTTGCAAGTAGTATTCCTAATCCCATACTTGCTTTATTAAAGTATCTCCCTAAGTGTACGGATTAAAACAATTCATTTTGCCTTCAAGACTGTGTTATGGCAGAGGACCATAGAGCACATGAGTGGAAGCACAGTTTATTATTGAATAAAAGATTTAAAGGAAACAAATTCTTGGATTTTATTCTGATTTGAGATGATGGCTAAATTGTAATGACATTCCTGGGTAAATGAAGATATTTTTCATTTTGTTTTATTCGGTGGAAGTATTCTAAACCGATATTATTTCTATGCCTTACTACTTTTTACCATCAACTCAACTTGGTTCATTCCTCATTTTTTTAAACAGCCTGACTAAAGGTTATGAGAACTTATCCAAAAATCTGTTTACTCTTTCTTCTCTTCCACCATGATGTATTTCTGCCTGAAATATTTCTTTTTATACTACATAATTAAGTAATTTATATCATTATTGTTTTGTTTTGCCATTCTGGCACTTATGACTTGTTTTGAACCAAGATATCCAATTGATTTAGCATGACTTAGTGGTTGACTTCACCATTGTCAGCTAAAAACGTGACTTTTTTGAATGACCCTAATCTCAGTCCAAAACAAGTCAGAAGCACTATCTGATCATTTGCGATCAAGTATATTCTCTATCTGCCTTTGTTTTTTGTCAATTTTATGCATCCATAGTTGGTTTTGTCAATGGTTGAAATTTGCACTAACCTTAAGCAAAAGATTTCTTTGAATTTATCTAGAAATAAGGGAAACGCTACTTTATTTTCAAAAAAATGTCCTAGAGTTGACTGCACCCTCTAACCAGTTGTAATAAATAAAATATCTTTTAAAATCAATTAGTGGTTATAGGTCTTCCCCAAAGCATGCCAGTTTTTTCCTTTCTCAGCTTCTCCGTTCCAAACATTTAAAACTTATAATAAACAAAATATCTTTCAAAATCCATTTGCACACTATTTAAGGTATTCTTGAATCTCAATTCAAAAAATAGTTTTAAATAAAAACCTTTGTAATCAATCTATTGGACTATTGCTGTACATAGGAAAATGTAAGTGTTATTCGGTTTCATTCAGTGTTTTTTCTAATTATAAAAGGTTTGATATTTGAACTTGTTCAGTTAGCTCAATCCAAAAAGTGCCTGTTTTTTTTTATATAATAATTCTCCATTTGCAGATATCAGTAGAGAAAGAGCAACAAATTTCAAATTTGAGAAGATACATGCCAAACCATACTGAAGAGGAACCGTATCCTTGCAAACTGTATGATGTTCCTTTTCATGGATTTCATATATGAATAATGACATATAAGCACGTAATGTAGACAATCCAACATTTTCACGTGAGATTTGAAAGTTGAGAGGGAAACATAAAACTAGAAAGCATTCTTTTTGCCGAGCGTCCTAATCTGAATTTCCAGATAATTCCCATTTGAAATCGCACATGGAGATACACGAAAAAAACCTATCTTCTTGTCAAGTGTGTGGATCAACATTATCACGACTTTCCAGTTCAAAAACCCACGTGCGAACACACACTGTGGAGAAGTCCTTTTTTTCTGTCAAGTGTGTAGTACAGAATTTTCAAAGAATTCGCATTTGAAAAGGCACGTGCGAATGCATACTGGAGAGAAAACATTTTCTTGGCAAGTATATAGATCAGCATTTTTAGAGAGAGCGGGTTTGAAAAAGCACATGCAAATACACGCGGGAGAGAAACCATTCCCTCATTGAGTGTGTTTATCAGCATTTTCAGTGGTTTCACGTTTGAAAAACCAAATGGGAATACACACTGGAGAAAAAACATTTTTTATCAAATATGTGGATCCGCACGTCCACAGAGTTCACACTTGAAAAAGCACATGCTTACACACACTAGAGAGAAGCCATTTCCTTGTTAAGTATGTTCAGGGAGTACAAGTTTATAAAGCCACATGCGAATACTCACCAGAGGAAAACCATTCTCTTGTCAAATTGTGCAAACTTTCTCTTTTAAAAACAACTTTATGTTTTGAATTGTTTTTAATCTTTTTCATGTTTTTGCAAGGGAAAAAATTCATGTGATTATAACAAAATATTGGACATTTTGTTTCAAGGTCAATACTTATTTGTGGATTAGAAAAATTGAAACTTTTGAAAGATATTCTCTTCTCTTTTAGCAATTTTGCATTGTTTGTTAGCAACTTTGCTGAGCTTCTCATTGGTTCATCAGCTTTTTGTAAAGATTATGTGCATAGTCAAGGATTTGATATGGACAAATACATCTTTAAAATAGTTCATTTAACAGATGCATTGGCAATGTTTACTTTTAGCTAGGTATCTAAAATGTCACTTCTTTCAACAACTCTCTATAAAAGCCCTAAACACATTTGGTGGAATGCCTATTTTACCCTCATCTTTGAACCGGTTAATGTCTACCTTTTTGGCCCAGCATCTCAAGCCGCTCATCTTCTTTCACCCCTCTCTAAATTTGCAGTTGCCACAGTCTCTATTCATTGACTATGACTATATATATATTGTCTTGTCACTTATCTTCTTCAAACCATATTTTCTACAAACCGTTCACTTTCCAACTTGAATATTTCCTACACCATGAATTTTCATTAAAAAATACAATTCAGTTTTATTATGGGAGAAGTGGATCAGATAACAGAAAAATCTTATACATCATGATACAGGCATGAAATTTGGTGTGTTTGTTTTGCAGATGGTTCTGATCAAATCTGCCAGATTGGCCACTTGAAAATCCAAGATGGTGGTTATTTTTCAAGACAGCCACCAATTTGACCTCCTTAAGTCGTTTGCATCCGGAAAACTCAATGTTCATACAGATCACAATATATTTTTGGTAAGTAAATTTTGTCAGCTTTCCTAAGATGTATCATGCCAATTTCCATCTGTTGTGCAAAATAAGTTATAGGTAAAAAAACATATAGATTGGAATTCCAGCATACACTGTCTATAAGGAAGAGAAAGATAACTATTTGGGGGGATAGAATCTTTGCAAACTGGTTAAATCATAACTATAGCTAGCGAAATTAAGAAGAAAATCATTGCAAGTTTTTCTATGAATATTTAGGATGGCCATTAAGAAATTAATCATGGACAAGTGAATGTATATTTTTTCCAATTATGACTAAGTAATTGCATCTAAAATTAATTCACTTCTTTTAGAGTATATTGCCCACCCTACCACGGAATTCCATTAAAATTCCAAACTTCTGGAGAGATCGTCTGGACAGATAAGAGTGAATACTGTGATGTACAAAAAAAGGAAAATATTTCTCAATCAAAAACCAGTTCCTGGATCCATACCAAAATTTAATCACTTCTTTTACAGAATTCAGTAAACCCTTGCCGTAACAAACTAATTTGAGGAGGGGTTTGGTGTTAAAGCTGAAAGTTGTACCTAATGATTGCCTCTCATTAGGAAATAGGAAGTAAGTTTGGTAATTCAATGCATTTAACGAACATTGATCAGTAAATCTTAAGGTAGTTAGGATTTTATTTAAAAACTTTAATTTTTAATAGGAATATTTTTTAATTCTGTTGTTAGAAATATAAATGCAAAATTCAAGTCATTTTGATGTTTATGAATTACACTTTTGATGCTGTCGATTTTCTGAAAAATCACATTTTGTAAATTTTTCTCCTTAATGACAGATTTTGACTATAAAATTATATCTTATAGAAGTTTTTAATCTCAGCTGTCAAATTCCCAGTAAAAATTCAAAACAACACTTTTTCTGCATATCTCTGAATTTTTGAGATGAGGTATTATTATTATTTCTATTAATATTCGGACCATCCTCATCTTGATTGTTTTTCATACGTTTCGGCTGTTGTACTCTACTGCCTTCATCAGGTATCATCTGGTAGGTGTGGGGAAGTAACGAACCGAACCCTTTAGTTATCCGACGGGGGTATATTGACCTCACTCCCCTCTTAGCATTAGTATTATTATTATTGTCTCGCACTAGGATTGAACCTAGAACAATCAGATTACTTTGCAGTAATTTTGTCTGATGCTGTAACCACTACGCTATGTGTCCATGATACCTGATTAAGGCCATAGAGTGCAACGGCCGAAACGCTGTATGAAAAACAACCAAGATGAGGATGGTCTGAATATTAATAGAAATAACTTTTTCTGCAGTTTACAATATTTTTATGCAAAATTGTTGACAAATAATCATCATTCTTTAAACAAACTGCACATCGTTCTTATTTAATTTTATTGCAATAAACTTTGTGTTAATAAGAATAAAGATAGAAAATTCTCAAAAACTGTAATTGATTTTCTAATAATAATATAGTGTAAACTTGTTTTTATAAAAAATAAGTGGGAATTTTTCGTTTTATACTGGTTCTTGAATTTTTTCCATTATGAATAAAATATTTCTGCATAAAAAATATTTTATTCTTTGATTCCTAGTAGTTTCATACAAAATCATTGACGCATTCTGATTTAGTACATATAATGATATGGACAAACTAGATTTATACCAGTGATTTTCAAACTTTAACTGCTCAGGGAAACCTTTTCAATAATTGAATACTCAAAAAATAACTTCCCTTTCTACCTATGTATATTTACAAATTGCATTTTGGCTTCGTTTATCGAATTTTCTGAATTTTATAATCACAAACAGAAAATACACACTTGCGTAGTAAAGTGAAAATGTTTTATTAAAAGTACTCTTCGTAGAAATAAAATAGAATTATGTTGAGGCCGTGAAGTATGTTGTGAAAATGTCACTCTGTTTCGATGAATCCCTGGAAATCACAAAACACAGTTTTAGCCTGAATACTACTGCTTCAGACGATCTGGATTTAAGACCAAGAGAATTGTTATCATCTGTTTTGACCACTCAGAAAACAATTTATTTGTAAACAAAGAAATTAAAAAGAAACTAAGTATGTGATTTAAAAAACGTCAATATTAACTTTCCGTTGCAATGAAAAAGATGTCATTCTTTCCCACTTTAACTTTCCTCTTATTAAAAATGTGAGCAAAATATGCCGTTAATAAGAAGAAAGTTTGTTATGGTCTTCATCTCTTCAAAGAGAAAACTTATTCATCTCAATTTTTAGTCATTTTGTGGTTTTCTTCACAAAGAGTTCTAGGTTATCAGATGTGCTTCAGTTTTGTGACATGATTTCAACTTGGAAAGATTTGCATTTTCTACCAACCACATTAGCTTCTTTTCTCCAATATTTTATGTCAAGTGTTTCAAGTAAAAAGTTATTAATCAAATGTGTTTTAGGTTTGTGACTTTTGATTTTATCTTCTTTGAATATTCTATTGTCCAATGTGACTCTCTTATTCATTTTTATTATCTTGCCTTTAATGAAGAAAGCACCATTTGTTTTAATTCAATTATTTTAATAAAATGAGAACTTTTTATGCTTTTTTCTATTTTTGAATGAATTCAGTATAATCCAGGAATAAACAAAAAAATTTTTTATATATTTTATGAAGGAACAAAATGTTAATAATACTGGATAGTTTGTTTACAAACTCATTCAGCAATTTTCAGAGTTTTAAAGTTCAATATAACGATATTTTCAATTTTTCCCCAATTTTGGGGGGATGAAATATGGCAACATTATTATCAATTGTGACTACCTTTTCACCTTCATCCTATCTTTGTGATAAAAAGCAACTGAAAATTGAGATGAAGGTAGAAAGCTTGTCAAAATTAATAATACATTTTCTAGTTGGTTTACTAACTCATCATTCCCAAGATTTCAATTTCTGTAACAAACTGTATTAACTCTATATAATTTGTTCCTGAGAACTATAATCTATCAGATTGAACTACAGAAGTGAATTATTGCACTAAAATAATTCAACTCGAAAAATGATTTTAATTTTTGTACCCCAATAAATTGTTTCAATTCCTTTCCTTAGTTTGTAAAAATAGGGTCTCATAAAAATAACCCCATCACATTAATTAAGAAAAATAAAAAGTCAACCGGTGTTTTTGGAAGTACAATGCAACATTTGAGAATGTCCTCTGATTCGCTCCCTTTCTTTCCGGGTAATTCACAAAGCAGTAACATGATGGATAGGCAAAATGATTAGACAGCCTATTGAATTGCAGCAAAATTGGCATCAGCCTAAACAGATTCGGGATAATGATACGGACCCTATTGATATAGACTGTACCATTATACGTCTAACTGCACAATTGCATTATTCCATGCCTTAAAAACTCCTTACGTGCGCAACGTCCTGTTCACTGACTGACGTTTCCCAACTCTATTAAAACTTCATAGTACCTCGGGTATATATGCAACTGAACGTTAAGCAGAAGGACTTTAAGCAATTTTTTTTTTTTTTAGGGGTGGAAATAAGAAGAAAGGGGGAAAAGAGGTGGGCAGGATTTTGCCATCCTGAAATTTGACCTGCGTGATTGGTCGGGGGAAGGGGCGGATCTTGACTGTTGTTGCTAAGTTATCTACAGCATTTTTTTTTCTTTCTTAAAGTTTCAAGCTAAAAAGTCCAGGTGTGTGTTATCTATGGAAACAATTGGTATGTATAATTGTATACAGTGGATAATTGATTTTTCATTGGTTGGCTTTGAAAATACCAGTAATACCAAACCTCGTTTACCAAAGGAATTTTGATAAAAAAAATATTTTTTTTAAATCAGTTGAACCCTGGGCTGTCCAAGCACACTGACAAGCTCTTCGGGCCCCTCCACAGCGGAGGTTAAGGGCACTGAAAATAAAGCAATGTTAGAAAAGAAGTGACCGTCAATGTTATAGTCGATTACAGCAGCATCTCACAGTTGAATATAATGATGAAGTCTCCCGTATGAGCTTTTGCCCGAGTGTATAACAAATTATTGTCGGATAAACACATTATTTGAGTTATTAATATAAGTCTTCAAGACAAGAAAAGTAATTTACATAATACGTTTCTTAATCAAAGGTATTTGTGAATGAAAAATAAGATTATGTCTCTACGCCGATTCAATTTCTCTAACTGAATAATATTCTATTATATAGATACAGAGTTACGCTCCCTTGACTTGCCGTAAACCTATGAATTAACGACAGTCATACAAATTACGACACAGAGAATCATAAAGGTTATTAGAAAAAGTGTCCGATGATCTGTTGAAACAAAATTCATTATATATTGATAAAGAAAAAAATAATTGATATTTTTATACATTAGCCGTGTTTCAAGGTTGTCGGGTTGAAGTGATACACTAGATTTTTTTTTCAAACTAATTACCGTTCCTTCATTTTTGACACTGATATTCATCACCGGTTATATTGATTTCTTTGTTCTTTGTCATCAGACGATACAATTTTTCCAGATGATTTGACGTTTGTATCTTTTTTTTTCAATGCTGTATTTTCTTTTGACTTTGATATTATTGAACGATCAAGATGGGAACTTTTTAAATTGACTGAGAAATCCGCACAATTCGACCTAACTTTTACTTGAAACTCTTGAAATCAAGACTTGAACTAGAAGTGAATCTCGGCTGTTTTTTCGCATTACAATTTTTATGTTTGAAAGGTAAGTTGGAAAAAGTGTGGTTCACGTTTTCCTTTGGGTAAGTGTGAATTTTCACCATTGACTAAATCGTGTACGGATGCCCAAAGTGAACAAAAACAAACGCAATGAACCGTTGAATAAAGTTTTTCAAACAGGAATGGAGTCAGTGACGGAAGTTTTCACGGGGAAATTCAATTAATGATCTATGATGAAAGTTTCCTTCTCTGAAAACTTTCTTTTTTGGAAAAAATATTAATTGTTGAATGTATTTTACATCACTATTTGCCCATGTATTATGACGGAATAGTCCGTCTGATATTCAGATGAGTTTTTTTTTGTCAATAAGTACAAGTAAATGATTACTAGTATGAAAATGATATGAAATTTATATCATTATTTATTATAAATGAAAAAGAATAATTTAAATCAATGAAAGACTAACGCTGTGTTAGTTTACTTCTGCTCACCTTAGTAGTAAACAAGGGAGACGACTCCCAAAATAACAATGAAGGGAGGTAACACTGATGGCTGATTTTCGTAGTCTTGGATATCTTCCTGAAGCAAGACCAAAGCATTATTTCTTTCGATTTTACCACAAATAAAACGACTATTTTTGTGCTGAAAACTCTACGTGACGGATGTCTCAAATTATCTTTCAAGAAAATGTGTTTTTCTTTAAATTTCAGGTGCTTTAAATCCATTACACCCAGAAACTTATTTTTTGGAAAAAAAAATTTTTTTCCGAATTTACAAGGTTCAATTTACAATGTATACATAGTGTTATAGTTGGTACTAAATTCCTTCAATAAGTACTGGCTCAAAGGTGTGCAAAAGTATCGCAAGGCATCTCATATGTGTATGTATGTTCTTTATTACTTATATAATTCATGTAACTTCTGAAGAACCAGAGTAGTCACTCACTCACTACGATGGTTCTTATTATGTGTAAACCTCTCCCAGGTTCTCCTGAGAGCACATCAAGGGGCATAACTCCCATTGTGTTGAGGGCATGGGATCAGTCCACTGTTCTATATGCCCTTTCTCCTTCTGTGATCGCAGAATGGGTATGATTATATCTGGGGAAATAGAGCTCTAGGCATCCGTGAGACTCATTTACTGCAAGCTATCCCTTAGTGATGGTGTGGCCGGCAGAGTGACATCAAGTTGTACACCAACATTGCCATGCATTAAGAAATTATCAGGTGGCTTCAGCAAGGATGTAGGACTTGTTAGGGTATTCACTGTACCAGGTATGGACATAGCCAAGCCTTCCCTTGAGTGGCTCAACAGATCTTGTTTAGACCACCACAGCTATCTGTATTTCTACAAGCATACATTTAGCTACTTTGACAGAAGGCTCTGCTCAGCCATTACTTTAGGGGTAATAAGCTAATGAAACTCACTTCCATATAACCTAGTTCTTGAGGAATGGGTTATAATCAAAGGACTCAAATGGTGTAGTCCCCCATCAGAAAGTTCTTTATGTGCACCTTTAATGGAAACCAAACTCCCAGTGTGCCGCTTACCACTTTGGCCTCTCCAGATGACAAGGGTCACTTCCACCCATCCAGTGTAGTGATCTTCATATATAATATGATTTTTACCGTGCAAATCGAAAAAGTCGGTGACAGTTGGCTGAAATGGGAACTAAAGATTTGGAGTTGGCATCAGTGGCCCCTTGGTTGTGACAGGGCAATTGAGTTGCATGTGGTTCATTGCATTCTGGTCTGTCGATTGCTAATCTTTGCTGGGCAAACTCAAATATCAAGTATTTTCAAGCATGTCATTACACCCTGGTGTGCAGAATGTTGTGGTTTGAGTATCTCTGCACAAAGCTGTCAAAGTAGGAGAATCTCATCTTTGATTGGCACTCTTTGAAGACGGTACTGTTCCTCACACAAGTGCAAAAAGTGATAAATAGTAGATCATGATGCAATTTGTTGTAAAAATTCCACCAAAATCTAACATTCGTCATCAGTGGCAACAGCGGCAACTATTCTTGTCCATGTCAAAATCCCACAATTGAGGGCCATGCTTATGCATGGAGGCAGTTGCAACCCCCATAGCTCTGTTAATTGGCCCAGTCACATCGGTGGTGTCTACCTTATTGAACATCTGAAGCGATTCTTGTCATTCATGTTTAGGCAACATTAAAGGACGTTCATTTGAGTTCTCTGATAAGGTGCCTGCTGGGTTAGTTGGAAGCATAGTTAGGTGCAGCGTTGAGCTTTCCTGGGAGGTACTTGATACGGAATCTGTACATGAGTGAGTGTTCCTTGAACTTAAACACGCGTAGATTTACTCATATTCTAAAGAGCCTGGTTAGAGAAAATTCTTGTGAGTGGTCAATTGTCTGTAACAACCTTGAACATCCTAGTACTAACATTTGATATGAATTTAGTCCATTAATGAATGCAGTGCTTCTTTTTCTACTGGGCATAATTGCAAAGATAATAATTCCATTACACTTTGTTCTTTTACATGTCATCATAGCTCTAGTTTTAAGATAACAGTCATTGATCATTTACTTGTGATGATAGTCTAAGGATACCCCATCATAAAAGGAAATAGCTGTTCATTTTATTCCTCTAAAAATGATATTTTTTGACCGTTTGGTTTAAGACATTAAATTATTGAATTGCAATGATCTGACAGATATATAGGTGATATGAAATATAGGCTGTAACTTTCAAAACAGTCTGTATCTGGTGTCAAATGATGACAATAAATATCTTTTGTAATACACCAATCTTTAGACTGATTTCTGTTTCAAACCAAGAATTAACAAATTTCGAATCATTGAAGGAGGATTATCATTTCATTTCAGAACCAGTGCTAATAGCTTCTTTGTGTTGACAATTTCAGATGTTTTTTAAAATGAATACTTCCAAGCAATTCTTTGTAATCACAATTAAAAACAACTTTTGATTTAATGATATAAATCGTTGTGAAGCTTGTCTTTCAAATGCTAACAGAATTTAGTCAATTTGCTAGAACTGTTCAGTCTATCAAGATGATTTCTGTATTATTTTGTAATAATAATTGATTTATGATTATGGTGACTGTTGAAAGATAGCCACAAAGAAAGCTGCATAAGGCAACAGAGTATGCAAATATCACATCATGAAAAAAAATATTTTGTTAAATTAAGAAATAAACTATATTCCTATATATACCTGGTACATTTCGTAGAATTGCAACAGTCTGACGGATTTATGGATTTCTATGCATGTCGTACATAAATTTATCTTTTGGGAGATAATTTCTTTTTGGCTTATAAATGACTAACTGTTGCTTTTAAATAAAGATAAACAATTAAATCTGGAATCTTTAACGAGTCTTGGTTCTCTGGGTTCAATGATTCTTCATCAAATTGATAAGATTAGCGTTGATAAAAATTTCTTATTACTCCCCTAATGCAGAACAATGGAAAAAGAAGAATAAGTCTGTTTGAACACTATCAGACTATTGGGAATTTATTTTTATTTCAAAAATGAACTAACTCCTTTCTACCTGTATATTCATGAACGCATTGAAATATGGATACAGATATACATTGATTCTAAGATTCTCCATATGGGTCAGAAGTACTCTGTTCAAGGTTTTTACGTAATTTGATGTTCTTGTTTTTAGCTTATGCTCAGTTTTATTATTTTTACAACAATGCTTCAACCATACTGCGTCAAATCTCACACTAATCCAAAGTATTGTTTTCGAATAACAAATAAACAGTTAAAACTAGAATCTCCATTTTTCCTCATTTCTCTGGATGAATAATCCATCATTATCATGATGAAATGATTTCTTGGAAATTAATAGAATTTTAAATGATCAGAATTTCTTATTTCTCTTTGGTGTGAGCTTTCAGAAAAAGTCTTATAACAATGCAGAACAATAGAAAAAACTTAGGAGCAGACAATACTCAGAATATTAGCAGAGTGTTGGGTATTTTTTCTGTTTTGGAAACGAACAAACTCTATTCTCTGTGTATATGCATCAACAAATTGAAAAATGATTACAAGTATACATTAATTAGTGTGGTTAAATAGATTGGTGCTATATCTCTGAATTTTTGAGATGATGTATTATTATTATTTCTATTGATATTCGGACCATCCTCATCTTGGTTGTTTTTCGTACAACATTTCAGCCGTTGCACTCTACAGCCTTTGTCAGGTATCATCTGGTAGATGTGGGGAAGAACACCAAAAAGCGGTGAGTGAGGGTGAAACCAACAAATCGGGTATAGTTGATCATGTATGAAAAGAAAAGGGAGACCACCTACCCCTCTGGAACAAGGTTGAGATAATTGATCAGGAAGAACACTGGAAAATTCAAAAATTGAAAGAGTCGGCCCATATGCTAGGCAAGCAAAACTGCCTCAGTAATCCTAGCATTGAAATGGATACCGTATGGGAACTTCTAATAATAAAAGACAGAAAACGATAACATCAAAAACATCAAAACTGTCACCTGAGGTTTAAGGCTCCTAAAAATTAGCTCCTGTTGTCCACATGGACACATAGCGCAGTGGTTACAGCATCAGACAAATTACTGTAAAGTAATTTGATGGTTCTAGGTTCGATCCTAGTGTGAGACAATATAACAATACTACAAATGCCAAGAAGGGAGTACGGTCAATATACCCCCGTCAGATTAATAAAGGGTTTGGTTCGTTACTTCCCCACATCTACCAGATGATACCTGACGAAGACCGTAGAGTGTAACGGCCGAAACGTTGTATGAAAAACAACAAAGATGAGGATGGTCCAAATATCAATAGAAATAGATTGGTGCTGTTAAAATCCAGAATTTTTCATCCTGTTCAAAACTTCTTTATAATTTGATGTATTTTAGTTTTCAGTTTAGATTTAACTACATTAATTTGTACAGCAGGACCATAACTATGCTACATCAACTCACATACTAATCAAAATTGTATTATTCAAGGCATTCCTGTATTTTGTCTCAATTCAGAAAGTAAATTCAAATAGAAATGTTTGTAAATAATCTGTTAGACATTTGCTGTACTTGAGATTATGTAAAAGTTGATCTTTCTCTTTCATTCAATTTGTTTTTCAAAATTATGTAAAGTTCAACAGAATTGCATTTGTTCATTTGGTTCAATGTTAGAGGCTAAACAATTTTCTCATATTCTAATAATGGAATATCCTCTTGTTTCTGATAGATCAAACTTAGGTAAAGGTAAAAAAAGATCTTGTATTAAAATCATATTCCATCGGATTATGTTTGTTGAATAGCCATTTAAAATTTTTATTTATGACAACATGCATTTTATGTTGCACTTCATTGAAAGACAAACTGAGTTATAATGCACAAGTTTCTTTTATTGAAGAATATTTCCTCTTCATTCACAGATATCAATAATGGAGAACAACAATTTTCAAACTTGAAAAGACTTATGCCAACCCCAAACTGAAAAGAAACTGTATTTTTGTGAAGTGAATGGATCCATATTTTGACAGAGTTCATTTTTGAAAAGTGACATATAATTACATGAAGGAGACTATCTTTATTGCAAAGCTTGTACATCAGCATTTTTACAAGATTGAAACTTTTAAGTTCAGATGGAAACACAATCTAGAGAGCAATCCTATTCTTGCCAAGTGTGCAGATTGGAATTTTCGAAGAGTTCTGATTTGAAAAAACACATGCGGATACACGCAAAAGTAAAAACATATTCTTGTAAAGTATGTGGATCAGCATTTTCAAGACATTCCAATTTAAAAACCCATATGCAAATACATACTGAGGAGAGACCATTTTTTTGTCAAGTCTATGAATCAGGATTTTCACAGGGTTCAACTTTGAAGACACATGTACAAACATACATGGGAGAGAGACCATTCTCTTGTCAAGTGTGTGGATCAGCCTTTCGTGCAAATTCAGATTTGAAAAAGCACATGCGAACACACACGGGAGAAAAACCATTCCCTTGTCAAGTTTGTGGATCATCATTTTCGGGAAGTTCAAGTTTGAAAATCCACATGCGAACACACATGGGAGAGAAACCATTTTCTTGTCAAGTATGTGGATCAGCATTCTCACAGAGTTCAAGTTTAGAAATTCATGTGCGAACACACACAGGAGAGAAACCATTTGCTTGTCAAGAGTGTGGCTCAGCGTTTTCAGAAGGTTCAAATTTAAAAAAACACATGCGAACACACACGGGAGAGAAACCATTTTCCTGTCAAGTGTGCGGGTCAGCATTTTCATATAGTTCTAGTTTAAAAAGTCACATGCGAACACACACAGGAGAGAAACCATTCTCTTGTCAAGAGTGTGGATCAACATTTTCACATAGTTTCAGCCTAAAAGGTCACATGCGAAAACACACTGGAGAAAAACCATTTTCTTGTCAAGTGTGTGAATCAGCATTTTTGCAAAGTTCAAATTTGAAAAGGCACATGCTAATACATACAGGAGAAAAACCGTTCTCTTGTCAAGTGTGTGGATCAGCATTTTCACAGAGTTCCAGTTTGAAAACCCACATGCGAATTCACGCTGGAGACAGAACATGATAATTCTCATAAAACACACTTTAAAAAGACCCATACATAGTATAAAGACTCCCCTCACTTGTGGAGTGTATGGATGAGGATTTTAATGAGTTCAAATTTGAAAAGAGACTTGTAGTCAAGGCCGTTACTAGACACATACGTACAATACACCACCTACCAGAAGGGGCACCAGAGTAGTGTAACCTTCTGCGAAAGAATCTGATTCATGATTACAAGAGTCCCATTCAGATAATTATAAGCACTGTAATACAAGATGTGCATTTCTCAAATTAATAGAATGAATTTTGGTACCCATTCTCCTTCCACTGTGTACCCCATGCTCTGTCTACACCAAGATTGAGTGACACATACCAAATACACAAGGTAGAATACAGCCACAATTTAGAGAAAAATGTCCCCAAAAAGGTGACAGGAGTTAAAAAGAAAAAGACAAAATGCCAAGATGATGCTCTTGCACCACTAACAGGTATGCTGATATCAATTCTCAAAATATTGGGAAAGTTGCTTTTATTGCCAAGTTTGGGAACACAAGTGTGTAAAACCTTTGATGTTCCACTTCTATTGAAAATCAGAATGTAAAAGAATTGGCGAAACCTATTTCGTTGAAATAAAAAAAAAAATATAACTTCTGTTTTGCTTTTAGTCTTTCTTCGTTTACTTTATTCTATTCAATTTGATGGTTATCTTTGGTTGACTCCTAGAAGGCTAGACATAAAGTCAAAGACCAAAAGTTATAGGGAAAAGATTTTTTGGATAAAATAATTTAATTTATTTAATGATTTCTTATTGGTGACTGTTCACTTTGTTTAAATCCAGAATGTATTAACCAATGGTCTCCAACCCTTTTTACAAAATGAACAGGTTCAATATCAACAATATTTTTTATGGACCATCACTTAAAAGTGATTGATACATTCTATTTCGTTTTCAAGAAATTTTATGTAATGAATTAAATATCAAGATCAAAGGAAATTTTATCCCCAATTCATGTCTCCAGTGCATGCTTTGCGGCCTGATACCAGTCCATAACACAGTGGTTAGGGATCACTTGTCTAAATGATAATGAGTAGTAGATCTGATTTTATCTGAGATTATATGTAAAAAAATATGTAAAATTGTAGAATAAACTCCTAAAACTGATTATTGAGTTATTTTTGAGTGAAAAATAATTTTAATTACTTTATTCATGAAACAGAGCTAGAAATTTACTGTAGAAACTCGATATAGAAGATCAGTAAAAAAAACCCTCAAACTTGCATGAAATTTTATTTCATCATCAAAATCTCTGTGTTGATTTTAGGAAGGAGGATTTTTTTAAATCTGATGAATTTTCAGAAAATTAACAGCATAAAAAATTGTCCATTTATAAGCATAAGAATTATATAAAACTTTTTTGAAAATTCAGCTATGGAAAATATCATTTTCATATAACTGTCTCTTACCAAAAAAAATGTAAAAATTCAAAAAACCTGTATTCCTGGGTATTTGAATAAATTTTCCATATTCAATAATAGGAGAAAACATGCTAAAAATCAATAATTTTTTTTTCTAATCATCTATTTCACATGATGATTTCCCCTACAGATATCCAAACTTTGTCATTTAATTTTCCCAATCAATCATAGGAAAAACAAATAAAAAATCAGTAAAATTTCCGCTTTTTTAAATTTATTATTTCACATAATTTGTTCCACATACATTTAGTGAATGAATCCTACATAAACCTCTCATCTCCAATGTCTGTCAGCTCCTTTACTGTCCAGTTTGGCTCCCTGTGATGTCTGGCATCTCCCAATGATATAATCACTGTTGAAATGTAGATTTCAGATCATGGACAAGATTAAGGAGAACATGACAAAACAACTGACTGTGATCAGAAAGAGGACTCAGCAGAATGTTTTGAAAAGTTTGAGTTATCTTGTCACAATATGAGGGCTGATGGGTACTCAAGTATTTCATTTTATTCTTGAATATTTCATATTCCTAACCCCCAGCCTTGCTAGTAAAGAGTGAAAGGAGATGCCATGGGCCTGTAGCTGCCTCTAAAGGCTATTTTCTGATGTTCTCAATGGCTACAATTTAGCCAATGAGAGAATAGGGAATTCGTACCACGAATATATTTTTCAAAATATCCGTTTACACTCTTTATTTGTAGATTTCTCTTGTCTTTTTCATTTTTATTTTGTTTTTATTTATCTATTCCATACATCAATAGAAAATTCCAACACTTCAAACTGATGAGGTGTCAGGAAGTAAGGGCGAAAATGTCTAGAGAGAAGGTATTTTCTAAATTGCATGAAGGTAATTCCTAATTGTACGCATCCATAACTCCATTTGGAAGATATAAATTTCTCAGATTACTCTTTGGTATTTCCCTAATAAGTCAAATGTTTGAAAGAATGGAAAGCATAAAACGTCAATGGATGACATCATGATGTGCAGAACTGAAATACATTCACAGCTACCGACTGCCAAGAAAGTGCTAAACACATGTAAACTCAATAATGTGTCACTAAACAAAGAGTAAAGTTGGCAGTTTCCTTAGAATTATGAAGTATCAAGCAAGATCCACAGAATCTATTTCAATGAGCTTATCACATTCATAACCTCTTGAAAGTCAATAATGCTTTCACATAGGGTCTGAAACATAAATGTGAATTCCTAGTATATCTCTGAATTTTTGATATGAGGTATTATTATTATTTCTATTATTATTAGATGATACCTGATGAAGGCCGTAGAGTACAACGGCCGAAACGTTGTATGAAAAACAACCAAGATGAGGATAGTCCGAATAATAATAGAAATAGTGAATTCCTAGGATTGAAACATCCCCCTCAGTCAATTGTACAATTCTACAACCAGTAATTGCCTACCAAAAATATCATATGATGCAATCAAGAACAGAATAGATGGAATATTAGAGCTACTGCTTAGTGATCAGTGGCTACCTGTTACACATGCATCAGGCTCGATTACAGACCCACAGAACCAATATGCACCAATTGAGTGTGAAGTGCCAATGAAATAGTTTGCATGTGAGCATTTTCATTGTTCATCGATGGAAAACCTGTGCAAGTGGAAGCAGAACTCAAGCCTCTCGTATCCCTATATCAAAAATGACTTTCCAACTCGTCTAGAATGGATTAGACTCAAGTTATGAAGATATGACGTAACAGATTACATATCTGTACATGTATGCACCTGATGCACTGTCACGCAAAGCTCTATTGAACACAGAGGTTGACCTTCAAACACACGTTGCAGCTGCCCTGAAATATGTGCCCATCAGTTATAGAATAATAGAAAATAGGTCTGCTACAAGAGTGTTGGTGTTAAGGCCAGGTATTGATAGAGACATAGAAAATGTTGACCTGTTACAAATGTTTGACATACAGAGATGCGCAACCAAAGCAAGCACTCATGAGTCATGAAATACCTTCAAAGTCTTGACAGAAAGTAGCAGCAGATATGTCAATACAACAATAAAGATAATCTTGTCATAGTTGACTTTCAGTCTTATAGCCTCGACAACCAGATACTGAATAAATTCAGCAGTGCATCGATCAAAGGCATACAACTCAATCTCAGCTGACATATTGAGGAAATCCTAAAGAGTAATCGGAGATATTTATATGTGCCAAATGGAGTTATGGAGGTGCACAATATGGAACTTGCTTCATGCAATCTTAACTGCCGAAACCCTTTAGAGCAGTCAAGTTCTAAGAAATCCTTCTCTCTAGATATTTTTACCAGTATATTCTCGCACTTTGCAAGTTTGAATTCTAGGAATTTTTTAACCAGTATATGGAAAAAATAAATATTAACAAAATAAAAGTGAAAAAGGAAAATCTACAGGGTAAATGTGTAAACGGATATTTTGAAAAATAATTCGAGATACAAACTCCCTATTTTCTCATTGGCTAAATTGCAGTCATTGAGAATGTCAGAAAATTGCTTTTAGAAGTAGCTACAGGCCCATGGTGTCTCTTCTCATTCTTTCTTTTCCAGCAATGCTGAGGGTTAGGACATTTCTCACCGATTGGCAGGGTTCCGGTCTAGCCATCAACGGCCGATGTGTAATCACCTTTTCAAAGGGTTGAGCAATCAGTAATGTTGCTTGTGGCTCAAGAAGTATTCCCTGATAACGGTTCATGTTTTGCATCAGCAGAGAATCAACAGTCTGCAATTGACTGGGATTTTGAAATATCTACATCCTCACTACATTACCCACTTTCAAACAGTCTGAAAAACTGTGAGAACATGGATTAACATTCTATGCAAATATGATCATGGATTAACATTCTGTGCAAATATGATTTCTGGGATTATCAATTCAGCTTAGCATGCCAGCAGATTATGGAGTATTATCGACAGAGATGCTGATGGGGAAAAAATCAGGAAGTAATTCACCCAGCTGTTCCTTACAAAAAAAGAGGGATTTGGCGCTAAAGACAAAGAAGCTGCCAATGACTTGACAGAAAGTCTATAAATGATCAAAATAGAGCTTACGAGCTCAAACCGCTGCACCCAGGAGATATAGTCCGTATCCAAGATCCCGAGCAAAGCAAGTGGGGTTGGGTAAACGTGTATGAGGTGGATGGCTCCTTGATTGCGTGAAGGGGTAAGCAATGGCTGTTGGTTGTGTGTAGCAAGACATTGGATTTTGCCTCCACGTGGTTTAGTTGTTAGCGCCGCATGCCTACATCAGTGGAAATGCTGAAGGAGGAAGGGAAATGTATGGTTTCCATGACAGCTAGGAGAATATGCTTACCAAGTATGATTATAGACGCGAAGATTAAACAGTGAAGAAGACACATACAAGTATTTAGACGAATAAACGAAACGTGCATTTAATACATAAACATTTATTACAATACGGGACTGAAAAAGGAATACATATGAGAAAACATTGATATGATCTTGAAAAGAGGAGGAAGATAGGAGATAGTTTCTACGTGAAAATTGGAGCTTTGTGCGGAATAATTGTAGTGGTCGTGTGTTAATGAAGTGGAGCCGGTTTAAATGCAATGAATCCATGAGGCTTGGAGTGTACCATGGTTGCGGAGATCGAGGATAAGTGAGTATTCCTAACGACCAACTTCCGAGCAATGTATTTTGGATCATGTGTGTGTGAGTTAAGGTCATTTTCTGATGCTGAGCACACGATGGACAGACTATTTAAGACACAAAAAACACATGGAATTTAGCCCATGTACGTTTCCCAGAATTAGGTGAATTAGAAGACGGATCATTGTGCATGTTGTATTGTACACGTGTTGCCACTTTATTCACAAGAAATGGGGGTGCATACACATTTTAAGCTAATGGTGAGGACATGGTTGAGTTACTGTGTGTATGAGAGATGCATCAATATTGGCAAACTGAAATGGGTAACATTTGATACAGTGGTTGGTCATGGTGGGACAAATGGTGAAGTTTTGATTGGCTGGGAGGCCAGTGAAATGATGCGGATTCTAGAAAGAAGGAATGAGTGAGTTTTTCCCTGCACCTTCCAATTGTCATTTTCATCTACACATTCCTTCACATTTGTAAACTTTCATAAAACAAAATGTATTTACTTCTATTTCTCTTTCATTGATTCTTTTTATTTGTGTGCTGTTTTTAACATTCTTAACGATTTACAATTGGGACCACCTCCCCAATGCACACAGAAATGTAAGTTTATCTACTCGGCAACTCATTTTAAAATTTTTCTTTTTGATGGCAAGAAATATTTGATAAAGTAGATAAGAAGATAAATTAGAACCAGATATATCATTTAATGTGTTTGTTTTTTCTTAAATTGATAGGTTTTTTTATGAAATATATAATAAGTACAAAGGTCAGATAACTGCTTTCAAGCCAAATTGTCATCTCATTTATTCTCAGTCTTTTTCATCTCTTTTAACAAAACAGTATGTTTTCAAGAAATGGTCCTGTGTTGGTCCAACAGAATGAATTATAAATTACGTTATATTATGTAAAAACTTATCTGAAATGATCTCCTGTCATTACACGGTTAATTTATCATTCAATTTAGACAGCATAAATAGAATCAACACTCAAAGTAAAATGGGGCCGTGGCCTTTGCATTACTCAGCACAACGGTAAGTTCATTGCTGCATTGAAGTGGCTACCCTATTGGTGGCAGCTTCAATTCCTGCAGCAGCCCTATTTTCTTTGATTGTTTACTATATTTACGTTGTCCAAATTGAATGATGTATAAACCATGTAACAAAGGGAAAATAATTGGAATTTTTCCATAATATAACGCGATTTATAATTCATTCTGTTGGACCAAGTATGTCCGTGCCTCAAATACATACTGTCGAGTTGAAAGAGACAGGAAAAGGTTAAGAATGAACGAGATGAGAATTTTGGTTGAAAGCAGCTATTCGTCATTCTCCTTATCAGCAGTCTGGTTACCACAATGATAACTGCATCACTACATATGATATACAATAAACAAACCTCATTCTCTATAAGAGCCGGCATTTAAAATACGACAAATGTTTACATCTTCCTACATCTGAGTGAGAGAGAGAGCCTAAAAGATAACTTCCGCTCTAAGAGTCATTCTAAATTTCAAGTGTTAGCCAGCAGGAAACGACTAATGAAGTAGCCACAAAATCTTTGAATGAGTTTGAATTGGAGATTGGGAGGGGGGGTGCAAAATCCAACTCGCTAGAACCCTGTCTACAGCTCCACGATGTATCCACAGAAAAAATCATGAAATTATTTCATGTAATTTTTATGGTAGGCTGTCATATGCACGGACATTTGGTAGCTTATAATGAGATTTCCAGTCTCTTTCAAAGTTGAAAATAAACATATTTTGCAACAATCTCTTCTCTGCAACCAATTGTAGCATACATTGATGCAATTGAAATATTTGAGTGAAATTGAAGATGAAAATTGGATTCTTAAATTGAAATTCTTGACGGATATTCCTAATCATTTTAATGATTTAAATTTGTACTTCTAGAAGAAGGAACATACGATTCTTGAACTTTATGAAAAATGTAAAAGTTTTTGTTGAAAGTTAGTCCTATTCAAGGGTGATAGAAAGGAGAAAAAAGACTTATTTTATCAATAAAAACTAATGAAGAGATTCAAGAAGTAGATATGCTCATAGCTTATATTGAAGCCATCAAAATCTGATTTGAAACCAGATTTCAGCATTTCAAAGCCTCATGTCCTATGTTCAGCTTTATAATAAAGCCAGACAAAATGAATGAAGATGTGTTGGAACTTCAATATTTCAATTCTTAAGATATGAAATTCATTGATTTCAGAAATTCAGTGTTAGGGACAGATAAGTTTAAGCCTTAAGGATATAATTTTTTTAAAAACTAGTGAGAAGCCCTTTAGTATTTTAGGCATCACTTCCCTCTAAGTATTCTCGAATAAAGAAAATAGGTTTGACCTCATCATCAGGTTTTGTGTCCAGCTACTTATGTGAATAAATGTTTTCCCAGAGGAAGTTTATTCTCAATTCATCTTGAAACTGACTGACTGGCCAAAATTCAGAGTTATGTGCCCTCCTTAAATGACAAAATATCGATCAAATATCTCAAAACCTCCGAAGGAAATGAAACAGCATCATAGAAATCATCAATGCAACTCCTAAGATATATGGAAAAATAAAGAAAGTGGAACGTGCTTCTTGCTTAAAAACAGAACATCAAATAAAAATCTATTATTTGCTTTTAACGACATTCTTGGATTTGTATGCTTGCAATTTTTTGGTTCTAGGAAGAAAAAAAACAATTTCTCTCAAACCATTTTTTTTTCATAGTATCAGTTTTCTAAGAGTTAGTTGGCTGAATTGTCAAATCTTAATATTTTTTATTTCTCTTAAAAATCCTCCAATTTTGCAGTAAAATACCCTATAGAAGGGTTTGTAAATTATCATATATTTGATGTTAAACACTTACCAACCAGTAAGAGTTTTTTTTACAAAAAAAATTTGGAAAAGGACCCAATGATAAAAAAGATGGCCAACCTCTGATCTTGATCATGAAAATAAATGACTAGATACTAAATATATATATATATATATATATATAATCATATATAAAATCAACATGATACTGGATAATTCTATTAAATTCTTCAAAATCACCTAAAATATCACCAATCCACCATAAATAAAAACAACCCTAAAAAAAAAATAGATTTCTATTTTGATAAGCTTTGAATGAATATGATATTCATTTCTTCTGGAAACTTTTCATTTGGGGAAAAAAATTAACATTTTAAGGTTTTTAACTATTATATAGGGGAAGATGTGATGTCCATCGGTTGTCTGCCATTCTTGCAACATAACCAGCCAATTGCCATTTGAGTTTTCTAATGGATTCTACGATGTCTCTGAATCCTGTATTCTCCCCGGTTTGCAATGCAGTCTTATAATCTCTCCATGTTAGGCTGAGCATGATTCTTCCATGTGCACATTGTATACTTCTCTTTCAGCTCCATAGATGACTAACTCTCTAGAGGATGCATTGGTTATATACCCTTCTCTTTAGGATTAATGGGATCTTGTTTTTGAAGGTTGAGCTTGCTCTGCCAGAGGCTTGCCATCCTAGTGTGATTTCTTCTTTTGAGGGTTTTGCAAATTCTATTGTTCAAGATGTATTCAGATGAAAAAAAAAATTGTTTTTTGGTTTTCGTACTTTAGAGGAAGTGTAAGCAGAAAATTTGAATCCCTCATTGCTGACAAAAGCCCAAATTGGAATAAGAATTGGGAGTCCATGGAGACAACTGCCTCAACTGTACAAGACGTTTCCAACAAATTGGTAACATCGCTAAGAGTATGCTTGGCTATATATGCCATACCTTTTAAATAAATAGATGAAGAAAACTTCCTGCTCCTCTACAAAGCTATTGTCTACCCACATCTAGATGACGTATCATGCATCTGATCATTTCACTGATTCAGATAGAGATTATCCAAGGAAGAACTGCTAAGATTATCCTTAAAATCAATGACCTTTCATACTCAGAGAGGCTGAGTGAACTAGAAACATTGGAATTCCACTGATTATTTCAGGTCTGCCAAATTCAAAAAAGCATCCACATCTTGGACCCAGACTGTTATCACTCCTCGTCTCCAGATAAGTACATATTTACTGCATCACTATCTTCAAAAACCAGAAGACATCCTCAAAAACTCCAGGTACTATCAGCCACTGGTGGGCTGAAAAAAAAAATTTCCTCTCCAATCAAGTAACCAAACCATGGGATACTCTCAATGAAGAGGCTAATTCCTCCATATCAATCAATCCATTCAAAAATTATTTAACAAAGAAAATAGGAGACTTATTTCAACAACCAATTTTCATATTAGCATAGCCCCAACCTGCCTACTTGGATGAGTAAGAATAATTATTGAACCGCTTATGATTTCAAGACACTATTCAGCTGTCACGAAAACCTATTTAGGAGTATTGTATAATCTTTATCTTTTTAAATCAACTGGCAAAAGACCTGTAGAGTTGATTAGTTTTCAAGTAATATTGAAGATTATTTAACCTCTGTGCCATATTTAGAGTGAAGATCTAAATAAGAAATAGAAGAGTTAATAAAGAATGGATTTATTACAACAAATGCGGAGACCACTTCAAGGATTCAATGTCAAACGTTTCTTTGGGAATTATCTAAATAGATAAAACAGATTTCTCGAGAATTGGAAAAAAAAAAGAAAAAAACAACTGCACCCTCGGATATATCAGAAACGCTTTTGAACTCGTTCCAGATAGTTTCAAGTCATTGGTCCATCCACATTTGGAATTTTCTCCACCTATAAGGTCTCGAGGATATAAGTATAACATAGATGCAGTGGAATATGTACAATGCTGAGCAACATGAAAAATGAATCCGCCAAATCCAACGTCTAAATTAAACTAACCGACCCCAAAAGTCGAACCTGGAAACTATTAAGTACAGATGACCCATGGAGATATTTTTGAGATATTCTGCATCATCATTTGAACAGATCTTCACAGTGTGCCCCAAACAAGTACATGCAGTAACCAACGCTTGGTAACCCAATGTGGCGGGGGGACATACTTACCCACTGCAAGTTTATGAATGCTAGAAAGACCCCTCAGTGATGAACACAGCCAAATAACCATTGCATTAAAGAACATAATCTCCATCAAATGTAATCTTGAAAAAGATATTGGTCAAGTAAAATTAAACTTTCTTTTCTTGAACAAAAAAAAAAAGAATTTCATATCAAACAATCTGCAAATAGTCATAAATACTCTTTTTACTGGAGTACCAACTTGGCCGAAATAGTGATAAATCATGAAACATATCCAGTAGAGGCATTAAAACACACTTACTTGAAAGTGTGGCTGCTGCCTAATTTCTACTCTGTGCTAAGCAGCATCAGTTAACTTTTACATAATTTTTAAAAATAATTTCTATGAATAAAGAAATTTGACTTTTGATATAGTTTTATAAAACAGTATAATGTTGCATTTCAGTTGATAAACTTACTTAAACGGACTCACCAGCATTTTGCTGCGGAATTATTTCCCCTACATAACTACTACCTTTATCATCGGAACTAAAAGCTCATTAAGATATAATGCCAAATTTATTGTCAAGTTTACATCTAAAATTGAGAAAAAAACAAATATAAACATCGTCTTTTTGAAAACCATCTACGTGGCAATATCTGACGTTTAGATATAACCTAAAACATCTAAATCTAGATTAAAAACATCCGAACAGTTATTTCCTCCCTTCCCGCTGTCTGCTTTATTTGTTACAGAATTTGGATTCTGTTAGTATGCAGTTGTAGTATGGGGGCATTTTATCTTCAATGTCAATGTCAACAATTATTCTCTGCAAATAATAATTTGCAGCAAACAAAAAAAAATGGAGAAATTTTTTTATCCAGAAAAATTGAACTTCAAGCTTAGATAATCCACAACAAAGTAACTAAAAATAGTTCAAGTATTTAAAGAAGATTTATTTCAACATTACTAAAATACAGGTCTGGTTAGTCACCCAATAGAAACTGTCATGTGACCAACATCTCTTGGCAATGAGCTTTGTTGGGGCTAATCAATTAAGAAATTGGAAAATCAATGGGGTGATCGATGAATAAGTTACTTTTGTTGTGTTGTGATCAAAAGAAATTTGTGTTTGCCATGAGAAACAAACTGGGGGATCAATTAAACATAAATTTACATTGAAAAAATTTATAGGGGTATTTGGAAAAAAATTTTTTTAAATTTTCTTTGACATGATGGGTAAATATTTAGAATTCACCGCTGAATTCAATCGCTTTTTTCCCAAATTGTGGCTCACCTTTCTACGAAATTTCATTGAAATTCCTTGAGAACTTTTTGAGGTGCCGTGTGAACAAATGTGAACAAAAAAAAAAAAAAGAGAAAGAAGTGCGTGCAATATTAAAACGTAAAAATATCTCTTGATTGAAAACGAATTCCTAGATCCAACCACAAATTCAACGACTTCTTTCTTCTTTACCTCGTAGTTTACCGTTCCACAACATTCGATTGAAATTCATTGAGAAAATTTTGAGCAGTATCGTGTAGAAAGTCTCGAGGAAAATTCTGTACTCATTTCTGTCTTTGAAAAGGTCTGAAATTCAATAAGACATCTGAGCCACATCGTAAAGGGAGAAGTGATTAAGTTTGGACATGAATACAGGGATTTGTTCTCAATTGAGAGATATTTTTTTGTAGATTTCTGTATTTCTTTATGGTATAGTTTTGGTACCCCTGTAGACTCATAACAATCATTTTTAGTACTATTTCTTTCGGTGCCAATATTTCCCCTCACCTGTAAACTAAAAAGGAAAAGTGATAACCCTGTACATGGGACGAAATTATCTTCATCACCGTCTATTTACTTCTTTGTGCTTTGTCATCAGACGATTTAATTTTTTTCAAGATAATTTGACGTCTGCATAGTTTGCTGTTCTTTCCAACTTCAACATTATTGTTGTGAATTGAATGAAAAAGGCATAAAGTTTGTCCACTGAGAAATCTGAACAAGACGATCAAATTTAGACAAACGACATTTGAAAACTAGACAAGAAGCAAATCTCGACTATTTTCTCTTCCTTTTCGTCGTCTTTTCTCCTTAAAATTTTACGTTTAAAAGGTAAGTTTGAAAAATTAATCAATTTTGTAATCTAATCATTTTCTAATTACAACCTATAATTTCACTTTGATTTATTTCTGGTTTCAGGGCTTATATTCAAAGGAAAGGGTAGACGTTTTTTGCTTCGTTTCTAGAATATTCTGTTGATTTCGTCTGCATTATTCAAAGTTATTTTCATTACATCAAATTTGATTTTATTTTAGGAAATGAATCTAACGGGAGAAAGTCATTAGAAAATCCTTTTTAATAAAGTGACAATTGTATAAGTCGTGTAATTTGTTGAGCTCGTGTATGTGTCCTGGAGTGTGATGTGGCCAGAAGACGGTTGCCATTTTCTGGTTTTAAAGATTTTTTTTCAATAACTGGCTAAAATTGGATAGATTTAATTTCCTTGAACTGTCAACTGAGGCTAAGTTGAAAAAATGTTATATATATAATGCCTCAAAAACTTATACAAAGGCTCCCAAAAGTTTGATTATACAAAGTATTGATCAGATATTTACATAAATGAGAATAGCCATTTGTTCTCGCCCTGTTCTTCAAGCCAATCTTTAGCTATTTTTAGCAATTTAAAATGGCTAGTCTCTTAGCCAGATTTTCTCTCATTTTATTGTTACTTCTCGTAGTGAACCCTATATTTTTAATTAGGAATTAAGTACGAAACTCTTCTTTTAGCTTAATATCCAAAACGTCACTTCCTCTGACGACCGCTGGACGGAGGTAGTCCAGTACTCGCTATCTACGTCATTAATAGCCTGTTCGTCGAGAGTGTAACAACGTCTGAGGATAGCCCCCAAGTTAACTCACTTACTTGGCAGTAAGGCTCGCACATTGAATCCGGTTTCCACGTATTATCTTGGACATATCCAACCATATGGAATCCACACGTTCAGACAACACCGACACCAGCACTATCAAGACAAGAGAACTCCCACCTTTACTATCACTTCCAACATTACTTCTCACGATCGATCATATTAATGTTACCCGTACATTTACCTCATCTTTATTCTTGTATTAAACGTACGTCTCTTCTCTGGCCAAAATATGTGTATATCTTCATTTCACTTCATTTCATCAATGTGCGTCCAACTTCATACTTGGCGCGCATTCTGTTCTCTTCGTACAGCCGCTTTTCCTTCCAGTTACTGGGCCATCGCACTACACACCACACACGAGGATCCAAAATCCTCGTCTCTCAACAATCCATCGCTGTTCGGATTCGAAAATGGACACTACGCCCGAAAACGGGATGTAGATTCCACCACGAAAGAGAGACAACATCCTACTTAAGTGGTGACCCATCTACGTGAATAGATTCGAAAAAAAAAAAAAAACAACCTTTCGGATGAAAATTCGAAGGTGAATCAATAAACGAACACAAAATTCAAATCCATCTCTCGAAAATCGAGAAATCTTCACTCCAACAACGAAAAATTCTTTAACGATGACTCTTTCTACATCTTCATGCGAAAGTTTTCGACAAAATCACCCGAAAAACTGCTCTATTTTTTCTACACAAGATCTCAGGAAATCATCACGTTTCCACACAAGAACAGATTCTTCATCAAAAAAACAAACATGTGATCATCCCACAACAGAAAATTGTTTCGAATTCAGCTTTGATGATCTGACCAACAATTTTTCCTCGTGGACACCGACTACTACTTCTAGTACGGCTATCGTAGAAACCGTCTACGTGCTTATCTGCGCACACACGCATAAATGAACACTGCTACCAATTAGCACTAATCTGACCGACGAATTCTCCTCGTGGATACCGATTACTAGTTCTAGTACGACCATCGTAGAACCTTCTACGCGCACGAACACGCTTGAATGAACACTGCTCCTTATAAGCACACTTTGGACGAGCACAAACACACGTTTGCGTGACCACATTTTCATTCATATTTTCAAAACTGTTCCATCCATTTGCTGTCTACGTCCACACGGTAATATGTACACTATTTTTGTTGTATTAATTTGCAATAGTTTTGCCCATGCAAAATTCTACAGATAACGATCTTTTTCCGAACTATTTTGCAAACACACAAAAATTTCCTTTACAGCATTTTCCCTGAAACAGAGACATTTTGCTTTTCGCTGACACATCTCTCTCGTGATTGATTTTTGTCCATGATTTTGTTCCATCACGTTGTTGAAACCTTAGATTTCTACCTACGATCTTTCGCCTGTCTATTTCTTACTTTCCTAATTCTAACTCCTCTTCGCAGCCCTCCGGACCCCTGGGGGGAGTACTGTAGTGCCTCCTATACTTTTAGTTAGGAATTAAGTACGAAACTCTCCTTTTAGCTTAATATCCAAAACGTCACTTCCTCTGACGGCCCCTATAAAACCCCTGGACGCACATGGTTCAGTGCTCACTTTCTGCAGGACCCCTAGCTGGGTACGCTTCTAGCCCCGGCCTTGGCGTCTCGACGAACGGACTATAAAAGACATAGAACATGAAAGAAGGAAAGAAGGTGGCCGGCCGAAGAGGCCGGGGCTTGAAGCGTACCCAGTTAGGGGTACTGGAGCTAGTGAGCACTGAACCCTGCGCATCCAGGGCTTTTATAGGGGTCGTCAGAGGAAGTGACGTTTTGGATATTAAGCTAAAAGAGTTTCGTACTTAATCCCTAATTAAAAATATAGGGGGCACTACATTTTCATATCAATTTCTCGGTCATTCAACGTAGCCAAAATTTGATCTCAGGATTATCTAAAATTGAGTTAAACATCTAAAAAGCCCCAAGTATCTACGTTCTCTCTCTATATATCAAATTTAGGGAATATATTACTTGTATATTGAGTATGACTTTATTCGTGAGCATTTACTTAAAAATATTACGAAACAAAAAAACTTCTCAATTGGCAGCACTCAAAGTAGCATGTCATAAGAAGAGATAATTTTTAAAAAAAGTACCAGAATGGCTACCTAAAAAAGAACCAAATTTCTGTATAAACGTACCAAATATAACTGCTGCAAAATACTTAAAAAAAATAATTCTAAATACACAATAATTCAATAAATTTGCAAATGTATAATAAAGCTTAGAAAGTATATCCACTAGTGATTCCAATTTTAGTTTATCTAGTTTTATAGCTAGATTTAGCTCCTAAAGTGCTAAAATTGGCAACCTTACATCGTAAGCCAGACACGCAGTCAACCCAAAAACGTACCGTTGCAAAATTCATTCGAAATAATCATCGTTTATATCAAATTAGTAAAATCAAAGGAACCCAATTTTCTCGATGTGAAACATAATAACCGAAGTCCTGGCCCGACTAGACTTGAATTTTAATCCCAAGTCGTGGGAGCTTTTCCTGAATGTCAGGGGACAAATCAATAGAAATAAGGTAAATATGAGGAGAAAAGAACGTACGGATAGAGCCTACTTGAGACACAAGAGATTTCAGACGTATTGAACTTTGAACTTAGCCAGGTTCCGGGCTCCCATCCTGGTTGCCAGATCTGGCCTTTTTTAATAGCATTTGACCATGAACTTTACGGTTTGGCTGGAAGTATGTAAATTTTCGGTCATTTTGACCCAGTTACGGTTGAAATTATTATCTTGAGTGACTTACTGCAGTATGAAGATTACACGATCATCATTTTTAACTTTTTAACACTGCTATTATCAGTGGCATAGTTGGAGCAGGGGGCGATCTTACCCCCCACCCCCCACCCAGGGTCACTAATGGAGGGGAGCCCCTAAGAGCTACATGAATATAATACTTCACTTTCTGACGTACAGTTTCAAATCCTTCTAAAGTTGGGGGGGGGGGGGCTTGAGGAGCCAAGCCCCTCGCCCCCTTGTCCGAAAATCTTTCGCTACGCCTTTGACTAAAACTATTCACATTGAATTTTTAATTAACTTTAACGATACCTAGGACGTCATTGTGAAGTTGCATTTTTTTTTAAAAAGTTATAAGTTGTGGGTAAATAGTAGTATTTTTATTCTTTGCTTTTATAAAATTTATATGTTGGCTTTTGGCCATATTTGGGCGTGTTTTGGGCCAGAAATGTCTCCAGCTGTCTAGATGCGTGCAAATGTTTTTATTAGTCATTTCTTTCAGCTAATTCATAGGACCACTTATTCTTAAATGTTGACTAGACGGAAATTGCAGGTCACCTTGACTTAGTAAATCAAACCTGAAAAATAATTACAGATGGGTTGGAAGTATGGTGGGATACAATTACAAACATTTTAGTTTTTCTTTGAATTTAATATGTACTTAATATTGCTTAATTCACTGCTTGATATTCAAATTATCAAATTAATTTGATATTTACTGTTATTTGTCTTAATCACGATTTATTATTTATATCATTGATATTTTACACAAAAGTTCCTCAGATGCGCCAAATTCGCATGCCCGGGTTGCAGTTGGATACCTTGTTTTGATGTCCAGCAGAGGGCAATGCTATATTCCTATGTCTGGGCTTAGAAGGATGTTCTGAGAACAATAATTTCCGACGCCCGAACCAGGGTGCAAGTTAAATGCCAACGCCCGGACCTTGTTGCATGCTAAATTCCAACTCCAGACCTAAGTGGATGCTAAATTTAGATGCCTTGACACTGAAAGAGTATCAATTCCAACGTCTGTGTTCTGAAATATGATAAATTTTATCATTTAACTTGATAAATATGGTCTGGAAAAATATCTTGACACTGTAGTATGAAGTCCCCCTTCCACCTTCTAAAGATCCTTTTTCAGTTAAAGGAAAATAATTCTTACAAAAGTCAAAATATTTGCAAAACTTATCTTTTAAGTCATTTAAACTTCAGTCAGGGTGGAGTTTGACCCTGAAGCAGCCAGTCATGTTTTCTTTGCCGTGTTGAAAAAAATCATGAAATATTCAAGTTTAGTGTTCCAAATACTGGATTACCTCCCTTAGATTTCTTGATATAGTCTTTTATCCTATGGAAGGTGCTAAAATAAGAAGCTGAAAAATCGAAGTGATACCTACTAAGAATTGTTCTCATTCTATACGAAGAAATATGTATGAAAGAAAAATGTTCCCAGAAGTATAAACAGGGACATTCTTTTTGTCAGTTACTATTCATCTAGTTTATGTATGTATGTATACATATATATATATATATATATATATATATATATATAAAATGATAAATAAGTGTGTTATCCACAGACAGCTGTTTTGTTGTATTACAACTCTTCGGGGTGGCTATAGACTCAATATACCTTCCAGTACCACTAGGTGGGGTTGAAACATTCGCTCCAGACCCAGAGGCAGATGCTCTACCCCTGCCCTATGCAGAACTGGACGGTCAGTAGGATATATTTATTTACGCATAATTCCCCATTTACTAGAGTGCTCAATTAGAAGAGAAATAAGGGTTCAATTTTGCATTATAATTACATTATAAATAGAGCCCTTTCTAGGAAATAGTCTTCTTCACTTGAAGGATTATGGTGTGGGAACATTTTCGACGATGTATATTCTGGTGGCACTGCAGCTGCTGCACAGGCAGGAACAAGAGACGCAAGACTTGTGTCGGGATTCAAAATCAAACTTATTTTTCTCCTTCAGCTGACCGAATGTACATCGATAGTCTCTGTTCGAAGACCAATCAAAATTCTCGCTTACAGAGAGAGTTCAATGTCTTTCTACTGCCAGGGGCCAGTAGCAACCCATAGATCACATGCCTACTCTGTTATCTCTCTATCTGCCTACTCTCTTCTATTTTCCTCCTACTGTCTATCTTTTTTACATCCCCCATTAGAATCCTTATACACTGTTCTTTTTTTTTTTTATCAACCCCTTTTTAATTAACTGGCTGTGACTGGCTATCTATCTGGGGGGGGGGGTCCAAGTGACCACACTTAAATATACCCAAGATGTTTCTATAGTCTTTTTGGCATCTGGAAAGGGTTACTGTCTAACGTCTTATCTTTGACTAAGGATCTAAATATACTTCAATTATACCGACGCCAAAAGTATCTTTAATAAAAAAAAATTGCTATCTGAAAATCAAATATTCGATTAAAGAGTCCCCCCTCACTTTTGACCCCTTCAAAGGGGTTCCCCTCACTTTAAACCCTTTGGAGAATTATAATTAAACATTTGATATGTTTTTTTTTATTTAAGATATGTATTTGAGCAGAAAGTAGGTTCCACTTTGGCTTTGTGGTTAAATTGTAAATAGGATCCTCCTCTTTAAAACCCTGTAAAAAAATATATTTTCTCAAAACTCTTTGTTTTAAGACCTCTGCCAGGTTCATTGAGTAAGCATGTGAAAATCTGGTTGGACTGCATCCATGCTTAGGTACTTTTTATAGCATGACATTCAAACTCACAGACACAATTTACTTACATTATCATAATTGATATTTATTATCTATTCACATAATGAGCGGTGTACTTTTTTCTGGACTCTGATTTGGCAACTTGCTGATAAAAATATGTCCTACTGACCATTTAAAACAATGGATTCGAACACTTTTTCACACTCTCTCTCTAAATATGTGTGTGTGTGTGTGTATATATATATATATAGATGTATATGTAGATGTATATATTTTCATTTTTTTCAATCATATCAAAAATTCAAATATATCTGGGGTGGGGTGGGGGGGTTCGTAGGGATTAATTAGTTGTTATAAGATAGAATAAATACTTATTATTTTTCATTTTATTTCTGATGCAATACTTTTCAAATACAAAGGAGGTAATCTGATTTTTTTTCAACAAATTCAAAGTCTTATTAGTCACAAATGTTGGATAATATTTCATTTTTTTATTTATTTTTTTTATTTATGTATGATTATAACATGTGGCATAATTAAAGAAATCTAAGGGAGATAATCCAATATTTGGATTGAAGTCAGGTTTCGTTTTTTGATTTTAAAAAATTCATTCTTTGATTTTAATTGAATGAAGTATTACAAATCATTATTTGAAGAAAATTTTTTTTTTTTTTGCTTACTTCATCTTAGTGAGCAAAACATAATTCACTTTCAGTATTAGGTAGAAAACCAACAACATTATTTGCGTAATTGGATGAGAAAGGTAGCGATACGGCAAGATTTGTTTTGTGTGGCCATGTTTGGGTATCCATGGCCGAATAAGTCAAAACATTGTCCATGTAGGACAAGTCCCTGGAAAATAGAATGCAACTTTCTCAGCCACAAAACTCTATTTTAATAGCCTTTCATTCACTTAAAACAACAAAGTTTGAAAAGGTATATTTATTCCTTCTTGTCAAGATATTTTCAGAAGTTTTCAGGCAAATCTTCATTGGAATTCATCGAGGGAGGATTGTTTTAATTTGGTAGCAGAAAATTGGGTGAATGAAACTTATTGTTATCTCCTCTGCATTATATATGAACTGATTTTCATTCAGGCTTTCAGTTGGTGTATGATGTTGGCAGAGGTATGCACTCTCTGAGTGCTCTCTAGTTATGGACTTTCTCTGATGAAATGACAATATGACTAGATTTGTTCTTGGTGTAGTCATGAGTTCCCATATCCAAATTAATTAAGACGCTGTTCATTTAGCTCTGCAAAAAAAGTTGGAAGCTATGTATGTATTCACTTGTGTCTGTCTGTTTGTCCACACAATACATCCAAAAGTTTTCAATGTCATTTTGTGGGGGGAGGTGTGATGAGTTGAAAAATAATTGGTTGAATTCTAGGGTGGGATACAGGAATATCTTTTTTTTTTTCCCCCCCTACATTTATGTATCCACTCATGTTTATATGCTCAATATCTCCTGAAGTTTTCGAAGAATTTTGTGCAAAATCGTCCACAGGTCAAGAGATTAATTATTGGGACGGATCAAGGATTTTTTTTTTTTTTTTTTTTTTTTTTTTCATATATTATAATTGATAATTTGCAAATTGAAAAATTGAAACACAATTACCTCCCCTACATCGTAGCCATACATGGTCTGGATGCTTTTTAGATCCATTGACATGTGAAATTTGATCGCTTTTAAAAATTCTGTACAAAATAATTTAAGTAAGTATCAGGTAAGTAAAACCCAATGCATGAAATCATAATAAGATTTTAGAAGTGCTGTTTTGAACAGTATGGAAAACTTTGATTGGTGCAATTGATTTGTTCCAATGTATACCTGCAATTATCCATTTTGAAATTTTATTTGTAGGAAGACTCTCGAAGATAAAAAGTACCCAATATTGAAATTAATTTTTTTTTTTTCTACTTGGCCAACCTTTTCTTCATCATATTGAATTTTTAAAAAAATTTTTTTCCCTCAGACCATTTTCAGTCTAATGCCTACCAGTCATAAAAGTAAACGGTGTGAAATTGGAATGAAGAAGTAGCTTCTGACGAAATTTGAGTGCTCATCTTTAACCAATGGGACCACAGATGCCTATGAATGGAAATAACACATATCAACTGTTACAGGTAAGAACTGATTTTAATGTACTTTTTTTTTTTTTTTTTTTTTTTTTAGAAGACTGTCTATTAATGTATACAAATGTAGGTTAATATGCCTTAATATTTATATATTCATTTATAAGATACTTGTTGGAACCCACCCTATCAGGCAGTTTCCAGCTAGTATATATATATATATATCAATATTAGAAACTGTCAACGCAGGTTTCTCTAGTTTCTACGTTCCAGCTTGCTAACATGTGCACAGGACACATCAATGAAACTGAAGGGCTGAGAATTTTTTGAATTCCCTCCTTGAATGAAGGATTCAATTAACAATGTAATTTTGTGCTAAATTGGTCCTTTAGTTTGTGTCTAGTAGCATTCACGCTTATTTTGTCAAAAATCAAACTTTTTAGTTATATAATAAGTGACTCATTCTACTGCCCAGACCTGTTCAAATCTCTCTCTCTCTCTTATATATATATATATATATATAGTAGAATGTGGATTCGCTACACAAACTAGCTCATGTTTCTGCCCTCTCCGGGCCTCATATTATTGATATATCATTATATTATATACTGCTGGCCTGATTTGTACCACATAAACTCTGTGTGTGTATATATATATATATATATATATATATCTCATTTATGAATTTAAAAAAATTGTGCATGTGTTTTTGTTCGTTTAGAGCAGAGGTCAGCAAATTTTTGAAGGGTAGGTAAGTAAGAAATGTTTTTATGTCTGACAGATTAACAAAAATTGAAAAAACTAACCATCACAGTCAATAATTCAACATCTGTACCGTCAAAATTTGAAGTCATTTTTAAAAATTCTATCGAAGAATAAATATAGCCAAAATAAATGCTATTTATGACATAACTGGCATTTTCCACTGGAAAACCTTTAAAATGGAGTAAAAGAAACAGGTATCTTCAGGAGAATCGAGATGTAATCTACAAACCTCTCAAAATAAGGCAAATAAAAGGTCAAAAAAGCTTTTCTCCGAAAATGAAAACTAGATATTTTTAGAAGAGGTCTAGTGGAGTACTGATGCCAATTTTCAAGTCAGTAGACAAAACAGTGTGGCCAGGAGCACTCAAACCAAAACATGGATAGCACCCTACACCATCTTTGATGGCTGTGTTGTTCAATTGGCCCTAGGACAGCTTAGAGCCCGTATATTTCTCTTGGTTCGTGTACATTTTCATGTAGCCTCACTTTAACTTCAGATATTGATTGCATCAGCATAAAGGATGAGAAAAAAGGTTGGGCCGCCTCCTGGATCATCGTCAGCCGCCATTTTTAATTCAAAATAGTGCATAGGCCCAAATAAGGAATTTCTTCAAAACTCTGATATCTAACCATTTTCTAGGATGGAGAATTTTGAGACTATGCTTTTAGCTGCTATAACTAAAAACTTGAATTAAAATTTTGGCAAAATTTCTTGCTTTTATGTTCTTTGTGCGAAGTGGGAGAAATCTATTATCAAAAATGGAAATAATATCTAATTCATTTGTTCTTCATGTTTTGTAGTATAAAATAAAAACTAGCATTCCAAGGGAAATTATCATCACCACCCGTTTATGCAGTGTTGGGGGCGATCAATTGAAAAGTAAGAAAAGAGTGATCAATGACTAACTCACTTCTCTTGCCTTTTGTTTGGCTGTGATCACTAAAAAAGGTTCAAATTAAAAAAAAACTGTTGACACAAACTAATGACCAATTTAGCATAAAGTTACATTGCATATTGAACCCCCCCCCCCCACTAAAAACCTATTGTGGCGGGGAATTTTCAAATTTACAAAAGAACGTTTTCCCTACTCACTGAGAGTAGTGTGTGTGTGCAAAACTTCAAGATCCTACTATGAACGTTGAAGCTGGGTGAAGTCCTGATAGATACACACTCACATATAAAAAGGGATGGAACCCTCTGCCACTCTTGGTGGCTATGGTTGTTCATTGATCAATGTGCAAGAAACAGCTGTCTTTTTCTAAATTTCTAACTCTGGTCCAAGTCTGGAGTTAACTTTATTTTTCAGCCATATCATAAAAGAACAATCCTCACCAAATTCAGGGGAGTAAAAATGAACTCCCATGATCTGAAATCACAACTGATTTGTAGTTATGTCTCTTACCAACTGAACTAAACTAACAAATCTTACATATCAATCAAAATTTATCTTAGAAATATGCAAGGACTTGTTTGATTCTTATAAATATTTATAAAGTTTAGCATTTCCTTATCACAACCAAATGAGTAGCAGCCAGCTCTGATTGACACATCTCATATATCTACAAAAATCAATCTCACAGATACACTGGGGCTTATTTTATAGTAAAAAAAAAGTAGACATTTTCGTAATTCTTTTATTTATTATGCATACCATAAAAAGTTACTGTGATCAACTTCAGTTGGAATAGACAGGCCTAATGTTTTTAAGTAGAGTCCTTTCTCTCTATTAGAGGCTCCGTTTATCAATCTGTCCCTGTATTGTTTCTCGGCTTTTTTTAAAAATCAGATTTACTTGTGATTTAGTAGAAGAGTGTTAGTCAATGAGTCAAAAATTAATTTACTAGTATCATTTGAATGAGCAAATTCTAGTTGTACTTTTTGTTCAGTTTGGTACGTTAACCATTGAGGACTGGTAGCTCAGTGGGAGATACTGTGACTTTTAACCCTTAGCCTATAACAGGTATCCAGAAGATATTATATGGACAGTTATGAGTATATGCATGTATGGAAATAAAATGGGGAAAATATCTCTTAATCAGAAATTTATTAGCAGATCTAACCTAATTCCCTGCTATTACAAAATTTCATTGAAATTCATTGAGAACTTCTGGAGATATCTTGTGGACAAACAGAAAGACGTATGGATGGCAATATTATGTGATGTGGATATAACTGCACCGTATGATGGATACAAGGATCTCCTTCCAAATTTGATAACAATCCTGTAGGCTATTGTCCGCCCTTTCACCAAGTTTCATAGAAATTCATCGAGTACTTTTTGAGTTATCATGAGGACAGAAATTCAAAATTTTGATAATATTATGTAGTGTGGATATATGATTACTCAGGGGAGGTAAGTGTGCATGGATCCGTTCAAGAATTTGATCACTTCTTTTGTGGCCTATTGCCCATCCTTCCACGAAATTTCATAGAAATTCATTTGGAACTTCCAGAGATATAGAGTGGACAGACATTTTCATTGTTCCAGATGCTTGTTATAGTGTAAGGTTCCAGTCACGGTATCTACCACTAGGCTAACAGTTCACAATGTTTATCATAGGAAACTGTGAACTAAAGATGTCTTGCAAGTGAATGATACCCATAAGTTACCTGGTTCATGGACTATGTCCCTTGATGAGATGCTTCTTACCTAGGAAGATCTTCCTTTCATGGTCGCATGATCTGACAATAATGGAGTTTGAATTTTGCTTTTTAAGGTTGATTTTCTCTGCTATTTTTAGTTAGATTTACTTTAAACTTGTTAAAAAGTTGTTTCTTGATAAGATGCTTCTCACCTAAAATCATCTTCTGCTTGGTGTCATTTCATCTGGCAATAATGGCATTTAAACTTTATGGTGAATGCTTTATTGAACTTTCAATTGTTGTTGTAGTAGTTTATACCTACCTAAATTTCCATGTTCTGTCAATCAATGTGGAATTTGAAAATTCTTTTTAGGGGACCAGAATATTGTCAAATTGTGATTAATAAACATAGCAGCAGAAAGGTATTGTTTTGAAGCATGTTTATAAAATATTGATTCATTTGAGGTCATGGTAAGAATGTGATTTTTTTTTTTCTTTTTTAGTTCTCGGATTGAAGTTTGGTTTCATGACATTATTCTCTAATATATCCTCAGCTGATAATGATAGGTGCTATCAAAACAATATTCTAGGTCTATACAGGCCCTTTGCCATTCTAGGATTAGATATACTTGGTATGCATTCATATGCACCTTCATTTTTACTTATGATATTGATTACTTGTGTATAAATCATGCTTTTAATTGCTATAAACCATCACGCTTTCAAGTTGATCCATCTGATCATTAGAAAACATTGTAGACCTGGAAACATCTGATACAAGGGTTCCCAATCTTGGTTACCCTCACCCCGGTGAGTGCAAGATGGCAGTTTAGGTGGGGCGACAAAAAGGGGAAACTTTATCTTGTTTTCCTGTTTTGATCCAACGAATCAGCAGTTTTTCACTAGGCCCATTAGCACAAACCAGTGATTACCAAACTGGGCGATATTGCCCGCTAGTAGGTGATATAAACTTTTCAGTGGGTGATTGGCTCATTACTGGCAAGGGTGTTGTTTTTTCGTACTAATCTGTTGCGGATAGCCAAAATTCTGGCTATTTCTCCTATGTTTGCAATTTTTTAGTTTAAAATTGCTCAATTCACATTTGCATTTTATGCACTGGTTGAGAACGCTATTGTTTTGAGTTCAACTTGTTCACTGACATTACGATATGTAGTTCAATTTATGGTTAAAAAATTAGAAATTTGACCTTTTCAATGCAATATCACTTTTGTAGGAAGTGCAAAAATTGAACATTTTCTAGAGTAAGAAGGCATAGAAAACTTAGGGAACCCCTAACCTGATAAAAGATATTGTGGACATTCATGAGAATATTGATGAAAACTGGAATAGTATCTCTCAATCCAAATGCCTGTATCTGCCTCACCATCTGTGTCTTACCCCATTGGCTACCATTCCATATAATCGATCCATATACATTCCTTGAAATGCGACCACGAGGAAGCTGATGACTGAATAATGTACCATGAAAATCATGTTTCTGTTGATCTTTCCTCAAAAATTGTTGTAGCTGTCATTGACACAGATGTTTCCATATGTCTCTTGCACTGTCGCTTATTGGCTTAATCACGGCGGCTTGTGGGCTAGGCAATTCTTTCAGAGTGGTACCTATTCAAAAGTTGGTTCAATTGTTAAGATATTATCAGCTGCTCTTACAGTGACTGGGTATGTGATATTACCAGAAAAGTGAGTACAAAAGAATCAAGTTACCATTTTCAAAATCTCCTACTTCAGCAGAACTCTCCTTTCTAATGATGTGATTGTTCTCACAGAAAATGATCTTTCTAAATGCATCACTAATGAGAAAGTTGAGACTATTGATCATTCAAGGTACATTATATACCTCAAAATGTCTTTCACCGGGGACACTGAAGAACCTCCTCCGGCCACACATAGTATATAAATGCACATGAAACTTGTATACCTACAATCTTATTGTATGATCCATGCTCCAGTTGTTGAGAATTCAATAAATCCAACTAAATATGGATATATCATTGACAAGGAAAATTCGTCACCCGATATTATAATTGATTATGCAATACCCCGAGATTTTCCAATACCATTCACTTGTGTAAAATATGCAAGACTAAATGTATGGCTCTGTGGATCGAAGAATATTTCTTTCTGTGAATTCTATAAATTTAGTATAACAGCTTATAGCAGTGAAAAGCACAATTTTTGTATTTCCCTAAAAAAATGATCAGGATCCAATTTCAAATTCAACCTGAACATTTCTATGAATTATTTCATTTGAGCAGTATTTTTTAATTCAATATGGTAGCTAACTGACAATGATCCTGAAGACAGCCTCAAGATTTTTTTTCATGTCTTACACCTATGTAATCAATATCAAAACTAAAAATGAGGGCATGAATCATAGAACTTGACTGAGCAATACATAAGCCCTCAGCTGTTCTGGGGTTAATATAACAACTGTAGCCATCAAATATATAAAAAGGGATAGTACCCTTTGCCATGTGCATATCTTTGCTTGTTCCAGTGCTCTTGACCATACCGTTTTGTCTTCAGACAAATTGGCATCAATACTCCACTAGGTACCTTCTGGAAACTTTTTTTTTTTAATTAAAAAAAGCTTTTTTGTCTTTTTAGGGGGCCTTGTTCTCATGGGTTTATTAATAATATCTAGATTCTCCAGAATCTATTTTAGATGTTTTCTGGTGTAAAATGCTAGTGATATCATATACAGTATTTATTCTGACCATATTTATTTTTCAACGGAATTCTTTTTTTGCACAACTTGGAATTTTGATGCTGCAGTTATTCAGTTATTGGCTTTGATGGCGAGTTGAACTTTTATTCATTTGTAATCTATCAGAGCAGACTTTTTATCGTAGAAGGACTTGTTTACTGAGCTTTTTTGATTTTTTTAAATATTTTGTTTTTTCTTTTCTTTGCAGACTGGAAAGTTTTTGGCTGTAGATTTTGGTGCATTGACTAGAGATGTAAATATCAATGATGAAATTCGAATGGAGAATTTGTCAATTTCATTTTCTTTCCAAACTCCTACTCCATAGGTCATTCAATCAATATTTTTATTTTTTCAAATGTTCCTGAAAAGATAATTGTATGTAGATTTGTTTGAGAAACCTGATTAGGGTTTCCCTATTATCATTGATGATCTTTCAAGGAAACTAATGATGGGGCCAAGTTGTTTGCTGCAGTCTTTCAAAGCCGTATAAGTAAACATGTGAAATCTTAAGAGACGTTCATCTTTTTGCTGTGAATTGTTAACATCTACATGAAAAGAGTATTTTGAACATCCATTCTGGAGAGATGTTTTGTTGAAGACTTTTTTCCCCCCTAAGAAGTTTACCTTGAAACTCAATATGGAAAAGGAATCTCTGTCTAGTTTTGCTATCTCTGATGAGGCTTTTGCTGAAAATGCTGATATCAAGCCAGATATAACAACACCTACTGGACAAAAGTCTTTCACATGTCAAGTTTGTGACAAGTCTTTTTCTCGAAAACATCACTTGGAACAGCATTTGGCAATCCACTCTGGATCAACACCATTTTCCTGTGAGGTTTGTGATAAAGGTTTTTCTCGAAAAGCTGCATTGACAGAACATATAAAAACACATACCGGAGAGAAACCATTTCCCTGTGAAGAATGTGGCAAAGCTTTTTCTCGAAAGGATAAGTTGAAAAATCATATGAAAATACACACTGGTGAGAAACCATTTCCTTGTGAAGTATGTGGCAAGGCTTTTTCTCTAAAAGAAAAATTGAAAAAGCATATGACAACACACACTGGAGAATATTCATTTATTTGTGAAGTGTGTGGCAAAGCTTTTACTCAAAATGAATACCTAAGACAACACATGATTAGACACACTGGAGAATCTCGCTTTACTTGTGAAATATGTGGCAAAGCCTTTTCTGATAATGCTCATTTGAAAGAACATATGCGAATACATACTGGAGAAACTCCATTTTGCTGTGAAGTCTGTGGAAGAGGTTTTACTGTAAAGGGAAGCTTGAAACAACATATGATAACACATACTGGTGAGACTCCATTTACTTGTGAAATTTGTGGCAAAGCCTTTTCTTTCAAGTGCAGTTTGAAGAGACATTCCTCAATTCATATCTGAGAATACTTCATTTGACTGCCATCTTGGGGAAAGCTTATCTGCAAATTGGTATGAAGTTGGTCAAAATCAAAGGTTGGTCTTTACATTTGGTCAAGATATCAATGTTATGATATATTTTATGTATAGGTGGACCCCAGTTTTTAAAGGAAATCAAATTAGAGTAACAAATTATACTTTTTTTTTTTTCAGAGAAACTCCAAGTTTTATAAGCTATTTTTCCATTGTTGCCCTTATTCTTGAATTTCAACCTGAATCACCTAATTTCACCCTCTAGTTTGAAAATGTTGATTTCTCCAATATCTGCTCATGTTTGATATTATCATGTGAGCCTGGGATGAAAAATCCTCTTGAGAGCATGTGCCAACATTGGCGATCAATCTTCTGAAAAAAATTCCCTCGCGTACCCGTAGGAATTAATAACCAGCAGATTATCATTATTTATTATCTCCTGATAGTTGTCCTATCATGATTCTTTCCATCTTTGATATTCTCTCTTCTTCTCTATTTTGTACTCACTGATAAATCCCTAATGCACCAAATAAGTCTCTTTTTCTAGAAAACCATCAAAAAATAGGAGCACATTCTAGCTATGATTTGTCAATGTTGCTCTCTATCACTGGGTAGTTTTCCGTGTAGAGAAATAGGCTTTGAAATCACAAAACTTGTTGCAACTTGATAAATTGAAGGTTACTGTTTTTTTTTTTTTGTTTTTTTTTTTTATAAAATCATCATCAAAAAAAATTATATCTTTTGGATGTTAACTTGAGCACACATACCATAGGTTCACCATCCCTGGTATAAGCCTGTGATTGAATGAGTTTTACTTTTTTCTTCTTTGCTACGTAAAATGTAACTTGAAAAAGATATTTTTGATTCACTTTTGTCAATCAGTTAGTTTTAAGATAAAAGAAGATTAAATGTCACTCTGAAGTACACACATGTTGGTAATCAGTATTTGATTAACCAACAAAGGTCAGAGGTACTTTTGTCAATGTTCTCAAAGTTTATTCACATCATCAGAACCTCATGAATGGAAATCAAATTTTCTGTTTGAGGATATACAATAACCACGTACCATATATACCGGCATACGAGTTGACTTTTTAAGCTAGTATTCATCCTAATGGGTCATATTAGTCTTTTTAGACCGTATTAACATAATACTGCCTCATGTTGGATAGTCTAATTATCCAGTAAATATTGATTTAAACTTGAATTGAGTCCTTGGTTTTCGGGTTGACTTATATACCAGCATGTATGGTGGACAGAAATTCTAAATGCGATACTAATCTTATACTATTCAACTAATCGGTCTTTGCACCTCTTATCTAACATTATCTCTTGAACATTTGCCTTTTCACATCAGAATTCAACCATCTACACCTCCATTGATATTGGATTTTTTTTTTTTTTTTTCTCACTTGTTACTGCTGAGTTGTTTTAGATGTGGAATGGTGTTGGGGTCGTTTAATGGTGAAACTGAGTTTGAATTCTGTTTGTTTGTTTGTTTTGTATTAATGCCCTTCAGGGAGACATCTGCTCTCCTCACCTTTGCATATATGTTGACGAAATGTCTCTTGGATTCTCTCGCATGTTTGTTCGCATATGAACCAGCAAATCTGACTTCTGTGAAAAATGAGGTGACAGTACCTCATACATTGTTACATAGTTGCCTCTGTGATGGTTGTGTGATGGGTTAAGTATGTTTCGTTGCCAAGACAGTGATTCTGTTCGAACACCAGATTATTCAGCCCTCAGACCATCCAGTGCAAGTATATAGTTTCACAAAGACTAACAATAAGGCTAGCCAAGACGTTCCCAGTTCACACTTTTTATATATTGTGGTGAGAGCAATTTGCGCTAAATTCAGTGTTCAATGCTAATAATTTTTGATCTAACAGAATTGAAAACTTTTTCTGTTTTTTTAAATGAAGTTTTTTGAAAGAAATGTTATTTACTCATGTAAGTATTAAAAACTTTTACAAAATCGTCAAAAAATTTATCTATAAAAAGTTTAATCCCTTTCAGTATTCTAAAAAACTTTAAAATTTGATTTTAAAAATCACTGTAAGATTAAAATCTATCACGAAGTTGAAAAGAATAAGACATAGCTAAAACAAATGAAAGAAAATCGACTGTAAAATAACAAATGGCTTGCTTCTTTCAAGTGAAATTAAGCTCAAATAAATATTGACCTCTTTAAATAATGGTGATATAGATGATCTTGAAAAAAGATTGATCTATTTGTTTGAACACCAAACGTATACAACATTGTCCTACAATTTAGCTATAGAAAATTTACCTTACTAATATTTATAGCATAAAATAATTTCAAAAAAGAAAAGTTACAAGTTAATTTTGTTTTGTTTATAAATGAATGAAATCATAAGCTTAGAATTTGTCTCTTTCAGTTGATAATTAGAACTTAGGAAATCGTTCCTCGACTGGAAAACCATTCAACGCATATCCATAAAAAACAGAAGAATATTCAAAAAAAGATTGATTTATTCATTTGAATATCAAAGTTGCTCTTAAGCAAAATCTCAACATGGCATCTAGTTTGCTGAAGACTGCCCCCTTTCAACCAATGAAGTATGTTGTCGATAATCCAAATTATGTACCGCTCCAGCATAATAACGTCATTGAAGACTGAATATCTTTCCTTTGGCTCCAGGAGTACTCTAGTCGTTAGGCTCAGCAATCATTTCAAAAAAGCCATTTTGTCACATTTTGCTCCAACTCTGTCCTTACCCTCACCTGTCTTTCACTCTGCAACATGACTGGACTGTTTGGCTTTGCGTCGTCTTTAATTTTGATCTTTTATTATTCAATGTTTCGATATTGTCTAGCCTCTCTACCCTCTGAACTGGTCCCAAACCAAATGCTGCACTGCAACCTAGATTGTACATATCTGCGTCCGAGACAAAGAGGTGTGTTGAAAGGATTCTGTTAGCACTATTCTTGATTGGCTTAGTAAAATGATCATGGCAGTTCATAGTCCCAACTGGTAATCTGGGTATGGCCATGGTAGGCCTGAGTAAAGGTCTTAAATTCATGGTACTGACTTGGGGACGTAATGGTTTGTCTTACTGAAAAGCCAGACTGCACGTTTAAAATAAGTTGTTCATTACATTTTCGTGTTCAATGATTAGTGCAGACATTATCTTTAATGAGAGCCAGAATGGAAACCCTTTGATAATTTTCAGCTTAGACTCGAGACCCCTTATTTTCAAATAAACTAGTGATGGATAATATCAACTCCGATGGTGCAATCTGGAAAGTTGTCCATCGAAACATATAGTAGGAATATGTGCAATTTTCTTTTGTTTGTGCATTGATCTTATTAGTTAATTTACATTCCTATTATGATATAATAACAATGAAGATTACATCATAGAAACCCTTGAAACTATATATCCGATAACTGCCTGACTTGAGACTTCAAATAAAATTTTAAATCAGAACACTTGAATTATTGAAAATAAATTATCCAATAAAATAGCTTTATGCTCTTCGATGCTGATCCACAAATTTGCATAGATTGCTTTTTCTGCCCTTAAAAGATCCAGATTAATACCATAATGTGACATAACAAGTTGATGTGATCCATGTGACTTGTCAGGAATGAGGATGATATAGCACAGAGAACGAAGTTTATCTCAGACGTTATCATTGTATTGTGATTCTATTTCCAGAATAACCATAACTGAAATGGTGGGTAGATATGGGATGTTGGACTTAGGGCAGTTTAAGTGGCACTTCCATTGATGATTCACTAACCAGAGCTTGCAACTGACAAAACACCTTTTTTCTCCGGGGGAAACTCTTGCTTCCTTGAATGAGAATAGTGTACTTTTTGCATGCTTTGTGAGCCAATGTTTCTTTTTGCTGTTTTCAATGTAAAACTGTAGCTATTCATAAACACCTAACAAGGATAATACCAAGCCAAGAATAAAGGTTAAACCAATCAATTCTGATATCTCTTAATGGGGTCTCCTAACAAAATTTTTCTGCTTTATCTTGCATCAAAATTGACTATTGCGCTGCAGTTCGAGTGATATCTGTTCTGCAGACCCACAATCACATCATCATCAATTGAAATAATTTCGGATTCGGAAAAGTAAGAATTAGTAGACACCCGAGTCATTTTGGATCGATATCTAGATTGACACTGTCAATGGAGTAGTTGTATTGATAGTTCAGGAAGTAGTATGGGTTATACACATATATTACCTTCATCATTGCTATACCCTCCCTTATCTGAAAGATCCTGCATAGGCCATGATATTTTGAATTACTTTGACCATTATCACAAATTTTCTAAAATTAATCAATGGCCATTTACAATTGAAGAAAAACAGTCCAAGGATGATTCGCAGAATGTATGAAGACATACTAATGTTTTTGATTGTAATTCTCTGGTTTTATTATCTATCAAGCACTGTCCTCAGAATTGCAGACGTTAGTGAGATGGCCCATCGTCAATTGAGAGACTCTTTATCGAACCTCGCTCTTTAATATTTATTCGTCAATAAATCTATAAAACTGGACACTGGCCATTTTCATTTGAAAATACCAGTCCAGAAAAAATTTGCAGGAACAATGGAGACATGGTAATATCTTAAATTGTAAATTCCCTCGTTGTATTGTCTATGGACAATTGTCCTCAGAATTCAAGACATTAGTGGGAAGCCCCATTGTCAATTTACAGAACCCTTACTAAGCCATAAACTTTCATATTTATTAGACAATAATTGCAAAAATTTATAAGACAGGACACGGGCCATTCTCATTTGAGAATACCAGTCCAAACACAAGTCACAGAGAGAATGAAAAGATGGTGATATCTTCGATTCTAAATTCCTCGGTTGTATTATCTATAAACCATTGTCCTCAGAATTGCACAGATTAGTGGAAGGGCTAAAATTCAATTTAAAGAGCCTTCATTAAAATGTGCGCTTTTATATTCAGTAGTCCGTTATCACAAGAATTTGTAAAACTTGGTACTGGCCGTTTTTATTTGAAAATACCAGTCCAAAAAGATCTACAGAAACAATGAAGACGTGGGAATATCTTTGATTATGAATTCCCTGGTTCATTGACACGAAATTTATCATGAGAATTTGTAAAACTGGAGACTGGCCATTTTCATTTGAAAATGCCAGTCCCAAAAAGATTTGCAGAAACAATGAAGACATGGGTTTTTTCTCAAATTTGTATAATATCTTTTTTTACCTGAAGAAAGAAAAATTCCTTACCGATTATAAAAAAAGATTTGACCTAATTCATTTGAAAATGCCAGTCCCAAAAAGATTTGCAGAAACAATGAAGACATGGGAATATCTTTGATTATAAATTCCCTGGTTGTATTATCCGTGAACCATTGTCCTCGGAATTAAAGACTTCAGTGGGAAGGCACATCGTCAATTTAGAGAGCCCTGATTAAGCCATACCTTTAGATTTCTATTGGATCATTATCCAAATCATTTGTGAAACGTGGTATTTGCCAGTCTGATTTTAAAATACTAGTCCAAACAGTTGTCGCAGCGAGAATGGAAAGATTGTAATATCATTAATTATAAATTCCTTCATTGTATTATCTGTGGGAGTGCTCATTATCAATTTAAAGAACTTTAAATAAACCATGCCTTTTTATATTCAGTAGGCCATTTAAAAACGGTTTTCCTGAATTTTTGATTTTTTCTCAATAATTAGATTTTAGAAAATAAAAGTGAAAGAGAAATAAATTTGAAAAAGTCCCTCTCTCGTCAGTAAAAGAGTTTTAAAATTCTGATTACATGTATCCCATTTATTCAAAAACAAATGAATATCTCATTTTTCATAAAAAAAATTCCGGGATCGTTATCAGGGTTTTTTCTGAAATTTGTATAATATCTTTTTCTACCTGAAGAGAGAAAAAGTCCTCACCGATTACAAAAAAAGATTTGACCTAATTCATTTGAAAATGCCAGTCCCAAAAAGATTTTTACCTGAAGGAAGAAAAAGTCCTTACCGATTATAAAAAAAGATTTGACCTAATTCATTTGAAAATGCCGGTTCCAAAAAGATTTTTACCTGAAGAAAGAGAAAGTCCTTACCGATTACAAAAAAAGATTTGACCTAATTCATTTGAAAATGCCAGTCCCAAAAAGATTTGCAGAAACAATGAAGACATGGGGATATCTTTGATTAGAAATTCCCTGGTTGTATTATCCGTGAACCTTTGTCCTCGGAATTGAAAACTTCAGTGGGAAGGCACATCGTCAATTTAGAAAGCCCTGATTAAGCCATACCTTTAGATTTCTATTGGAGCATTATCCAAATCATTTGTGAAACGTGGTATTTGCCAGTCTGATTTGAAAATACTAGTCCAAACAGTTGTCGCAGTGAGAATGGAAAGATTATAATATCCTTAATTATGAATTCCTTCGTTCTATTACTTTGAACCATTGTCCGTAGAATTGCACACGTTAGTGGGTAGGCTCATAATCATTTTAGAGAGCCCTGATTAAGCTATACCTCTTGATATTAATTGGAGCATTATCAAAATCATTTGTGGAACGTGACAATTGCCATTGTCATTTGAAAATGTCAGTGTACACTAGTGTCGCAGTGAGAATGAAAAGAGTGTGAAATTTTTGATTCTAAATTCCTTGGTTGTATAATCTATGGACCATTGTCTTTGGAATTAAAGACTTCAGTGGGAAGGCACAGCGTCAATTTAGAGAGCCTTGTTTAAGCCATACCTTTATATTTTTATTTGAGTATTATCCAAATCATTTGTAAAACAAGATATTTGCCAGTCTGATTTGAAAATACTCGTCGAAACAGTTGTCGCAGTGAGAATGAAAAGATTGTAATATCATTAATTATAAATTCCTTGGTTGTATCATCTGTGGGAGTGCTCATTATCAATTTAAAGAACTTTGATTATACCATGCCCTTTTATATTCATTAGTCAATTAAAAAATCGTTTTCCTGTATTTTTGGTTTTTGCTCAATAATTATATTTTAGAAAATAAAAGTGAAAGAGAAATAAATTTGAAAAAAGTCCCTTTCTCGTCAGTAAAACAGTTTTAAAATTCTGATTACATGTATCCCATTTATTCAAAAACAAATGAATATCTCATTTTTCATAAAAAAAATTCTTGGATCGTTATCGGGTTTTTTCTCAAATTTGTATAATATCTTTTTTTACCTGAAGAAAGAAAAAGTCCTTACCGATTACAAAAAAAGATTTGACCTAATTCATTTGAAAATGCCAGTCCCAAAAAGATTTGCAGAAACAATGAAGATATGGGAATATCTTTGATTATAAATTCCCTGGTTGTATTATCCGTGAACCATTGTCCTCGGAATTGAAAACTTCAGTGGGAAGGCACAGCTTCAATTTAGAAAGCCCTGATTAAGCCATACCTTTAGATTTCTATTGGAACATTATCCAAATCATTTGTGAAACGTGGTATTTACCAGTCTGATTTGAAAATACTAATCCAAACAGTTGTCGCAGTGAGAATGGAAAGATTGTAATATCATTAATTATGAATTCCTTCGTTGTATTACTTTGAACCATTGTCCGCAGAATTGCACACGTTAGTGGGTAGGCTCATAATCATTTTAAAGAGCCCTGATTAAGCTATACCTCTTGATATTATTGGTGCATTATTCATTTGAAAATGCCAGTCCCAAAAAGATTTGCAGAAACAATGAAGACATGGGTTTTTTCTCAAATTTGTATAATATCTTTTTTTACCTGAAGAAAGAAAAAGTCCTTACCGATTACAAAAAAAGATTTGACCTAATTCATTTGAAAATGCCAGTCCCAAAAAGATTTTTACCTGAAGAAAGAGAAAGTCCTTACCGATTACAAAAAAAGATTTGACCTAATTCATTTGAAAATGCCAGTCCCAAAAAGATTTTTACCTGAAGAAAGAGAAAGTCCTTACCGATTATAAAAAAAGATTTGACCTAATTCATTTGAAAATGCCAGTCCCAAAAAGATTTGCAGAAACAATGAAGATATGGGAATATCCTTGATTATAAATTCCCTGGTTGTATTATCCGTGAACCTTTGTCCTTGGAATTGAAAACTTCAGTGGGAAGGCACATCGTCAATTTAGAAAGCCCTGATTAAGCCATACCTTTAGATTTCTATTGGAGCATTATCCAAATCATTTGTGAAACGTGGTATTTGCCAGTCTGATTTGAAAATACTAGTCCAAACAGTTGTCGCAGTGAGAATGGAAAGATTATAATATCATTAATTATGAATTCCTTCGTTCTATTACTTTGAACCATTGTCCGTAGAATTGCACACGTTAGTGGGTAGGCTCATAATCATTTTAAAGAGCCCTGATTAAGCTATACCTCTTGATATTAATTGGAGCATTATCAAAATCATTTGTGAAACGTGACAATTGCCATTGTCATCTGAAAATGTCAGTGTACACTAGTGTCGCAGTGAGAATGAAAAGAGTGTGAAATTTTTGATTCTAAATTCCTTGGTTGTATAATCTATGGACCATTGTCTTTGGAATTAAAGACTTCAGTGGGAAGGCACAGCTTCAATTTAGAAAGCCCTGGTTAAGCCATACCTTTATATTTTTTTTTGAGCATTATCCAAATCATTTGTAAAACAAGATATTTGCCAGTCTGATTTAAAAATACTCGTCGAAACAGTTGTCGCAGTGAGAATGAAAAGATTGTAATATCATTAATTATAAATTCCTTGGTTGTATTATCTGTGGGAGTGCTCATTATCAATTTGAAGAACTTTGATTAAACCATGCCCTTTTATATTCATTAGTCAATTAAAAATTCGTTTTCCTGTTTTTTGTTTTTTTGTCAAGAATTAGATTTTAAAAAATAAAAATGGATGAAAAATAAATTTGAAAAAGTCCCTCTCTCGTCAGTAAAAGAGTTTTAAAATTCTGATTACATGTATCCCATTTATTGGAAAACAAATGAATAACTCATTTTTCATAAAAAAAAATCCGGGATCGTTATCGGGTTTTTTCTGAAATTTGTATAATATCTTTTTTTACCTGAAGAAAGAAAAAGTCCTTACCGATTACAAAAAAAGATTTGACCTAATTCATTTGAAAATGCCAGTCCCAAAAAGATTTTTACCTGAAGAAAGAGAAAGTCCTTACCGATTACAAAAAAAGATTTGACCTAATTCATTTGAAAATGCCAGTCCCAAAAAGATTTTTACCTGAAGAAAGAGAAAGTCCTTACCGATTACAAAAAAAGATTTGACCTAATTCATTTGAAAATGCCAGTCCCAAAAAGATTTTTACCTGAAGAAAGAGAAAGTCCTTACCGATTATAAAAAAAGATTTGACCTAATTCATTTGAAAATGCCAGTCCCAAAAAGATTTTTACCTGAAGAAAGAGAAAGTCCTTACCGATTATAAAAAAAGATTTGACCTAATTCATTTGAAAATGCCAGTCCCAAAAAGATTTTTACCTGAAGAAAGAAAAAGTCCTTACCGATTACAAAAAAAGATTTGACCTAATTCATTTGAAAATGCCAGTCCCAAAAAGATTTTTACCTGAAGAAAGAGAAAGTCCTTACCGATTACAAAAAAAGATTTGACCTAATTCATTTGAAAATGCCAGTCCCAAAAAGATTTGCAGAAACAATGAAGACATGGGAATATCCTTGATTATAAATTCCCTGGTTGTATTATCCGTGAACCTTTGTCCTTGGAATTGAAAACTTCAGTGGGAGAGCACATCGTCAATTTAGAAAGCCCTGATTAAGCCATACCTTTAGATTTCTATTGGAGCATTATCCAAATCATTTGTGAAACATGGTATTTGCCAGTCTGATTTGAAAATACTAGTCCAAACAGTTGTCGCAGTGAGAATGGAAAGATTATAATATCATTAATTATGAATTCCTTCGTTCTATTACTTTGAACCATTGTCCGTAGAATTGCACACGTTAGTGGGTAGGCTCATAATCATTTTAAAGAGCCCTGATTAAGCTATACCTCTTGATATTAATTGGAGCATTATCAAAATCATTTGTGAAACGTGACAATTGCCATTGTCATCTGAAAATGTCAGTGTACACTAGTGTCGCAGTGAGAATGAAAAGAGTGTGAAATTTTTGATTCTAAATTCCTTGGTTGTATAATCTATGGACCATTGTCTTTGGAATTAAAGACTTCAGTGGGAAGGCACAGCGTCAATTTAGAGAGCCTTGTTTAAGCCATACCTTTATATTTTTTTTTGAGCATTATCCAAATCATTTGTAAAACAAGATATTTGCCAGTCTGATTTGAAAATACTCGTCGAAACAGTTGTCGCAGTGAGAATGAAAAGATTGTAATATCATTAATTATAAATTCCTTGGTTGTATTATCTGTGGGAGTGCTCATTATCAATTTGAAGAACTTTGATTAAACCATGCCCTTTTATATTCATTAGTCAATTAAAAATTTGTTTTCCTATATTTTTGTTTTTTTGTCAAGAATTAGATTTTAGAAAATAAAATTATAAGAAAAATAAATTTGAAAAAGTCCCTCTCTCGTCAGTAAAAGAGTTTTAAAATTCTGTTTACATGTATCCAATTTATTGGAAAACAAATGAATAACTCATTTTTCATAAAAAAAAATCCGGGATCGTTATCGGGTTTTTTCTCAAATTTGTATAATATCTTTTTTTACCTGAAGAAAGAAAAAGTCCTTACCGATTACAAAAAAAGATTTGACCTAATTCATTTGAAAATGCCAGTTCCAAAAAGATTTTTACCTGAAGAAAGAGAAAGTCCTTACCGATTACAAAAAAAGATTTGACCTAATTCATTTGAAAATGCCAGTCCCAAAAAGATTTTTACCTGAAGAAAGAGAAAGTCCTTACCAATTACAAAAAAAGATTTGACCTAATTCATTTGAAAATGCCAGTCCCAAAAAGATTTTTACCTGAAGAAAGAGAAAGTCCTTACCGATTACAAAAAAAGATTTGACCTAATTCATTTGAAAATGCCAGTCCCAAAAAGATTTGCAGAAACAATGAAGACATGGGAATATCCTTGATTATAAATTCCCTGGTTGTATTATCCGTGAACCATTGTCCTCGGAATTGAAAACTTCAGTGGGAAGGCACATCGTCAATTTAGAAAGCCCTGATTAAGCCATACCTTTAGATTTCTATTTGAGCATTATCCAAATCATTTGTGAAACGTGGTATTTGCCAGTCTGATATGAAAATACTAGTCAAAACAGTTGTCGCAGTGAGAATGAAAAGATTGTAATATCATTAATTATAAATTCCTTCGTTGTATTTCTTTGAACCATTGTCCGCAGAATTGCACACGTTAGTGGGTAGGCTCATAATCATTTTAGAGAGCCCTGATTAAGCTATACCTCTTGATATTGATTGGAGCATTATCAAAATCATTTTTGAAACGTGACAATTGCCATTGTCATTTGAAAAAGTCAGTGTACACTAGTGTCGCAGTTAGAATGAAAAGAGTGTGAAATTTTTGATTCTAAATTCCTTGGTTGTATAATCTATGAACCATCGTCTTTGGAATTAAAGACTTCAGTGGGAAGGCACAGCGTCAATTTAGAGAGCCTTGGTTAAGCCATACCTTTATATTTTTATTTGAGCATTATCCAAATCATTTGTAAAACAAGATATTTGCCAGTCTGATTCGAAAATAGTCTTCGAAACAGTTGTCGCAGTGAGAATGAAAAGATTGTAATATCATTAATTATAAATTCCTTGGTTGTATTATCTATAGGAGTGCTCATTATCAGTTTAAAGAACTTTGATTAAACCATGCCCTTTTATATTCATTAGTCAATTAAAAAATGGTTTTCCTGAATTTTTGATTTTTTCTCAATAATTAGATTTTAGAAAATAAAAGTGAAAGAGAAATAAATTTGAAAAAGTCCCTCTCTCGTCAGTAAAAGAGTTTTAAAATTCTGATTACATGTATCCCATTCATTCAAAAACAAATGAATATCTCATTTTTCATAAAAAAAATTCCGGGATCGTTATCAGGTTTTTTCTGAAATTTGTATAATATCTTTTTTTACCTGAAAAAAGAAAAAGTCTTTACCGATTACAAAAATAGCTTTGACCTAATTCATTGGCACAAAATTTATCATAAGAATTTGTAAAACTGGACACTGGCCATTTTCATTTGAAAATGCCAGTCCCAAAAAGATTTGCAGAAACAATGAAGACATGGGAATATCTTTGATTATAAATTCCCTGGTTGTATTATCGAGGAAGCATTGTCCTCAAAATTGATGACTCTAGTGGGGAGGCACATCATCAATTTACATAGCCCTGATTAAGCCATACCTTTAGATTTTTTATTTGAGCATTATCCAAATCATTTGTAAAACGTGATATTTGCCAGTCTGATTTGAAAATACTAGTCCAAACAGTTGTCGCAGTGAGAACGAAAAAATTGTAATATCATTAATTACAAATTCTTTGGTTGTATTATCTATGAACCATTGTCCGCAGAATTGCACACATTAGTGAGAGTGTTCCTAATCAATTTAATGAACTTTGAATAAACTATGCCTTTTTATATTCAGTAGTCCATTTAAAAATGGTTTTCCTGGATTTTTGATTTTTTCTCAATAATTAGATTTTAGAAAATGAAAGTGAAAGAGATATAAAATTGAAAAAGTCCCTCTCTCGTCAGTAAAAGAGTTTTAAAATTCTGATTACATGTATCCCATTCATTCAAAAACAAATGAATATCTCATTTTTCATAAAAAAAATTCCGGGATCGTTATCAGGTTTTTTCTGAAATTTGTATAATATCTTTTTTTACCTGAAAAAAGAAAAAGTCTTTACCGATTACAAAAATAGCTTTGACCTAATTCATTGGCACAAAATTTATCATAAGAATTTGTAAAACTGGACACTGGCCATTTTCATTTGAAAATGCCAGTCCCAAAAAGATTGGCAGAAACAATGAAGACATGGGAATATCTTTGATTATAAATTCCCTGGTTGTATTATCGAGGAAGCATTGTCCTCAAAATTGATGACTCTAGTGGGGAGGCACATCATCAATTTACATAGCCCTGATTAAGCCATACCTTTAGATTTTTTATTTGAGCATTATCCAAATCATTTGTAAAACGTGATATTTGCCAGTCTGATTTGAAAATACCAGTCCAAACAGATGTCGCAGTGAGAACAAAAAAATTGTAATATCATTAATTACAAATTCTTTGGTTGTATTATCTATGAACCATTGTCCGCAGAATTGCACACGTTAGTGGGAAGGCTCGTAATCATTTTTGAGAGCCTTGATTAAGCTATACCTTTTGATATTAAATGGAGCATTATCAAAATCATTCATGATATGTGACAGTTGCCATTCTCATTTGAAAATATCAGTGTACACTAGTGTTGCAGTGAAAATGAAAAGAGTGTGAAATTTTTTATTCTTAATTCCTTGGTTGTATAATCTTTGAACCATTGTCCCTAGAATTGCACGCATTAGTGGGAGTGCTTATAATCAATTTAATGAACTTTGAATAAACCATGCCTTTTTATATTCAGTAGGCCATTTAAAAATGGTTTTCCTGAATTTTTGGTTTTTTTCTCATAAAATAGATTTTAGAAAATAATAGTGAAAGAGAAATAAAATTGAAAAAGTCCCTCTCTCGTCAGTAAAAGAGTTTTAAAATCCTGATTACATGTATCCCATTTATTCAAAAACAAATGAATATCTCATTTTTTATAACAAAAATTCTGGGATAGTTATCCGATTTTTGCTCAGATTTGTATAATATCTTTTTTTCCCTGAAGAAAGAAAAAGTCCTTCCCGATTACAAAAATAACCATGACCAAATTCATTGATGCAAGAATTATCACAAGAATTTGTAAAACTGGATACTGGCCATTTTTATTTGAAAATACCAGTCAAAGAAAGATTTGCAGAAACGATGAAGACATGGGAATATCTTTGATTATAAATTCCCTGGTTGTATTATCCGTGAACCATTGTCCTCGGAATTAAAGACTTCAGTGGGAAGGCACATCGTCAATTTAGAGATCCCTGATTAAGCCATACCTTTAGATTTTTTATTTGAGCATTATCCAAATCATTTGTAAAACGTGATATTTGCCAGTCTGATTTGAAAATACCAGTCCAAACAGATGTCGCAGTGAGAACAAAAAAATTGTAATATCATTAATTACAAATTCTTTGGTTGTATTATCTATGAACCATTGTCCGCAGAATTGCACACGTTAGTGGGAAGGCTCGTAATCATTTTTGAGAGCCTTGATTAAGCTATACCTTTTGATATTAAATGGAGCATTATCAAAATCATTCATGATATGTGACAGTTGCCATTCTCATTTGAAAATATCAGTGTACACTAGTGTTGCAGTGAAAATTAAAAGAGTGTGAAATTTTTTATTCTTAATTCCTTGGTTGTATAATCTTTGAACCATTGTCCCTAGAATTGCACGCATTAGTGGGAGTGCTCATAATCAACTTAAAGAACTTTGATTAAATCATGCCCTTTCATATTCAGTAGTTTATTTAGAAATCATTTTCTTGGAATTTTGGTTTTTTTCTCATAAAATAGATTTTAGAAAATAATAGTGAAAGAGAAATAAAATTGAAAAAGTCCCTCTCTCGTCAGTAAAAGAGTTTTAAAATCCTGATTACATGTATCTCATTTATTCAAAAACAAATGAATATCTCATTTTCTATAACATAAATTCTGGGATAGTTATCCGATTTTTGCTCAGATTTGTATATTATCTTTTTTTCCCTGAAGAAAGAAAAAGTCCTTCCCGATTACAAAAATAACCATGACCATATTCATTGATGCAAGAATTATCACAAGAATTTGTAAAACTGGATACTGGCCATTTTTATTTGAAAATACGAGTTCGAGAAAGATTTGCAGAAACGATGGATACATGGGAATATCTTTAATTGTAAATTCCTTGGTTGTATTATTTGTGAACCATTGTCCTCAGAATTGAAGATACTAGTGGGGAAGCACATCATCAATTTAGAGAGCCCTGATTAAGCCATACCTTTAGATTTTTATTGGAGCATTATCCGAATCATTTGTAAAACGTGATATTTGCCAGTCTTATTTGAAAATACCTGTCAAAACAAATTTCGCAGTAAGAATGGATAGATGGTAATATCTTAGATTCTAAATTCCCTGGTTGTATTATCGAGGAAACATTGTCCTCAAAATTGATGACTCTAGTGGGAATGCACATCGTCAATTTACAGAACCCTGATTAAGGCATACCTTTTGATATTTATTTGAGCATTATCAAAATCGTTTGTGGAACGTGATGTTTGCAATTCTAATATGAAAATACCAGTCTAAACACGAGTTGCGGGAGAATGAAAAGATGGTAATATCTTTGATTCTAAATTCCTTGGTTGTATTATCTATAAACCATTGTCCTCTGAATTGCACACATTAGTGGAAGGGCTCATATTCAGTTTAATGAGCCTTGATTAAACCATGCCCTTTCATATTCAGTTGTTCATTATCACAAGAATTTGTAAAAATGGACACTGATCATTTTCATTTGAAAATACCAGTCCAAGAAAGATTTGCAGAAACAATGAAGACATGGGAATATCTTTGATTGTAGATTCCCTGGTTGTATTATCCGTGAACCATTGTCTTCGAAATTGAAAACTTCAGTGGGAAGGCACATCGTCAATTTAGAGAGCCCTGATTAAGCCATACCTTTAGATTTTTTATTTGAGCATTATCCAAATCATTTGTAAAACGTGATATTTGCCAGTCTGATTTGAAAATACCAGTCCAAACAGATGTCGCAGTGAGAACGAAAAAATTGTAATATCATTAATTACAAATTCTTTGGTTGTATTATCTATGAACCATTGTCCGCAGAATTGCACACATTAGTGAGAGTGTTCCTAATCAATTTAATGAACTTTGAATAAACTATGCCTTTTTATATTCAGTAGTCCATTTAAAAATGGTTTTCCTGGATTTTTGATTTTTTCTCAATAATTAGATTTTAGAAAATGAAAGTGAAAGAGAAATAAAATTGAAAAAGTCCCTCTCTCGTCAGTAAAAGAGTTTTAAAATTCTGATTACATGTATCCCATTCATTCAAAAACAAATGAATATCTCATTTTTTATAACATAAATTCTGGGGTAGTTATCCGATTTTTGCTTAGATTTGTATATTATCTTTTTTTCCCTGAAGAAAGAAAAAGTCCTTCCCGATTACAAAAATAACCATGACCAAATTCATTGATGCAAGAATTATCACAAGAATTTGTAAAACTGGATACTGGCAATTTTTATTTGAAAATACCAGTCCAAGAAAGATTTGCAGAAACGATGTATACATGGGAATATCTTTGATTATAAATTCCCTGGTTGTATTATCCGTGAACCATTGTCCTCGGAATTAAAGACTTCAGTGGGAAGGCACATCGTCAATTTAGAGATCCCTGATTAAGCCATACCTTTAGATTTCTATCGGAGCATTATCCAAATCATTTGTGAAACGTAATATTTGCCAGTCTGATTTGAAAATACCAGTCCAAACAGATGTCGCAGTGAGAACAAAAAAATTGTAATATCATTAATTACAAATTCTTTCGTTGTATTATGTATGAACCATTGTCCGCAGAATTGCACACGTTAGTGGGAAGGCTCATAATCATTTTAGAGAGCCCTGATTAAGCTATACCTTTTGATACTAATTGGAGCATTATCAAAATCATTTGTGAAATGTGACAGTTGACATTCTCATTTGAAAATATCAGTGTACACTAGTGTCGCAGTTAGAATGAAAAGAGTGTGAAATTTTTTATTCTAAATTCCTTGATTGTATAATCTATGAACCATTGTCTGCAGAATTGTACACATTAGTGGGAGTGCTCATAATCAATTTAAAGAACTTTGATTAAATAATGCCCTTTCATATTCGGTAGTTTATTTAGAAATCATTTTCTTGGAATTTTGGTTTTTTTCTCATAAAATAGATTTTAGAAAATAAAAGTGAAAGAGAAATAAATTTGAAAAAGTCCCTCTCTCGTCAGTAAAAGAGTTTTAAAATCCTGATTACATGTATCCCATTTATCCAAGAACAAAGAATAACTCATTTTTCATTAAAAAAAATTCCGGGATCGTTACCAAGTTTTTTCTGAAATTTGTATAATATCTTTTTTTCCCTGAAAAAAGAAAAAGTCCTTACCGATTACAAAAATAGCTTTGACCTAATTCATTGGCACAAAATTTATCATAAGAATTTGTAAAACTGGACACTGGCCATTTTCATTTGAAAATGTCAGTCTAAAAAAGATTTTCCGAAACGATGAAGACATGGTAATATCTTTAATTCTAAATTTCCAGGTTGTATCATCTATGAAAGAATGTCGTCAGAATTGCAGACATCAGTGGGAGGGCTCATAATCAATTTCATTTGAAGATAACAGTCCAAAAAGATTTGCAGAAATAATGGAGACATGGTAATATCTTTGATTGCGAATTCCCTGGTTGTATTATCTATGAACCATCGTCCTCAGAATTGAAGACATTATATGGTGGGCCCATTGTCAATTTAAAGAGCCCTGATTTTGCCAAACCTTTTGATATTCATTGAAGCATTATCAAAATCTTCTGTGAAACTGGACATTTGCCAGTCTTATTTGAAAATACCAGTCTAAACATGAGTGGCAGCGAGAATGATAAGAATGTAAAAATTTTTATTCTAAATTCCCTGGATGTATCATCCATTGTCCTCAGAATTGCGCACATTAGTGGAAGAGCTCATAATCAATTTAAAGAGCCTCGATTAAACCATTCCCTTTTTATATTGATTAGTCCATTATCACAAAAATTTGTAAAATTGGACACTGGCTAGTCTCATTTCATAATACCAGTCCAAAAAAGATTTGCAGAAACAATGAAGACATGGTAATATCTTCAACTCTGAATTTCCTGGTTGTATCATCTATGAAAGAATGTCGTCAGAATTGCAGACATCAGTGGGAGGGCACATAATTAATTCCATTTGAAAAAACAGTCCAAGAAGATTAGCAGAAAGAATGAAGACGTGGTAATATCTTTGATTCTAAATCAACTGGTGGTATCATCTATGGAGCACTGTTTTCAGAATTTAAAACGGTAGTTGGAGGGCCCTTTGTTAGTTTAGAGAGCCCCATTTGAGACATACCCCTTGATATTTATTAGACCTTTATCAAAAATATTTATAAAACTGGACACTTGCCATTTTCATTTGAAAATACAAGTCCAAAAAAATTTGCAGAAACAATGAAGACATGGGAATATCTTTGATTCTAAATTCCCTTGGTGTAATATCTCTGAAGCACTGTCCTCATAATTCCAGACATCAATGGAAGAGTCCATTGTGAATTTAGAGATCCTTTATGAAACGTTACCATTCCACAACTATCAGACAATTATCACAAGAATTTATAAAACTGGACACTGGCCATTTTCATTTGAAAATACCAGTCCAAAAAAGATTTGCAGAATGTAGACATGGTTATTTCTTTGATTTTAAATTCCTTGTTTTTATCATGTATGAAACACTTTCCTCAGAATTTCAGATATTATTTGGAGGGCCCATCGTTGAATTAGAAAACCCAGATTTAATCATACCTTTCAAAATTTTCTAGGCTAATGTCACCAAAACTTATCAAATGGGACACTGGCTATATTCATTTAAAAATACCAGTTCAAAAAAGGTTTGCGTGAAGAATTAAATGGTAATGTCTCTTATTCTATATTCCCTTGTTTTGTTATCTATCAAGCACTGTCCTCAGAATTGCAGACATTAATGGTTGGGCCAAACATCAATTTGAACAGCCCTCATTGATCCGTGCCCTTTGTTATTTATTAGACCATTATCATAAGAATTTTCAAAACTGGACACTGGCCATTTTTATCTAGAAATACCAGTCCCAAAAAGATTTGCAGAAAGAATGAAGATATGCTAATATCTTTGATTCTAAATTACAGGGCTGTATTATCCATGAAGCACTGAGCTAAAAAAATAGCCACGTTGGCAGATTTGGTCATTTCGGCTTTGTGATAACATTGAAATCTTCCATGAATCGGAACCCTCACATAATGGGGGGGCACCTATACAGGGCAAAATCAATAGTTTATTCTATTCTGCTTCCTCTCAGTTTTTTTCGAATTCACATTGAAATTAAACATTCCATATTCTTTCAGGATTATTCCTATTTATTCCAAAGGACGACTCTCAGCTAGAACACAGAGATGAGACAATGTTTAGTTATGAATGATTTGACAAAATTATATTGACAACATGTCTTGCCTTGATTATAATCGGAGCCACCTGTACAATGGCAAAATCAACATTTCATTCTCTTCAAATTCTATTCTTTACTCAAATTCACATGAAAGAAGTACAACACTTCTTCTGAGAAACATCTTCATGATATGTATACATATCGTCAGTTATGTCACTTGGGGTCATTGGACATCTCGGTTCTTTCGAATATCATGCACTATCACCCAGCCACCGACCAACGTTGATCAGAGGCTTGGGTTGATTCTCCCTCAACTGCATGTATGGTGATAGGGATGGCTGTTCCCCTTCGCTCTCGTATGATTCCAAGTGCAGTATACGCCCTGCCACGTTCCGATAACTGACCTCCGCAGGCCAACACTTGTGTTGTTGTTTGGTGGCAGTTGTTAAGCTCCTCGTACTTTGCTCTTTTCTGATTGGAGGTCTCCTTCAACCATTCTTCTCATGGCACAGTACCTCGAACGCAAGAAGCTGCCTCAATGAATCGAGCTACAGTATTTTCTCTCTGATTCAGGAGGAAAATTGCAATTGCTTTCCAAGATCTGCTTTCAATACCCTCTTCTGTATAGTAATGAGCAACCCTATTGCCTCCTGATTTTCTTTTGTCTTCTCAACTGTTTTGCTAAAAACTAAGGGCCAATTAACCTTCCATCTCATACACCCACATATATTTGACCATTATCACAGAAACTTTTACCACTGGACATTGGCCATTTTCATTTGTAAATGCCAGTCCAAAAACGAATTGCAGAAAGAATGAAGACCTGGCAATATCTTTGATTATAAATTCCAAGGCTGTATAATGGCTGCCCTCCCTCGTTTATCGCATGATTCCAAATGCAGAAGTGCCATGTAGTCTCTTTGGTGCGGGATGGAAACTGCAGCTGCTCTTCAAGGTCTGCCTCCAAATCCATGTCTTGTGTAATAATGGGCAACCCCATTGCTTTCTGATGTTCTCTTGTTTTTTGGGGGGTTTTGCTCAAAACTGGGGACAGTTGCCCTTCCCTCTCATTCGCCTATGATTCAATCTAATTGTAAATACTGACAAAACTGAATTCACAAACATCAATTGGGAATAGAATACACTAGAGAATCTAAGTAAGCTCTACAAATATTTGTCCATTATCACAAAAATTTTTGAAACTGAACACTGGCTATTCTCATTTGAAAATACCGGTCCAAAAATAATTAGCAGAAAGAATGAAAACTTGACAATATCTTTGATTGTAAATTCCATCGCTGTATTATCCAAAAGGCACTGATCAAGTTGAAAAAATAGCCAAATTGGCAAGTCTTACTATTGCGATTCAGTTATAACCCAGAAATCTTCCTTGGATTTCATCACCCATATTATGAGATGGAAACCTGTAACATGGCTATATCAATAGTTTATTTCATTCTGCTTCCGCTCATTCTTTTCTCGAATTCAAATCGAAATTAATTGAACTTGTCATCTTCCTTCAGGGATAATTCTATCCCTAAGGATGACTGTCACCTGGAACACAGAGACAAGACGAGTATGACATAATTTTCCAGAAACATCTTTGTGGTGCTATACTAGGGCACATTGTCAATGATGTTACCTGGGGTCATTGAGTGTTTCGGGCCTTTTGAGCATTATACATCCTCGCCTAGGCATCCAACGAAAGTTGATCAGACAACACCCTGTATCCTTGCTGTGACTCGAGCAACTTACAGATCTGCAGCTTTAGCCAGAGCCATTTTGATGCTTTCTAGGCTGTATCTATGGTGATCGAAACGGTTTCCTCCTTTGACTCTCCTGTGATTCCGAATGCAGTATATGTCCTGCAAAGCCACAATGCCTGTCCTCCACGGGCCAGCATTCAACTCTCTTGGCTTCCCTTTGGCTAGCAGTTCTCCAGCTCCATGCTTGACTGTTTTCCGCTCGTACACCTATTTCATTCATTCTTCCCAAGGCAAGGTGAACGCAAGCATGAGAACCTGCTTTGATGAATCGGACATCAACACTGTCAGACTGCAATGAAGTCTCATCGATGCCAAAAAGAGACTGTGGCTACTTTCCTAGATCCGTCTTCAACATTCAGACCTGTGCTGTATAGAGCCGCCTCATTGTCTTCAGATGTTTTTTGTTTTTTTTAATTTGCCCAAATTTTCTCCATTGTTTTGCTCAAAACTGGGGGGGGGCAGTTACCCTTCTGTTTCATTCATCAGTGATACAACTTAATGGTAAATACTGATAAAGCTGAATTCACATACATCAAATAGGAAGAGAAATTACAAGAGGTCTACAAATATTTGACCATTATCACCAAAATTCCTAAAACTGGACACTGGCCATTTTCATTTGAAAATACCAGTCTAAACAAGATTTGCAGAAAGAATGGAAAGATGGTAATATCTTTGATTCTAAATTCTCTGGTTGTATTATCTATGAACCATTGTCCTCAGCCCTGATTAAACCATGCCCTTTGATATTTATTAGACCATTATCGCAATAAATTGTGAAACTGGACCCTGACCATTTTCATTTGAAAATACCAGTCCAAAAAAGAATTGCAGAAAGAATGAAGACATGCTAATATCTTTGATTCTAAATTTAATAGCTCTATTATCCATGATTCACTGGTCAAACTAAAAAAATGGCCTAGTTGGCAAATTTGGTTATTGCGGCTCGGTTATAACCCAGGAATTTTTCTTGGACTCAAAAACCCACTTTATAATGGGGGGGCACTTGTACAACAACTAAATCAAGTTTGTACAGTTCTATGTTCATGTCAGCATCCAATTTCTCCATGGCTACAAGGCCCGTTTAATTTCTCAGCATTTTTATTGTCTCTTCCAGGGTGGAGATATCCTTTTCCCAGTTATTTTTAGCATGCCTTGAAGCCAAATGCGTATTTGCCTCCACCTCTCTAGATGATACATAACTTTCTTGCTGACCATTCCAAACTGTTCTTGACACATTTGAGCTCTAAATTGAGCTGCTCATCCACTTTGCAGTATCAGGAGGGGTGCCTCCTTTGCAGCTGCTACATCAAATTCTTTCGGGCCTGCTTCCACATGACACTGTTTTGATAGAATGGTAATCTCGGTTTTAACTGAGGTGCAGCTATCCATCTTGATATTGTTGTATGGGATAATCAGTGAGCCTAAATCCTCATAATCTTGCTTTGGTTCAGACTCCCAGTTATTGATGGCCTTGATCCTTACACCCGAGTCAGCTTTGGAGCATTATTCTTCAAGTTTTGATCTGCTGAGACAAACGTCTGCCTTGAATTTTTCTTATGTCAAACTTTCTTTTTTTTTTCTTTCCTTTCCGTTTTACTAATCTGTTTTTATTATTTGCTGTTTTGTCCCGAGTCTCTTGTAGATGTTTGTGTCTCTAGTTGGTCTTTGAGTCATCACTTGCAGCATGTCACGAATCAGATTTATTCTTGCATAACCTGACTCTTTGGTTAAACTGACAGTAACAATGCAGAGGCTTTGTTTTTTGCTTATATAAGTTATATTCCTCCTGTTACGTACTTCATCTGCCCACTTTGCTAATGCCACTTGGGGTCCGAAGTTGTAGTTGCTTGCCAAGTGAGATTATGAATGATTTTCGTAAAAAAGGGGATCATTTTTATGATGAAAAAATGAATAAACACGCAACAGAGCCTGAATGAAAAGTGAAAAAAACGTATTCATGTAACAATAAAAAATACCTCCCCATCACAATCAATAATCGAACGACCGTAGCATTAAAATTTGAAGTCATGCAAAAAAAATTCCATTGAAGAATAAATATGGTCAGAATAAATTCTATTTATGGCATCACTGGCATTTTCCCCTGGAAAATACCTAGATTTGCCACCCTTGATGGCTACGGTTGTTCAGTTCCTCCTCAAATACAACAATCATGTTTGAGTTTTCACATACTCGGACAGGTTTTAGACTTTTAAAGACGAAATAAAGGTCTGAATTGAGTCTTTTAATTGTGGGATGTATGGAAAGGTTATTTTTTAGTGAAATATGGCACTTCCTTATTTGAGTTGAAGGTGTCCATAATGGTGTAGTCAAAAATATTGCTGAGAAATGTTGTATGCTTGTTGATGGAAACTGCTTCACATGAAGGTCTACTTCTGGTTCAGTATGCTACCTATTATTTGTTTTAATCGGCTAATAAATCGCTTTTCAGATCACATGATACGTCCCCTAATACGTCAACACAATGTCTGTTGAGAATTCGGGGAGCCTCCTTGTTGATGGATATTTTCCAGTTGTCAAATTTTTATTAGTATACAGTCCCTGGTCTTTTCATCTGATAATTTAAAGACGTCCCACGTGATATATACTAAATTGTAATTTAGTAGTTTTATATTTATGAATAAATTTCACCAAACCATAATTTCATATCACACTCTTTATTTCCTTTGTCCTCAAAATTTTTGAGCTACCCTTTGGTACTTCATCAGTATTTTCATCTTTCACCTCACCGACAAAGTTACGGATAGGTGGCGTAGAATTTTGAGAACAAAGGAAATAAAGTGTGTGTAATAAAATTATGCTTTTGTGAAATTTATTCATAGATATCAAACTACCAGAACACACAACAAATTTTTACTTTTTTTGTCCAAAGTGTGATTAGTCATATCACTTTTTGTTTTTTTGTTTTTTTTGAGAACTCACCAGGAGCCAGTTTGATGAAAGATATTTTCTAAGCGTCCGACAAAAGTTTGGCTTTCTCTGGTATAAGTGAAACTTCTTTATTGACTTGCAAGAGATATAATTGATTTGCAACTTTTGATTTATCCACCTCACCCCAGGATAATTCTTTGAGAATGCTGTTTTTCTCTGTGAAATATTTGGTGAAACGCAAATATAATAAAAACAATGATCTGTTCTCAAATCTCGAAAATTCCTTGAAGTATTTGAGTGGATTTCTTGAAAAGATCTTTGACAATGAGGGCACACATTTTAGGAAAGATTTGCTTCCGCTCTTCTGGTGTACATCTCACTTTCTACCTGGATTCCTCTGCTTGTCGTTCCAGTAATCTTCAAGGCATTGTCATTGATTGGGGTTATTATGTCTGTATCATCATACAGCTGACTGTAGGTGAGATATTTTGGTATTCTCTCATCACTCATTCCAATGACTTGGCCAACCCAGTGGAGTTGGGATTGCATCAAAAATTGATTCAATGCCTCTCACATCACTTTTGGTCAATAGGTATGTGTTCAAGACTTCATATTGCAACATGTAGCTGCAGATGGAACAAAGACAGTGTATACATGCTCTCTCTCTCTCTCTCTCTCTCTCTCTCTCTCTCTCTCTCTCTCTCTCTCTCTCTCTCTCTCTCTCTCTCTCTATATATATATATATATATATATATATATATATATATATATATATATATATATAGTACCCATATAAAATGATGGGATTATCTATATTTGAATTGGCTAATCTGATTAGGATAAGAGTGTGGTCTCTGTGCAATCATTGGAAACTGTTACACACATACTCATATATATATATATATATATATATATATATATATATATATATATATATGTATGTATGTATGTATGTATGAATGCGTGTATGTATATTTATAATGGAAAAAATTGTCAAATTCTTCAGTTGAATATATTGGTAGAGAATCATCTCAAAGATTTTCTGTGTAATCAGTATTCTTAACGATGATATCATAAGTTGGTTTGCATGCAGTCTGATATTAAAACTGACACAACAGATTTGATATTCAGATTGAAGTGACAAGAACAGCGAGTCATGACTAGTGTTATACTTATTACTTATTAATCTCTAATCATTTAATACATTTTCCAGGTAACATAAGTAAATAAGCCCCATTCAAAAAAAAAAGTTATAATACCCTGTATAAAATAACCAAACTACATGTGTCACATAAGCTATATGTTAAAATCATAACTGAAAGGGAGGTGGTGTATGATCAACACTGCTGGAGCACCTTCTTGATATAACTGTTTTGTTTTTAAAATTCCCAAAACAGTCACATGGTAAACAACTGATGATCCCAACAAGAGAAGATTTACATAAATAGTATTCCTTCCCCCCTCTAAAACCCTTTAACAAATATTTTCTCAAAACTTTTTGTTTTAAGACCTCCCCAAGGTCCATTGAATAAGCATGCCAAATTTGGTTGGGTTGCACCCATGTTTGGGTACTTTTTACAGCATGACAGACACGCTGGCTCTTCTCATATATATATATGCGTATTGCATTTCATCTGTGAATGTATTCTGGTTGATTCTTGAGGCTCATCAAATGCAACTTACAACTAAAGAAGGCTGAAAAAAGCATATCAACCAAAAACATGATCAAAATAACAAGGACGGGTATACCAGTTTGAATAATTCACGGAAGAATAATATTTGGTTTCTCTGTAATGTGAATGAAAATTAACATTTTAAGCAAAACCTTTAAAATTTGCACAAACTATTGTACTTTCTTGTTTGTGATAAACTTTGAGGGTGCAAATCCACAAATGTCCTAAGAGTATGGTTTCTTGCCTCTTTCTTTCATCTTTCAAATCTGATTGGCTGAAATCTATTTTGAAACTGTCTGGCTGAAAGCTCTTTGGGAGGCTGAAAGCTATTCGTGCAGAAGAAATCCGAATGTTCCTTTCAAAATGGATATTTTCAAAAAAAAGGTTTTACTGCAAACTTCACTCGTAAATCTTTCTTTTTTTTTTTTTTTCTAAGAAGAGTCGTGTTTGTATATTTTTGAATTCAATGATCCGAAAGAAGATCCACAGACTTTACAGCAGAATGGATTCTCACGAATTTGTCTCTCGGAAATTTTGCTTTGGACTTGACTTCATTGGAAATGAAGATCCACACGCTTTACAAGATTATGGATTCACTCAAATTCTGAGGATCCTTGGAAAATATTCCCCCAGGGAAAATACCTGCCTATGGAGAAAAATATCCTCCAATTTGTGATATTTCCTTCTATTGCTTTCAAACAACTAATCTATCTGGAGAACAAGCCGTCATTGAAACCCCTCGTGAACCAACACGGTCCCTACGGATCCAAACATGTTTAATAAGTGATACATTTTATTTCATTTCTTTTCATTTTTGAGATTTTGTTTTCCATGACTTTCATTATAGATGCTTAATTTATACTCATTAAAAATCTCCAAGGTTATAGATGTGATCACAATAAATGTTTTGGAAGGGAGGGGCACCTTGACCCCACTTACCCTCTGGGACAATAATTCCTTTGTTTTTGTTTTCTCAGATATTGTAATGTATTCATGTTTCTAATGAACTATAGATAATGGATAATTAATTTAAGCAAAAAATTTCCAATAAATATTGTTAGGATCCAACTAGACTCCACCGGTTTTCCATGACGTATGTATTAATTATAAAAACATTAAAAAAAGAATATATGTGAGTTGGCTCAAAGCCCCACATTCTGGGTAACATATGTACAAAGTTTAACAAATGTAACCTTATGCATATTGCAGAAATCCAAACCAAAAGTTCAGGGTCCATCAAGAGCCCAACGGCCTCCCTCATAATTGGGACACCTTTGTGTCTCAGAGGATTAAATTCTAAAGATGAGTTTGTGGGGGACGGAAGTCCTACCTAAACTCTTTGTCAGTCTTAAATTGACAACTGATTCCTATCTTCATCTCTGTCAAATCAACATATTTCTTGGGCAAAATTCAATGAAGGGTCAAACTTGACCATCAGATTTTTTTCAAATTTGGTCCACTTACACAAATTGAATGTCACCCATTTTACATTTCTTCCTCAAAGGGTGACGTGACCCTTTGAATTTAACCCAAAATGGCGGATTTTGATATCTACACCCTTGAGAGCTCTAATTTTCCTTTTGAAGGATATTTCCCTACTACCAATTCTGAGTGGATATTTTGAAACCTGATAATCATTTTTTCAATTTGCAAAAATTCACACATCAAATATGATGACTGTTGATTTGTTTCGTTTTTTTGTTTTTTTTTTTAGGGGGGGTTCTAGTTTTTTTTGTTTTTTTTTGTTTTTTTTGTGAAATCAAAATAAAAGTGTAAAGTTGCCCAGCACAGAGAATGCTTTCGGCAAGCCAGATTTCAAACTCTGGTGGGAACAGTGTTCACTTCTCACTAATGCTCTTGGCAAAGACATGAGTCCATCTCTCTCCTCTGCTAAGGATAAACTAGCTGAGAGAAGAGAACATGATGCCTCCAAGTCTAATTTATATATCGTAAACGCACTGAGTAAGGATTGTGATATGTGGAGCCCAAGCAGGAATGGCTTCAGCCGTAGCAAGCATAATGGCCTTACTTATTCACCAAGAGTGTAACACATCAAATCTGGTGGATGGCTGATTCATCATTCTATGTTTTGGTCCCTAAGTGACCAATGTTTATATCTAAGCATAACTGATTTTGACCAGGATATTGCCTGGGTGGCCAGAATTTTTCATTCTCCTGAGTGCAACTCATCTGTCGTATTATGTCTTATTTGTTGGGTATAGCTAACAAACCAGAACGTACACAATTGAGAACTATATCCAAACTGTTACAGGTAGAGTTTGTGGTTATGTGCTTTGTATGAGCCAATCACCTCATCAAATCTGGCCATTGTTGTTGAGTTGTAAAATTATGGTACAAGTATGGAAGAGACCATTGGTTATGTGACATTTGTGAATCGAGTAACGTTGTCTGACACCATTACCTCCTTGGGGGATACTAATCAGGCAAGACAACTTGCGTAAAAAAGGTGTCTAGATTGCATTAAACTTGAGAAAATCAAGATCCACACGTTTTACAAGACTATGACTTTTTGCACATTCTGACTGGATATTTTCCCAACCAGATATGTTCATTTGAATTTAGAATGGTATGATGTGAAATACCATGGATATTTTGTCAAAATTTATGCTTTCAATTGTTGCAAAAAATCGCTTTTTTTTTTTTTTTTTTTCTTGGGCAAAAAAACTAGTTTTGCGTCCAAATGTAGTTATAAGGAAGGTTTAGCCTTAACCTTTGAACAATTCTCTGAATTTTTTTTTTTTCAGTTTTTGTTTTTGATGTTGAAAGCAGGGTTGCCATTTTAGATTGTTTTTTCTTTTTTTTTAGTGAGGGATCAAATTTTTGAGTCCAGTGTTGGATTTTTTTCATTTTTTTTATTTTTTTTTTTCAAACTTTTAATGTTTTAAAGTCAAGTGTTTTCAATTCAGATGATTTTTTTTTTTTTTTTCTTTTTCGAATTTGAAATTAACTTGTAGTGTCATAGAATTGAAAAATGATATCTAAATTGGTAACCCAGGTTTAAAGTGTAAATTGTATGATGTGAAATAAGGTGAATATTTTTTATCAAAATAAAAAAAGATTGTAAACTAAACATATTGCATTGTTTGGTCTTATTATTTGCATGTTTTCACCAAAAATCGATCTTTCACGTATATTGTATCGGTACTGTAAGTGTTAGATTTGATATTTAAATTGTTAAGTACACTGAATTTTTCATCAAAATTTACACTTTCAATTGCTGCAAAAAGTCTGGGGTTTTTTGATTGAGACTGTGTTTATAAGGAAGCTTCAACATTGTATAAATAGGCTTAAATCCCTTCTTTTTTTTCTCTTTTAAATCACAGATTTTTCTTTTATGTTTTTGTTCATTTGATTTTTAAAATGTAAATTGTATGATATAAAGTGTATTTTTGTCAAAATAAAATTTTAAAATATAGTTAACTAAAGATATTTTGTTGTTCATTTTCATCATTTGTGTTTTTTTTTTGTTTTTGTTTTTTTTTCTCTACAATTTTGTGTCGTGTATAGATTTTCTCCAGGCACTCAACAATATCAAAACTTCAACTTTTGTTTTTTAAATTTCCACATAATGAGAGTGTTTTAGATTTCAGCCTCTAAGTATATCGTTAGCAGAGCAACAGGTATCTAACTAGTTGTATATGAGAGTTTGATCAATTTTCATAAAACTTATTTCATTAAAAATTAAAACTTATGGAGAAACATCTGATTCAAAAATCATTTTCTTCAGGTATATAGAAAGGGAGTTGTTTTTGACACTTGTATTTACGGTTGTATAAAAAGGAAATTGTGGAAACTTCAATCTTCCATTCTTGTGCTTCTTCTCTTTCTGCACGTGTCACCTTTGATGTTCAGTAGACTAAGGTAGACTTCTAGAAGGTGCGATTAAAATGGAGATAATTAATACAAAGGTCAATAGGAGTTATCTCCCCCTCGTAAGAAAAACGGATTGTTATTGTTTTGAATATATTAAATTAGGTTTTTATTTGTGCACCGTTTTTAACATTGAGGGGATGCAACATTGAAGATTGGGGGGTGGGGGGGTGGAAATAAATCATCATTCTTTTATTTATTTATTTTTTTGTTTATTTTTTATTTTATTCCAAGACTAACAGGATTTCTCTCCATTTTTAGGAATCGACCGTGGATTAATATTGATTAATCGGGCCTTTCTTTTGAAGAAGAAGAATTTTTTAAGCTAAAACAATTTTGTTCTTTACTTTCCCTTCTTTACCTAATTCATATTTTATAATCTATATTTTGAGAATTTCAAGTCGTTTAATAAAGATCCAACAGACCCTGCTTTAGAAGTGGATTGATTTGTGGAATTTTCCTAACTTTTCATTGTTTATTGTATATTTCAAGTATGGACATCAAACCTTCATCCAGAAAACCGGAAAAATTCAGAAATCCAATAAATCTGAAACCTGTACTTTATTTCATAATTTTAATATTTTTATTTGTGTAGGGACCACACATATTTAGTAGAAAAATTGTACAAAATAGTATCGAGGAGATTCTCTCTCTCTCTCTCTCTCTCTCCAAAATATAACAACAAAAATTCAAATATTAAATCAAATCGATGCAGTGATTATTTTTTTGACCAATTGCAAGCGAGTGTTTACAGCAAGTGAAATCGGCTTTGTTGAGAGCAGCCCCCCCCCCCACCATTTATCATATTAAAGAGACAGTAAAAAAAATCTCCAGAAGCAGTCAGCGAAAATCCACGCCAAAACTTACCCACTGGATGCAGTGATCACAGATCTAATAAAGCTACGACACTCATACAGGAGAACGCACATAAATCTATACCTATCAATGCATGCGTCAATATATGTGAATTCTCTCTCCCCCCCCCTGCCAAAATCCTTATGATTTCCCTCAAATTACATATGACTACTATTCCTACCGACTATCACGTTGCCTCTAACGTGCTTTCCTAGTTTTATGTATCAAGAGTCAGAGATACACATTTTAATAAATCCTCACGTTCACACACATAAAAGAAAAATTTGTACACATTCTTCACCACATATCTCTAATGTATAATCTTAAAAATCTTTGGTAGAAACATGCCACCAGACTCTTCCCTGCACTCTGAAATCGGTAGATGGCTTCACTTGATTCTCACTCATTCTTAACATTGAAACTTGTCTGTTATGCTGGAAAGACTTTACTACCTCGACACACATACAGACATTTTCTCACCTTTAAGAAACTGTGCAATCTGAACACTCATTGGACATTTACTGTTTCTATTGGCAAAGACGTAATCTTACAAACCTAATAAAGATCTTCATTTGTTGTTTGTTGCCTGAGTGAAAATTCTATCCCTGTTGAATATTCTTCTCTTTGCTTCATGATTTCATTGAATCTTGAATGTATATTGAATTATCAATGTCTGGTGTGCGTGTAGAAATACTGCATTTGGATTATGTAACAAGACGTATGTGTGATTGATTACCCCACACCTTTAGTTGATCTTGTCTTCTTGTGACTGTTGTGTTAGCCGAAACCATGTTGACTATTGGATTGGTGGAGAATGTTTCCTGTGAAATGAATTTTTAAACACTGCATGCAATTATAAAAAATCAAGTTTTTTTTTGTTTTTTTTTGTACAATGTAACCTATGCATAGTTCACAAAGAAGCTTTTCCTCTTTTTCAGTGTATCAAAAATTGTGTCTTGGAGTCTCCGGACATAGAAGGGAAATTTGGATGACATTCCAAACTTCTATATGATCTGGTGTCATAATGCCTGTACGTTATATGTGAGATGTGTATTCCATAATAAAAGCTTAAAATTTTTTTTTTTTAATTTTCCATATACTTCAAAATATATAAAAAAAATACACATCCTGTCTGAATTCAATGAGGATCAGTCAAAATATGAACCTTTTGGGGGGACACACTCTGAAAGAAAAGCAAACATTTGTCACCCAATGTTAGGATGCAGAAGAAAAAATAAGCCAAACATTTTGAGACTCAAATTTGAATTTTGTTACCATGCTCTTCGCTCTTCATAAAGACTCACATAAGTGTGTCTTGTTTGCAGGATATTAATCCCAATATATTTCAGGCCACAGAAACAGGTGAGTCAAATTATAACTCCCCCTCCCCCTCCCTTATTACAAATATCCATCTTATCAGCAACTGCTACCTGTTCTTAATCAGGGCTATTGTGTTTAAATGGGGGTCAAGTGTTGAAGTTTCTTATTCTCTCTTTATCAGGTTTTTGCCTTGTTTTTTTAATTTTTTTCCTCACTACAGTAGTATCTTAATCATCTTTCTTCTTAAAGTTTTCTGCTCTCCTCCTTTCTTGGTCCTATTTTTTTTTTTAAATTCCAAACCAAAAAAGCTTCGGTTTTCTGTAAGATAATCTGATGACTTATTCATTTTATAGCATTGCTATTATGAAATTTCTATTTTTCCAACTGTGGAAAACACGGGCCCCGTATATCCCTTTACTTCCCTGATTCCTGCACAGACTGAAAAACTAAATTTTCCTTAAATTCTGGCCAAACCCAACCACTCCTAAATTTATTGATACAGGGCCGAATAATTGACTTTTAACGAGTCAGGAAACACACCTGGCTGAAAGGTATGAGTTTTATTCCCATATGAAGATCACATCCAATTCATCTGAGCCCTCCATGGACACACAAGCAGCACACTTAATTGTAAGCATAATAATAAATCAATGAACTCACCAGATGTAGTACCTGTCTACCCCGGGGAAGAAGTCAAAATTGAATTGATAGAAATTTCTAGAGTGAAGAATGCATACAAGTAGTACTCTGTAGATTCGTTATATCATGAAAGTCTGGGTCAATAAATTTCTACTGCGTTGTAACAAATTTTCCATTTTTACAAACCTTGATCCAAGTTCCCCTGCACACAGACCGAACTTCTTAAAGACCAATCCTCAAAATTCATACAGAAATGGAGAGAAAACCAACAGGATAAAAATGAATTAATTTTTTTTTTTTTAAATCGTGCAATTTTTTGACACAACTTAGATATATATATATGTAATTTCAGGGATGAAGGGTTTCATTTATTGCTTACTGAAATGTTTCCATCTAATCCATTTCCTTTTTACAGTTAGTGTAACCTGATTCAGTCATAGGTTTTCTGTTTTTGTTTTCAGCTATTATTCAGTGGACCAAATTTAATGTTTTGAAAATTAGGACTCATACTCAAACTGCGTTATAAGCAATTCCACGTTATATTGAGCTACGTTATAACAGGTCTACTGTGTATATATAAGCACACATCATGGCATTCATACTTACACAATATCTAGGGTCTTTAATCTTTGCAATGGTGTGATAAACATCATAATTTTTTTTTAGACAGATGGGAATCAGATGATTATTATCAGTGTTAACTTGAACACAGACCCCATAATAAAGATTCACTGATGGACACAAAGTAAGGATCCAGTTTACCATTAGACACAATGTAAATCGAACCTCTCACTAAAAGTGAGATCAAGACTTGGATCGCAGCTTGTTATAATAACAAGAAAACGATTATATCGCTGTCCCAACGTTTCCTAGCTGTTTTTATCATTAGCAACATTTCTTTGAAATATTGTAAATGTCTCGTGGAAATATTTACATTTAAAAATTGATAAAAATAAAAAAAGATAGTTCCAGGGGGATAACTTTTTATTCCCCACAGAACTCCCTTTTTCCTTTGTCACATGACCAAAGCCAGGTCTAAGAGGAAGGGCAAATAATGAAAGAAGTCCTAGAAAAAACCCCTTTTCAAGAAGACACTATTTTGAGCCAAGAAGAAAGTATGCAACATCATCAGATTTTAACAACTCTCTAATTCTTGGATGGAGGGGAACATGGTTTAGGAATGGTTCGTTGTTATTCTTGGACATTAAAGGAACTTTTCTGATAATTCTTGTATTTAAAAAAATGTAATATTATTCTATTTCAGCTTTCTGCAGCGTTTGCCGATTTTGTTATCAAGGAAGGAAAATAAATACATCAATAAACATTGTCTTAGGTTGAACCCTTCCCTCGGGTCAAATAAGTATGCATACCAAATTTGATAGCTCTACATTTAATTGTTTAGACTTCTATAGAGATCATATCCTTCCAGTTATCAATAATAAAAAAAATGCATCAATGAATCAACCACAAAATTTCTCACATTTCATTTGTTTCAACCTGGATAACTAAGAGATGAAACATCCCAAAATTTTTGAAATTTAATACGTTTCTTTCTTTACACTATTATGAAAAAAAAAGGTGGAAGGATTTTTTTTTTTTTTTCTTTCAAGGCACTAATGTTAAAAGAAAAAGGTGCTCATGCCAAACAAAAAGAAAGAAGGGGCTAATGTTAAAGAAGGATTATAAAATTGAAAAAAGAGGGCCCGGTCTAACCATTGTGGCCCCGTGATTGAACTTGTTATGGCATCATTCGTGAATGGAGTTCCTGGAAAATAGAATGCTAGTTTGGTAAAATCCTAGTTTCCATGCGTTGAATTGAGATAAATCCTGTTAGCCTTAAAATGAACGAAGGCTTACAGGATTATCTCTCCCAGATTGTCTTAAGCCAAATACTTCTTTTTTTTTTTCCTGGCCAACAGTCTCTTGGTTTCAGTTATGGTCAAGTAATTTTTCAAAACCCCAACCCAGGATTTCTGAAAGATTTTTAATCACTGCTACCCACAAAGAACAGGTTTAACCATACTGGTAATATTTTCATCAAGGTAACTCGATATTACCCCCACCAGTGATTGATCTATGAGGTGAATATCAGCATATATGGGTGGCTACGATTCATAATTTCCCTTGGAAGTATTTCATTTTTATTTTGCTTGACCTAACCCTCAGCTCAAGATTGTTGGCCTGAAAAAATGGAAAAAAAACAAGAACAAAGTCTAGGGGAGATAACCCTGTATGTTCAAATTTGGGTTTAGCAAGAGTTATCTCCATATTACACATGGAAACAAGTATTTTGTCTTCCAGTTTAATGGTTGAATGAGGTTTAAAGCATCAATAAACTTATCAAATTTCACAATTTAATCGAACCAGAATGCATCCAGGGAATGACAATGCCACACACCGACTAGAAATTGAAGGAATATCCTCTCATAGAATGCTAAGATGCAGGGGAGATAATTATAAATTTTGATTTTCCAATTTTCAGACTTTTGATTAATGGAAAAATAAATAATTCTTTTAATGAGATTTTGAAAAAAAAAAATGTATTTATTTGAATGAAAAATAAAGCATCCAAAAAATAATAGAAATCGAACCAGTCAATTAAAATAGTTGTTTTGCTTTTTTTCGTAAAGAAAATATTTTATTCTCATATTATTTCCTTACTAGGTCTATTGTGAAAATAAAGTCATGGAACGAATTGATTTTTTTCTTCCGAATACTTTTAAAACACTGGAATAGTTTACCATCTTACGTAAAGGATTGTAAAAGTATAAATGATCTTAAGAATAAACTTAGAAAATAATAATGCAATTTTGGGAGTTATCAGCTGAAATACTTGAGAAAATTCAGGAAAAAATAAATGAATTAAATGTTCCTGATAAATGTTGGTCTGTACTGGTAAGATTGTAATGTTTTTTTATTAAGTCTTATACATTTTTATAACTTGAGTTCATTTATATTTCAATGTTAAATGCGTGTTTTTAATGTAAGTTGTATACGGAGATAGCTGTAGGGACATTTTCTTTTTAATTGATGAATTAGAATGAAACAGCTATTACTTTTTTTATTTATTTATGTATATCTCCATATCAAGGGGTGATCAATGAATGAGTTACTTCTCTCATCTTTGGTTGGGCAGTGATCACTTACTAAGTCTGAATCTTCAAAGTATCAAACGTGAACGCTGCCGGACACAAACTAAGAGACCAATTTAGCATAAACTTACATTGTGAATTGAGCCCCCCACTCAAAACTTATTTTAGGTTGGATTTTTAAAAACCAAAAAGTTTTTTCTAAATATGATAAAGAGTAAATGTTCAGTTTTTCAGCCTTTTAGCTCTATCAATGTAACACATATATGCATCAATAGATAGCTAGCCAGCCAGAATCATTTAAAAACTGAAAAACCTATGTAGACAGTTTTGGTTTACAGTTTTAAATCATAATTGCAGGTACTGAACGAGAAGTGTCCAACCTGTTGAAAATAGAAAGAAAAGAAAAAGTTGATTTTTTGAGGTTTTAGTAGGGGGGTTCTATTTACTATGTAAGTATAAAGCTAAACTGGACCCTTACTTTACGCAACCCATTTGGAAGTACAGTTCGGAAGAATTTACTCACTTCCCTTACGGGGGTCATAAAATACGAGCGAGTGATTTTTTGAAGAAACAAATTCGACAAAACTCATACAATGAAAAATAAAAAAAGTAAATTTTATGTACATTTGACGAATATCTTTTAATAGAACCTTTGTTCGTGCAGAGTCTATAATGTGAAATACTGCTATAATAAAGAAATTATTTTGGGTTTTTATTCTATAGATTTAAATAATTTATCCACCATTAGTTTTTGTTCTGTAGCAAGCCATTATAGAGGCAGCTCACACCCTGTACCTCACTCTTCAACACCTCAGTCTTCTATACTGCCTACTACAACAACCTCTGACGACTCAGATTGACATACCATCCTTTGAGGTAGGAGGTCACTGAAGGATTTTTCCTTTATAAATTAATGGTAATTACTTCTTCACTTTACACCGTTTTGGTTTACGAAAGGTTTTCATATGAGCACCCAACTTTTAGACAACACAGGAACCTGTATATTCATGAATTTTCTTCACAGGTATTAACAAGCAATCTAATAATATCTGGATTTTATTAGAACTAATATATAGCTGTGAAAAAAATTCATGAATGCACTCAATAAAACGCAGAATTGTGATAGTGTGGTTTGAGTATAGACCCCAGTTTTTAGAATGTTAGATCTAACTCTCAAAATGATAGCTAAATATAAGTAAGAATTAGGAAATTAGGTTACACCAACTGTAAAAAGAAAAGGAATTGAATGTTACGGACAGCAAACCAAGAAAAATCACTGTTCATCATAAGAATTAAGATTATTCTTAATAAGGAATTCTATAAGATTCAAGACTTGACTAAGAAACAAATTGTATAAACAAATTTGTGAGATGCTCTTTGATTCCAACTTCCATGAATCAAAGATGTAGAGTTGAAAAGTTGAAAAATAAAAGTCGAAACTTTTAGTGGCATTGAGTTCCTGGAGAAGAAAATCACAAAGAAAATATGAGTAAGGAAAATACACAAATGTTAAGAATCAACAACAAAACATCTTTATTTTATTTCATTCTTCATTTATTTCATTAGATGAAGTATTGTAAAATATTATTAGTAATTTTTTTGTTCTTATCAATGCTATCACTTTATTTACTCACTACTATGGAAAGCCAAGTCAGAGTTAATTGATGTTATTATTTATCACAACTTAAGATGAAAGTAAATAGTAGCCACAAATTAATAATAAGGATTTATAATACATCATTTGATAAAATGAAGGAAAAGAAGAAAAATTGGATTACCAGTTCACAAACACGGCACAGAATAGACCAGGATAGTGAGTGAATTTAAGATCTTGATTTGTGCTCTCGCTTGACATTGAATTCCAATAGTTCAGTGGCAAGAATAGTTGCATGTTGAGTGAGCTACCCTCCGGTATAGAGAATTGTGAGTTCAATTCTCACTTGGAACTTATTCTTTATGCTGATCCATGCGGTTAATTTATTTACTCACAGCTGAAGGATATCCAGCCTGAGTTTAGAGAGAAAAGCAACAACAATTAATATATAAGTAAACGATGGCAAAAGATTAATAACAAGGTCTTTAATTTACAATTTTCATTTTTATTAAAAATTCAACATATTTCGTATCATTCAGTTTACATTTAAGAAGTAAAAAAAAAAATACATGAAAAAGTCAGTGATTTGAAAAAAAACAAAAGGTTTTAGGTCTATGTATGAAAGTTGAAGCTTCCTGATAAATACAATCAGATGCAAAACCAGTTTTCCATCTGAAGAGACCCAGACCTTTTAATGCGATTGAAATTGTAAATTTTGACAAAAAAATTAACCATATTTCAAATCATACAATTTGCACTTTGAAAATGAAAGTTATCACCTGAAAAAGAACCTGTGCCTTATACGTGAAGGAGAGATTTGTGGAAGTCATCAGAGCAAGTACGAGTTGTATTACCATGAAAATTGGTTTTTCTTTTTCTTTCGTTTACTCTTGTAGCCTCCTTGCACAGCGTTTGGCCACAACCACTTTGCTGCGGTTTCAGTAGTAACTACGTTTTACAAAGTGGAGTTGCTAATCCCACACCCAACCCTCCTTGGGACCAGCTGTGGCATCTGCCAAGCCATAGGCTTTTTTCTACCAGAGTAACCTTCTCTTAGTTGGAATGTTCTCAAAAGGCCAAAAGGTTCCAACTGCTCTGCTATTTACCCATAGCTGGAGGGGAGAAGTGGATTCATGCCTTTTTCCAAGCGCATTAGTGTGATTTGAACCTGGGTTTGAATTTGGTTCACAGAGTGCATCCTCTGTACCGTTACACACTTGTCAAGTTCACACCTCCATGATTTTATGAAATCGAGACCAAATCTTCGGCTTTCAGATTTGATGCATTGTATTTTGGGGAATTAGAAAAAATATCTGGTTTGAAAACTTCAAATCAGAATCTGTAAAAAGTCATAGTCTTGTAAAGCATGTGGATCTTCATTTCCTATCAAGTCAAGTTCAGTGCAACTCTGATCAGGAATAAACCTGCATCTTAGAGGGCCAATAAAGAGAAGGTGTAAAACAGTGTTTCCCAACCTTTGTGTCACTATCACTCCCCTTCTGCTTATGTATATCTAAAAACAAAGACTAAAAAGCTATTAGCATAATAAACAAGTGAGACCAACTCGCAGTTTGGGATAAGACACTTTACTAAACAGGTTTTTTATTTAGCTTAAAAACATCCTGTCAGATTCTGCAAAAAGTCATAATCTTGTAAAACGTGTGGATCTTAATTTACTATCAGGTCAAGTTCTGTGCACCTCCAGATTAGTATCTCTGAGGAAGCCATCATGTCAGACAACATTACTCAATTCACAAATGTCACATGCCAATAAACTTGCTCTGGATTTAACAAAATAACAACACATCAACGGCCATTAGATTCGATGTGTTACACTCTTGGGAGCGAAAAAAAATGTGGCTTTAATATTTCGACTCAGAATTGGCAAAAAAGCCATAGTCTTGTAAAGCGTGTGGATCTTTATTTCCTATCAGGTCAAGTTCAATGCGACTCCGCAGACAGTATTGATGCTGTAATCTTACATTCAATGATGAATACTCAAACAATTTCAATTTGGCCACTTGGAAATATCCTGTGTGAAATCATTAATGTAAGTATATATGTATTGGTCATTTATGGACCAAAAGATAAAAGAAATGATAGAAAGTTGCCAAAAACACAGAAGAAGAGATTCAACCTTGGCTTAAAACATGGAATCCATGGTCAAGAATGGAGAGGGGTGGGTTGCCTTATCCCGACCAGCAGCAGACCTCCATGGTTAAGAATACATCCAGAATATGTTGAGCCAATAAACGGGCACATACTATTTAGTAGAAGTAGATCCCTATATGAAATGAGTAAAAAAAAACGCTATGAGATCTAAGGCAATATTTTTTTTTACGTGAAATGTTTATCAGATCAGTATTGCTGAGGGGATGATAGAGTCAGACAATGTTACAGAATTCACATACGTCATATGACTTATCGTCTTTTACTTAGTGATGATTTTACAAAGTGTATAGCTATTGGCGTTTCATGGACCAAAACAGAGTAAAAAAAGGTCACAAGTGGCCGAAAATGCACCATGGCTACAAAAACAAGGGATTAAAGGTCAAGAATACATCTGTGTGTTGCAAAGCCAATAAAAAATGGCTGCACCAGTGTTTCCCCACCATTTCACAGCTTCCGCCTCTTCCACTTATGCGTGTTTGAAAACTAAGATTAAAAAATACTAACAGTAATGAAAACAAAATGAATGATTGCACTGAAACTACCCACTCAGAATTTGAGTGAATCCATAATCTTGTAAAGCGTGTGGATCTTCATTTCCTATCAAGTCAAATAAAAAAAATCTCCTTACCCCCCCCCAGTGATCTACCTAACTTTCTTTTCTGCCCTCCACTGCCTAGTCTCTTATTAAGTAATCTACATTCTATCTTCTCTATTCCTACCCCCTTATTGAACTACCCAGCTTTTTTTCTCTCTCCCTACCCTCATTAAACTATTTAACTTCATTTTCTGCTCACTCTTCTTACCCTACATTACGTACCTACTGAAAACGTTACATTGGAAACAATAAGCCAAGAATTGATGGGTTGTGCACTGAACTAAGATCTTTCAAGAAAATATAACAGATTAGGAGATTGGAGCAGAGACAACTGCTACAAATTTTAAAACAAATGGGTTAATAAATGACAGTTTATTCGTCACTATGGTCCTAAAAGGCTTACCATAGGATTTTAAGTCTTTTTTCACAGTTATAACCCAAAGAAATGGATTTCAGTGAGGAGTTACAACTTATAAGTGATACACGTGACAAAAGATTCCAGAATAATAAAAAGTTATAATTGTGGAAAACCAGAAGAGAAATTAGAACCGTGCGAGGTGAAGTTTCTATCTGACCGACGCCCACAATGATTTTTATACTTTGATGGGTGGAGTTTGGGCAACAACAAGGTTCAGGGATCCCAGGAGAAGAATGTCAAAGTTTTTGCTTTATAGGTCCAGTTCCTTGATGACGAGAGTTTATCAGTGATCATCAGAGATGTAAAAAATGATGAGCAACAAGCTCTTCAAATTCTTTGAGACCATTACAGAAACAAACAAAATAAAATCATAGATCTGTGATCTTTGACCTGGGCATTACCGCCCACTAGTGAGCAGTTCAAGTTTCTAGTTGGGCGGTAGAATCATCACAGCTTCTTTTAAAAACCCAAGTTGACTGCAAGAAACATCTTTCTACTCAGCATCCAAAAGACGATGAGAGACATAACGTTGGAAAAACTTTAATAATACGCTCTATCAGAGAATTTATCTCGACAGTAATGGCACGGGATTCAACTGGAGTTATAAAAACGTTGCCCCTCAGCAATATGACAGAACGGCAATACATTGGTGTTAGGAGAAAAAATTGCCAGGACTGAAACTCAGTGTTGCCAACTCAAAAGAATATTTTAGCGCAAGTTTGACTATCAGAGAGCGCTATATAAAAAAATTGCCAAAAAAAAAACCCAAATAGGGCTGAAAACACTGACAAGATGCCCAAAATAGCCAAAATGTTGAAGCATTTTCATGCCAAAGTAGCAACATTTGAATGCCGAATCTTTTATTTGTCAAAGATTGAATTAAATCAGGAGACAGAGATTTAACATCAACAATGCATCAACATGCTATTACTTGTGTATTAGATTCTCACTGGGTTCCCCATTTTTGAGATCCTGTGCCAAACTTGGCTCAGCTTGATAAATATGATAAAACTCTATAGAGCAGTGGTCTTCAATTTGAGTGGTTACAAGTATTAGAGGGCGCTTTCAGCTCTTGTTGCCTAGGTCAGAAATTTCAGCCTCACTCAAGTTCAAAAAGTGGGATTAAAAGGTTGAAGACCACTTGAATTGATTATCTGGATAAAAAGTTTCAACCCAGAGATTGCAAGAAGCCATAGACTTGTAAAGTGTGTGGATCTTCATTTCCAATCAAGTTAAATACAAAAAGTGCCTTCAAGAGGAGGGTGCAGCTGTTGCATTGCACCGGGAAGGGGAGGGGGGACCAGTGAAGAAAGCCCAAGAGTTTCTGGGGTAGAGCTGTGTATCAAAGCTCCCAAGTGGGTGCAATGTGTACAAGGTGCATGCCCGTGTGAAGTGTATGGAGATCATAAGATTCCCAGTCATCAGAATTCCCCTCTTGACCTTGCTGATCTAGTCCAAAGGAAAGTAGAGAATGATACATTTGACATCAGCTTGGCTGCAGGAGCAGCCGGTAGGATGTCAAACCAGCTTGAGGGGCCTTCACTTCTTAGTTTGAAAGAGTTGTCTTTCTCCTAGACTGGTTGCCTTCCCAAAGCCAGTTCAACCATAGTAAGGTGAAAAAGAGGATGGATTCATGCCTTTCCCAAGGGCATTAGTGTGAAGTAAGCATAACTTGCCCAACCGGGTCACCGAGTTTCATTGACCACATCACTGCCGAATATATCAATTGCACCTCAAAGGTTGATACGAAACGTGTATCGATAAAATATGTTAGTGTTTATAAGGAGGATGTTTATGCATTGTACATGGGAGTGGTGGTGAGGGGGTAAAAACAGCATTGCACCAGCATATAAAACTCCTCTCGGAGGCTTGAACTCAAAGCAATATTTTTTTTTAAGATTCAAATTCGTGAGAATCCATTCTGCTGTGAAGTCTGTGGATCTTCTTTCGTATCATTAAATTCAAGGATTTACAAATACGACTCCACTGGAAGAAAAGAAAAAAGTGAAGGAAAACTCGTCAAAAAAAAAAAATTTCTTTGAAAGAAACATTTAAATTTCTTCTGCACAAATAGCTTTCAGCCTCCCAAAGAGCTTTCAGCCAGACAGTTTCAAAATAGATTTCAGCCTTCCAAAGAGCTTTCAGCGAGACAGTTTCAAAATAGATTTCGGCCAATCAGATTTGAAATATAATTTGCCAAGAAGCCATACTCTTAGGACATTTGTGGACTTGCACCCTCAAGGTTTATCACAAACAAGACACATAATTATTTGTGGGTTAACTGATTTTAAAGGTTTTGCTTCAAAATCAATTATAATCATTTATATTTGAGAGAAACCAAATATTATTCTTACATAAATTATCCATGTTGGTATCCTCATTTTGATCATGTTTTGGGTTGGTATGTTTTTTCTTTTCCCTCAGGAATAAGTTGTATTCAGTAATCCTTGAGGATCATTCAGTATATACATATATATATATATATATATATATATATATATACACACACACACATACATACATATACATAAACACAGACACAAATGTATGTGTGATAAAAGAAACAAGAAAGATCTCACCGTGTTTTGCAAGAGATGCTTGTCAGAAGTGATTGAAATCACTTTTGATGAGCATCTCTTGCAAAACAGTGTTAAGATCTTTCTAATTTCTTTTATATCATTATGATGTTGTATCTACATGTAATGTAGATACTGAGCACTTTAAATAAATCATATGAATCTAACTTTGATGCCTTTTGAATTCAGGTTTCCTTTTAAATTTCAAAAAAGTATTAGCTGGAAAGTGTGTATATATATTTATATATATGTTGTGTTCTGAGAAAAACAAAACTGGGTATCAGAGATGGAGGGAGGAGATAAGGGTATTATTTCAACCTCTGCTCACTCTAAGAGTCTCATTATATCAACCGGTTAAAGCAAACATAGGTTACAGAGGCATTTGTTTGAACCCCATCAAGGCTTATTGCTTCATCTTCCAGTAAACACTGTTTAGGTCACTACCATAAGAAATTTGGTCTGAGCAAAAACTTAGTCCCGAAATTGTCATTTATCCTCATATATATATATATATATATATATATATATATAAGTAAATAAAATAAACAATTAAAGAAAATTGGACTGCTGTAGGAATTGGAGTGAAAGCAGTAATTTGGGCATTTGCATTACCGGTGCCTGTTTAACTCAATGGTAACAGCAACACACACACACACACACACACATATATATATATATATATATATATATATATATATATATATATGTATACACTGATATGAGATAAAAGCAACAAAGATGAGGATACTAGTACAAATAATTAATTGAATAATGACAATGCTTCATCTCAGAGAGCATATACATTAATTAGGTTTGCAAGTATCATTTACTAATCTTGAAACAATACATATCAACACTCATTTCCATGAAGTGTGTGGATCTGCTCAGAGCTTCAGAAATAGCATATGCATTCATAAAGTAAAATTTCAAACAGAATTTGGTTAGAGTGTTAGTATGTTGTGATGGAATTATCACAATTAGAAATATATATTTGCAAACCTTTCATAGAAATAATTCAGTCTCTTGTGCAAAGTCTGCTTAGCAGTTTGTTTGAAATCGATGTGAATATTATCAACCAAAACTTCAGTTATAGGGTTCGACATGAAATAATGTATGTGCCACAATTGACAATCTGGTAGATTTAACGAAAATGTTTACCATATTTTGTGCCATCATTTCAATCATTCTTGGTCTGATGCAGCCATTGCCGGGTGAAATAACCACCATAAATAGGGATAAATTAATATTTGCACTGACTTAATGTCAGATACACAGCATCCTTTCACAAAACATATCTATTTTTGTACAATATAAAAATCCGCAGTTGTTTGAATCAACATTTGACTTACACACATAGATGTGTGTATATATATATATGTATATATATATATATATATATGTATGTATGTATGGATGTATGTATATATATATATATATATATATATATATATATATATATATATACACACACAATTTAAAGGAATAAAATGTGCCTCCCTTCCATGATTAAGAAGTAGCTGTACTCAATCTCCCAATTTCCTCTAAATTAATAGATTTTCTTCACATTAGCGGGGGGGGGGGGCTTTTCCTGACAATATATCAGTACACATTTAATATCATTGAGAAGCTCTATAACTGATCACACTGAGAGTGTCAGGAAAGGCTATAAATTTTTGAATTCTATTTGATAAAGCTCTTTTTTTTTTCAATATCTATATACGTAAGGGAGTTGACTGTGTGGAGCCCCCCTATACTTTTAATTAGGAATTAAGTACAAAACTCTCCATGGCTCACTAGCTCCAGCACCCCTAGCTGGGTACGCTTCTAGCCCCGGCCTCTGCGGCCAGCCATTCTCTCACCCTCCTTCTCACTGGCCCAATGCTCCTTGGCGCCAGTATTCCTAACTGGCCATGGCCCTCGCGGCCGGCTACTCTTCCACTCTCTTTCCTTCTCTCATGTTCTATGTCTTTCATAGTCTGTTCGTCGAGAGTCTAACAGTTAACTCACTTACTTGACAGTAAGGCTCATACACTGAACCCGGTTTCCATGTATCTGGGAGCAATCCAACTATACGGAATTCATGAGTTCAGACAACTCCGCTACAACTCCGACGCCAGCACTATCAAGACAAGAGAACTCCCACCTTTACTATCACTTCCAACATTACTTCTCACGATCGATCGTATTAATGTTACCCGTACATGTACCTCATCTTTATTCTTGTATTAAACGTACGTCTCTTGTCTGGCCATAATCTTGTATGTGTTCATTCCTCTTTATTTCAATGTGCGTCCAACTTCATACTTGGCGCGCATTCCATTCCCTTCTCTTCATACCGCATCTTTCCTTACCCAGCTACAGGCCCGGGCACTACACATCACACACGAGGATACAAAATCCTTGTCTCTCAACAATCCATCGCTATTCGGATTCAACAATAGATCATCTACATGAAAACTAAAAAGTGTTCGAAAAGAAAGTAGAGTCGATTTTCTCCGGATGATACACAAAATTCCCAGAAGGATCTTTCTAATAGCTGACAATTCATAAAATTCCCTGATCTTGAGAAAATTCATTTTTTCCCTAACAAGAAAGTACCCAGACCGTACCAAAAAATAACTAACCTCACAAACAGAAAAGACTTAATAAACCTGTTGGCAGAGGATTTTTCACAGAACTCAACTTCCTAATATCAAAACAAAAATTCATAACAATTAAAGAAAAGGGAGAAAGGAAAATAAAAATGATTTCCATTCAAAAAACACGGAAACCTACATTTAAAGATTCTCCTAAATTACACCGATCACCTACCAAACCCATAATACAATTACTAAAATAACTAACAATAGCATTCCTGAATTACCTATTCAAAATATTCAACAACATATGGTTCACTGGAAATATTACCATACTATGGAAGATCAACCAATTACCCAGGCACCAAAACAAAAACAAAAAAAAATAGATCCATTGGACACATTAAATTACCAACCAATCACCTTGACCAGTTGTATTTGCAAAAATTTCAAAAGAATGGTAAACTACAGGCTAACGTGTTACCTGGAGTAAACAATCAAATCACAAAATTCCACAAGAAAGTATCTGTAAAAAGCAATGGACAGTTTCAGCTGTTTCGGTAGAATGTAAAGATGGTTGTTCAGATTGTAAAAATCCCACATACTTGCTAATTTGATGTAACAAACGGCAAACAAATTGAAAAAAATAAATGAGAATTAATGAAAATTATTTTAGTGGTACAAAATTTTTAAAATCCCACAGCGTTCATGGTAGCAAAGAAGTCATTAAACATGAATGTCACACACCCCAGAATCCTCTATACTGATTTCAAACAAATCATCAACAAACATCATTAATAAGAGGCAGGAGTTCTAGAACTCCTGCCCAAACTACAAACTATACCAAATAAAACCGTAGTGCAGAGCATGCCAAAAACTGTATACTATCAAACACAGACTGAAGTTGTCATAGTCTAACATTACAAAGCGAGTAATCTTAAGGAACTTTTCAACAATTCCACTTCGGATAACTTACCACAATTTTTAAAAAATATAAATAATACACTAAAATATAAAAACAATAAATTTTTTAATTTTTGAACAACAAATTACTATATAGATATAAATGCATATGAATGTTTAATTTATCTTCATTTTTATATAGAAACTTCTTTTATATCATTAGGTTTGATGGTTAATGTCAGACAATATGTGACAGTTGTTGATATATTTTATTAGGAAACATATTTCGTCCAGCAATGGAATTGCCCAAGTAGCAAATCAAACAGCCGACACGTAAAGGAGTGTTATGTGGGAATCGAACCTAGCTGCCAGGAGGCAGTTTTTATACGACTCTGCTCTACCAACTGAGCTAAGAACATTATTGGTTTCAAACTCCTGCTTACCAAGACTGTTGTTAGCTTTGCCAAGAGAGTAGAGTTGTATTAAGACAGCTTTCTAGAGGACGTAGGTTCAAGTCCCGCACAACTCCTATTTTTTTTTTATTCATTTACATAGTCAGCTGATTGATTTACAACTCGGTTATGCCTGCTACCTGAGGAAATATGTTTCCTAATAGAATATCTTTACAATTATCACATGCAAATCTCTTCTGAAAAAAAGCAAATTTCTCAAACTTTACAATATTTATATACATGTATTTATCCCAACAAATTCTTTGCTTTGTAACTGATTGCAGCATTATATAACCCATCAAGGGTTGATATGTGGTAAAACAAACTAACTGACCATAGAAAAGAAAATTGTATCAGAATTAAAAGCCAAGGTCAGAAGGTCATATTAGACACAAGTGTAATATTTTGGCAATTTTGTATCAACAGAGTTACCAGGGATCAATTTGAGAGCTTTCCCATAGAAATTCCTGTTAATCCTTTGAGGAGGAGACCAATCTCTACACCATGCTAAAAACAAAACCCCAAGCCATGGGGTCATATGGTAAATGTCCCCCCCACCCCCCCCACTTTGATTGGCCCATCTCTAATAGAGTGACAAAATATGAATGAACAAAATAACCACTAACCTGCATTGACAGAAACAGTGGCCAATTTAGCACTTTTCTTGTCTGGGCAGTGTGAAAATTCAACATTTAGCGCTATTAATGGCATGATTATTCAGCAATTTTAGCCTATGTTTAGCTGTTTTCTAGCCATTCCCAACAGATATAACTATTTTTAACTATGAAAAATGGCAAAAATCAGCGAGCAGTGTTTTTCAAGACATTTTGACTCTTTTTCAAGGTCGGTTTAGCACAAAAAACTCCTTTGCGAGGGCAACACTGGACAGAATGACCCTATGTTTATCCCCTATTAAATGACCAAAGTTATCTGAATCAAGGGTTTGCACTGGCTTCTAAAATTGTCTTAATGGTAAGATAATTTGTACCATGATCTGAAAACTGATCATTTCAGACCTTCCATGCATGATAAAGAAGAGGTTTGGTTTCACATGAAAATAAAATATCTGTAACTTGCACAAATGAATCACCATTGCACGTACAGGTACCAGAACTAACTATCTAAAAAAAAAAGATCATTTACCTATAATTATCTGAAAGCCCCCCCCCCCAATAGCTCTTGCATTTATAATTATCTAAAAAAAAAAAAAAATCTTTCATTCACAACCATCTAAAAAATACCAACAAGACTTGGGCATTATAGGCCCAAAATGACCATAGAGACAGAAAAAAAGCACTTTTTGAAAAAAAAGACAACAAAAAAATGAATGAATAAATAAATAGATAAATAAATAAATAAATTTAAAAAAAAAAGGTTTTTGGATAGGGCCATAGTAGGGCACTGATGCAAATTTTCAAGGTTGTAGCCCCAATAATGTGACCAGAAGTGCCTGGACACACACACACACACACATACATGCACATTGAAAAGAATCTGTAGCCGACTTGGCTGGTTGTTCAAACAGACCATTTGTGGATCTATGGTAATGCAATATTTTCATGCATTTTACATAGGAAAAAAAAGAAAGTCAAATTATTCAAGAGATCACATGTTCATTTAGACTAGTAGTGTCCTCACCTTTGTTGTCTTTATCACAAAGTAATCAAAGTAATAAAGATAGAAATATTAGTCTAAATTATTCATTGATTAACGGTGATATCTAATCTCAGGAATTCAGAGCAGAGCAGTGAGTGCACTGTGTGAAATACAACACAACAAAGATGAGGATACTAGTTTGGATACTCCAGTGTGTAACAGTGAATTTCATCTCAGAATTTCAGGCAATAGCAAGGAATGTGAGAAAATACATTGATGGAAATGTACAAAACTAAGATAAAAATACTTATCAGAACAATTTCAATTTGAAATCAGCTCTAAAAATTTCCATAGCATCTAATACAAAACTATGTCCATCAATAAAAAGGTTCAGATTTTAAATACAATATTATGAACCAGAAATTACATTAAACTGTTGAATTGAAATATTGCATGATCTTTTAAAATTGTGTCTCATTATCATGATCGCCGGGATGGAGAAATTTTCACACTGAAGTAGAGTAAAGAAATTGTATAAAATGCACAAACATATATTTCTTTCGTTAGTTTCACAACATATACGTTGTTAAAGTACAAAAAAAATTTTCACTGAGGAATTTTTTGAAGAGGAAATACAAATGATTGTTGGTTGATCAGAAAGATGCCGCAGATTGAGAATGTCATTTCACTTTCGCAGCCAAGATCACATTAGCTGCTCAGTGTCCTGACTTCATCATTTCTCAACCAGCACAATATGGCTGACTGGTAAACTATTTTTTTTTATCATTAATTTACCAAGCCACTTTGTGATATCATGTAGATACATAGTGAAATGTGTAAATGTTTGTATAGGTGTGCATACATCGGTACCATACTCACTGTAGGTAGGTAGGTTGGTACAAGGTACACATACATATGTAACCCTTTGGAAAGATTACCCAAATCGCAAAGCTGCTCATTTTTATTGTTTTGTAGAATTAAAAATGTTTGCGCATCCTTTTGAATATCTACTGAACGGAAGGGTGATCTAGAAGTTTTCCCAGTGAAATTGGTCGATGATGCCGAAAAGGTTGAGAACCTCTGCTTTATCATCTGGTTGGTTGATGAAAAAAATGTTCATGTCTTTGAGATGATGGTTCCTTTAGAGGAACATGTTCACTGAGCTCAGGAATTTTGAGGTCTATATCGGTCAAGGTTGACTATGAATGAACAGCTTTTATCTGCTATGCCAGGGCACTTAATAAAGGAAGAAGTGTTGTGCCCAGGTTCCAATTTTCCATTTTCAACTATCCTGACGATTTCCAAATGAAGGAAGTGTTCAATATGTTTGGTTTCCAGCATGGCCGCAGGGAATGCCGTCCCAGTTGGTTATAGCTTCTGGTAATCCAAGACAGTCAATCATCCCGGCACTGACGAGGCTCAACATTGCTTAATTTTAGAGATCATATAAGAACCAGCGCATCCATTGGGATTTAGTCATAAGTTCAATAGATATAAACTTGTAAAACTTGAAAATCTGCAAAAAGAATGCAGGTAACGAAGCTGGATAACGATTGTATTTTCTATCAAAGACAGACGTAATGGTTTCATTGCAAAATCAGCTTCGACATACCTGGAAAACCTTAGTATGTCTACATCTAAAAACAGGACATATTTCAAGATGCTATTAAGATCGAACAAAGGCTGCACTTGCAAGGATCTGGTATTCTCACACTGCGACAGAGAACCAATAAAGCCCGGTGATATCGAGAGGTATTGCTAGGGCAACCTAGGTTAGACTTAATGTTAGACTAGAAGCCATGTCTGACCTTCAGGTCATTATCTGATGAACTTTGCTAAGAGCATTGCTACTGTTCTCATAGCAGTAGTTGTATCTACTCAAATGGCCTTGTCAAGGCTGACAAAAGAGGAAATGGTTTTCAGTTGCTATCACCTGAATATAAAAGGTAGTTATATGAAATTATATGAAAGTGGTTTATTCAAGTGTTCTCTCACACATTTGCTTCTCCATCAACAATTGTGACATGGCAGTGATGAGACATTTTGTCAAGATGAGATTTTTATGAACCATTTTCATGTAAAATGTGTGGATCTTCCTTTTTATAGAAATCAGATTTAATGGTGCATATGAAAACAAACTTGGAACATTTTGTCAGGATATATGACAATGAAATTGGGTGCAGGAAGAATTGGATTCATGCTTTTCTGAAGGGCATCAATGCAAATTCAAACTCTGCTCTGCCATGCCAAGACCCAAATACCATGCCGCATATAAAATGACTCAGCAGAAATAGGTGGGAATAATCTAATATCGATGGAAGTGTAGACATAATTAGAAATAATGGTCAAAGTATGGCATGAAGAGATAAGTGTTTGAGAGATAAAGTTAGATGTGAGGAGCCAAGATTGAGAAGTGAAATAGCATGAGATTAGGGTTGAATTTGGAATTTCGGCTAATATGGTAATATAATTTTTTTTTCATCAATACTTAGGAGCAGAACATTTAATTTCCAATCATAATTCTCTGATGATGACTTGAATAAGCTTTGAAACTTTGACAAAAGTACCTTTGACTTTTGTTCGTTAAATATTTATTGCCTATTTCTCTTCCTAATTCTCATTAAAATTATACATCTCTTAAGAGTTAACTCATTACTTTTTAACACATCAAAAATCATTATTTTTTACCTGTATCATGTCTATAATTACTGAGATGTATTGATATGCATTAAAATATGGTACTTTGTAACTCTTATTTGATTGCCCTCAAAAACTGGGGTTCATCTATATCTATGACGTTATAACATTGATTTCTTGACCAAAATCATCAATAGATTTGGTTGACTAAAAACCAATTTGTAGATTAGTTTTTCTCAAGATGACAGTCAGATAAATTATTCTCAGGTATGAATTGAGAGATGTCTCTTCAAACTGCACTTGTGAGAAAAGGCCTTGCCACATATTTCACAAGTAAATGGAGTCTCCCCTGTATGTGTTTTCATATGTTGCTTCAAGTTTCCTTTTAGACTAAAACTTCTTCCACAGACTTCACAGCAAAATGGAGTCTCTCCAGTATGTATTCGTATATGTTCTTTCAAATGAGTATTATCAGAAAAGGCTTTACCGCATATTTCACAGGTAAAGCGAGATTCTCCACTGTGTCTGATCATGTGATGTTTCAAGTAATCATTTTGAATAAAAGTTTTGCCACACACTTCACAAATGAATGAATATTCTCCAGTGTGTCTAATCATATGCTTTTTTAACTTATCCTTTCTAGAAAAGGCTTTCCCACACTCTTCACAGGAAAATGGAGTCTCTCCAGTATGAATGAGCAAGTGTTGTTTTAAATGACCTTGTTGGAAGAATCCTCTACCACATACTTCGCAACAAAATGGTGTTTCTCCTGTATGTTTATTAATATGTTCTTTCAAAGTAACCTTCCGTGAAAAAGCTTTACCACATACTTCACAAGGGAATGGAGTCTCTCCAGTGTGTTTTTTCATGTGTTGTTTCAGATTGTCCTTTCGAGAAAATGCTCTGCTACACAACTCGCAAGAAAATGGTGTCTCTCCAGTATGTGTTTTTATGTGTTCCGTCAACTTGTCTTTCCGAGAAAAAGCTCTGCCACAAACTTCACATGAAAATGGTGTCAATCCAGAGTGGATTGCCAGGTGTTGTTCCAAATGATGTTTTCGAGAAAAAGTTTTTCCACAAACTTTACATACAAATGATCTATTTGGCTTCATATCAGCATTTTCAGAAAAGGCTTTGTCAGAGATAGCAAAACTAAACAGAGATTGTTTTTCCATATTGACTTTCAAGCAAGACTGCTTAGGTGGAGAAATCTTCTACAAGCCATAGATTTTCAAAATTCTCTTGCCAGGTAGTTGTTTGCAATTCACAGAGAAAAGATGAGCATACTCTATTTCACATCATTTACTCATAAGCCTTTGAAAAACTATAACCAAGACCTTGGCCACATTAGTTTCCTTGACACTTGAAATTTTCAATAATATCAGGTAAACCCTAATCTGGTTTCTCAAACAAATCTTGATACCAGTATCTTTTCAAAAACATTTTTTTTTATTAAGATACACTGACTGAATGACTTATTTATGGAATTTGAAATGAAAATAAAATTGACAGATTTCTCTGATCAGAAATGGATTCACTTGGATTTGTGTCTTCATCATGGTTGATATAGTCCAACTGTTGTATCTTCTGGATTTCTTCAAATGTCTGTTGTACCTGGTAGTTTTCTGGGAATTTTGAACCTAACCCTCTATCCACTCCACAGGAGTTGACAGTTCTCATTCTGCTGTCCATGCCAAATGATATCTTGTATTAGTTGATCCTTCCTAAGGTATTTTGTCCAAGCAATGTCCTTTATCTGCTTCTTCCACTGAAACAGAGTATATGGATTTTTTACACTACCCAACACAGGTTACTTTCATCCATGGATGTCATGGTACGATCTTATAGTAGAAATTTGAAGCCTTAAACCAAAGGTGGCTTGTCTTCCTCTCCAAATAAATCTGAGTATATGCCTTTTTTGTGCAACCCGCAGTGTAACAAAGAAGTGGAATTTTTGGAGTCTTATGCTTTTTGTCCTTTCTTCCTTGATGAAAGGCTCCTATATGACATTCATTTCTCAGTTAAGCCTCCTAGGGAAGTTATTGGAGCCTTACCTGGGCACTGATTCTTCCCATCTTTCAGTATTGTTCTGTATTAATTATTGTGACTGCATTTCACTGAGATCGGTGACCCTCACTTTTCAGACAAGAGACAAATTTTCCATTGGAATTTCATCATTGATATTTACATCTCGTGTCAATGCACAAAATTCAGTCTGAAAAGAAAAGAGAAAAACATTTAAAAAGATAATAAACACAGTAAACAAGTCCTAGGAAATCTAACAATGCAACTTGATATGCAAATATTTCTATTTATTCGTTTGTTTATATTCCTGTTGGCACTCAAATGGGATGATATCATTGGTTGATTTACCTTCTCATTATAATATAATGAAATTACACTATAGAAACTCTTAAAACTTCATGTCTGATCATCACATATCAAAACAGCTTGAGATGATTCAAGACATTGAAAAAAACATAAAATTTGAACACTACAATTATCAAGAATCTCAAAGGAAGTTATTTTCTATAGCATGATTTCCTTTCCAAATGTATTTCTCTTGTAAAATCTCTTTTCAATTCATAACACCTTTTTCCAATGCATCTAACAATTAATTTTACGTGCTTAGCAGTTTTCGAAGGTTAAAAGTTGCGTTTATACTGTGCAAATAATTAGAAAAGTTGAAAATGTTATATGCAGAGAGAAGGAAACAAAATAAAGTGTAGTAAACGTTTGTGCATGGCAAAACATCCACGGTCATTAAGTGTGTGTTTATGCATATTTACAGGAGCATAGCCTGGAATAGCAAGAGAATCAGAAACCTAGGGGTCTTGGCTCCCAGAAGGACCCCCTAGGAAAATTTGCAATGAATAGACATGCACTATTAATTAATTTATGAAAAACAACCCCAAAGGCTGAATTGTTATTTTGCAATTGATGTACAAATATATCTTAGTTATTGTATAATGTCAGTAGGATTGCAGTAAGTGAACTATAATCTGTAAAGCTTTTGTGGGCCCCTCTCCAATGGGGACCCAGGAGGTTCAAATAACCTCCTTCTCTAAGTATATGTATAGAACAGACTGAAGCAGTAGATGAGCTCATCCTTCAGTTATTAGCTGGTTGACAGTATAGGGTTAAACATTAATTTATCACTGCAAACAAAGTCAAAGAGGTTTTTACATGATGATCAGATCCAGCGTCTTTCTGTCTGTCAACGCAATATTTCCAAAGTTCTTGAATTTCTGAGATTGGTTGGAAGGATGGGTAATGAGCTACAGATGGAGCGATTGTTTTGGGGCAAATCCATACACACACCCCCTACATCATGGAAAGGCTGGGTGATACAGACAAAAATTCATATCCCAATATTGTCAGGCTGGATACCAATATACAATGTATATCCTAGTAAGCCACATGAGATTTTAGAAGAACTTATCAAAACAGATCAAAATTACAATGAATAAAATAAACAAAAAATAGGCAGATCTCTGAGAATGCTGTTTCTTCGACTATAACAAGAACACAGGATACTCTATCAGAGACAAAAATAAAATTGTGAATAGAACAAAAATAGTTTTTTTTAGTGAGGTAGACAGTTCTTTATCAGGCCCCCAGGTGAGTACCCCTTATCTTCTTTCATGTCAACAGTTGAAGGAACTATGAAGGAGAGAAAGGTGGGTTTGACGTGCACATGCACAGACAGAGAGTGAGGGGAGGATAGCAAGCACAAGAAAGATAGATCTAGCTCCAAAATAGCTATATTGGCAACAACAAATTTCGGCTCAATCTCATACTGCATTTGAAAATATACCACCCAGATCAACAATATTGCTAAAAGTCTACATGATGCGAGAGTAGAGAAGACAGCAGTAGTCTGAAAACTGATCACGTCAGAGACATTTGATTTGACAAAGACAACAGGAGAGAGAGAAAATTTTTCTTTTTTTCATTCAAATATTTAGGTTCCGGGTTGCGTCTAGATTTCAGAAATTGCTATTTAGATGACTTTTTAAAAGAATATTTTTCTTCAATTTATGGTAATGGAATAAATAATATCCCCATTTATTTGATTTACAGTAATTAAAAAGTGATATTTTTATTCATTTAACTTACGATATTGGAATAAGATATTTTTATTTATTCAACTTATAATAGCGGAATGAGTAATATTTGCAAGGATGGGATAAGTAAAATTTTTACTCATTTAATTTATAATGATGGAATAAATATTTTTATTTATTTAATCAATGATGAAAGAATAAGTAATATTTTCATTTATTCAATTCAAAATAATGAACCAAGTAATATTTTTATTGATCTGTTTATGATGATAGAGGTAATATTTCGATTCATTTGATTTACAATAATGAAATAATATTTTTATTTATGTAATGTATGATAACGGAATAAGTAATATTTTTATTTATTTAATTCATAATGATGGATTAAATGATATTTTGATTCATTCACTTTATAATAATGGAATAATATTTTTATTTATTCAATTTAAAGAAATGGAATATGTAATATTTTTTTATAAATCTATAATAATGAAATGATATTTTTATTTATTTAATTTATGATGATGGAATAAGTAATATTTTGATTCATTCAACATATAATAATGGAATAAGTAATATTCTTATTTTATTCAAAGAAATGGAATATGTAATTTTTTAAAATTCAATTAATAATAATGAAATACGTAATATCTTTATCTGTTTTAATCTATAAAAATAGAATAAGCATTTTTTTCATTTATTCAATTTCGAGAAATGGAATATGTAAATTTTTTTTTATTTATAATTATGGAATGAGTAGTATTTTTATTTAATTAATTTATGATGATAGAATAAGTAATAATTTGATTCATTCAGTTTATAATAATGGAATAAGTAATATTTCTATTTAATTTAGCAAAATGGAATATGTAATATTTTTATTTATAATGATGGAATAAAGAATATTTTTATTCATTCAATTTATGATAATGGAATGAATGATATTTTAATAAAGTAAATGCTTATGCATAATGTCTCATTTTATTTATTAATACATAATATATTTCTTAGATTATTTTTAGACATATACCAGGAGAATCTAGATATATTCACATGTTTTTTGAATAATTTTCATTTAGATGTAGCAGAGTTACACCCCTTGCTCCTTATTGTCAATTTAGACGTTTTTCAACTAGATCTAAATGTGAGGAAATGATTTTCAATAAAAAATTATTTTTTCTATTTATTCAATAATAATAATGAAGTAAATATCTGTGATAAAATAAATTTTGGGGCAGAAATGAAATTTTCGAGGAGGGTAGACCATTGGGCAAGAAGAATGAGTTACTTTTAGGGATAGATCTAGAAATTTTTTTTCCAGTTGATAGATATTTTTTTCATTTTTTTTTTTACTTGTATGTATTCATTTATTTTTGTCCATACAATATCTCCAAAAGTTCTCAATAAATTCCAATGATGTTTTGTCAAAGGGAAGTCCAGTAGGGAAGAATTGATTGAATTTTAGGACAGATACAGGAATTTTCTACAGTTACCACCCCTGCATCGTAACTATATATGAACATTTCCAATCACTTTTTAATCAAAATAGCGGTGGCAGAGGTATGCGCCCTGAAGACTTTCTAGTTTAAATAGAAACATTTATATTTGATCAGCACAAAATATTCTGCTAAAACAGGCGGACACAAAGTCAGGCTCCAGTTTAACAGATATTTGAATTGTAAATTGAACATCAGGTATTGCAAAGACTGATACAAAGTAAGAGTTCAGTTTTACATTGAATGTAGATTGTAAATCAGTCAGCCACTGTAGAGGTAATCAATTCGCTTCACCTATAAAAGTTACTTTTCCTCAAAACCAAAAAGATTTCTAGGAGAAATAATCCAGTCAAAGCAGTTTAAACTACTCAGAAAATTATTTTTTTCATTATATTTTGCGATGGTTCACTCAACAAAAAATAAGTCTTGTAAGTGACTCGATAGAATTTTTCACGTGACCAACATATCTATGCAGCATGCTCATGGGTGTCAACAAAAAAAAATTACCAAGACTGGATGACAATTAAAAAAATATTTTTGCGCTAGATTTACTGCCAAAAATTACAGAAGGAAAAAAAAAAATGCCACCCCAAAAAATGCTAAAAATAGCTAAGAATAGCCTAAATGTTTAAATACTGTGGCACTAATTTAACAACTTTTGCACTGACTAATTTTGATCTATCAGAGAGGAAATTCCGTCTGAAGATGGGGATTTAACATCCGCACATGCTGTTTAGTGGGTGATCAATTAAAAAATAAGATGCTTCTCTTCCCTTTTTTTAAGCACTAAAATAATCTGAAATTTAAAAATAACGACCCCCGATACAACCCGACACAAACTAAGGAACCAACTGAGTATAAACTGAAGTCGCAAATTGACCTTTCCCCCACAAAAAACCTATTAAGAGTGGAGGGGGTGAATTGAAAAAAAAAAATCTTGTGTAAACACAATAATGAGTAAATGTTCAAATTTTCAGCCCTCTAATTCCATTTGTGTAGCATATATATATATATATATATATATATATATATATATATATATATATTTAAAATGCTCCTCTATTCAGGGTTGAGCACTTTTCAAGTGAGGTAACTCGTTCATTGTAAGCTTATACAATGCACTTCCAACATCAAATGGAGCACACTGTTGGGTGGGGAATCGATGCATTAATAAACATATCTCTTAAATTCAACCTCACTGATCGCCCAGTTCTGTGGGGCAGAGAGAGATGCCAGTCTATGGGTCTGAAGCTAAGTTTTCAATCCTGCCTCATAGTACTGGATGAGATAATGGAAAGTCTATAGCCACACTGAAGAGTTATAATACAACGAAACAGCTGTCTGTGGATAACACAATATATATATATATATACATATATATATATACAGCCAGCCAGACCAACTTAAAAAACAAAGAAAACAACATTGACAGTTTTGGTAGACTGTTTCTAATCAGTACAAGTGGTCCTGATAAAACACAGTTCGTTATAGCTTAGGGCGATTTGTGGACCCCAACACTTTCACCCATGTAATCATACATTCATTCAGAAAACCATCAATAAAAACAGAATTTCCCTTTAAACCTTTCGGCCTGATAGCTTAGGCTGAGTACTATTTTGTTACACTGTAGCAAAGTCCTGCTCAGGTTAGGGTATAGCAGCCATGCGGAAGTGACATAACTACCATCTCATCCATATATTTAACTGACACTGACATACCAAATGTAAAAACGTAATAAATTAGATAAAAATCTTTTAGTAGTCAACAAAACTTCTAAAATCATTTTCAGCTTTTCTACCAAGAAACTCCAATACAGTATATCTGAAGGTGTAGCAATTTAAAGATTGAAAGGATAAAGCAATTGATGCAAATATTTCATTTTTAAATACTGAAATTAAATTAAGTGGAATTATCCCTACTTTTATGATAAATAAATAAATGAATGTGTTGTTTATTAAAGACCCAAAAGGCAGATTTGAATTCTCTCCTGAATTCAATAGTGTAGAACTGCCAATCTCAAGTGCCAGCTGTAAGATGCATGAGATTTATCACATGACTGCCTCGCCTTTTATAATTATCATTATTATAACTATGATAACCACAGTAACATGATACTTTATGAAAGGAAGAAAGATAAATAAATTTAGGATACGTTTTTTATAATTATGTGGTAAGTAGCACATGCTATAGACCTTTTTTGCAAATCAATGCTTGATGAAACACACGAAACTTGCAAAATATCAATTTTATCATAATATTTTTGTGGCAACATAAAGAAAGATGGGAGAATATTTTAAATATAAAAATCATTTATGTAAACTACATAAAGCCTGATTTATTTATGTTTGAATTCTTGCCTCACACGGAGTACACCACTGGACCATAAGCATCGTACTAAGATGAAATTTAGCCCATAACAAATATTGAAACTTAAATTTTTACAAAATAATCAACTGATGAACCGATTTCAATTGTATTTTAGTTGTTTATTCATTCAAAAATTTTCATATTTTTTTTCTTCTTAAATACTTATAAAATCAAGATGATCATAATCCTTGATAGCACAGAAAAATCTTTTTTTTCTTCCTCACAAACAAATATATGAGATCCAATATTGATGGTATGCCTAAAAAATTTTAGTGTAAGATGAAAAAGGTTGAAAATCACTGCATTAGACATTGGAACCATCCGGAAATTCAGAGAGATGGGTTCTATTTCTAATGTAACTATAACAATAAATTGGGCACATACTTTCTGCCATTTTTTGGGAGATATGGCTTATATCAGTTATCATCATCCCCTACCGACCAAAATTTTAAATTATTAAAAGAATTTTAAAATGAAATGTCTCATCTTACCCTGTACTCAAAAATGGCAAGAACTATATGCCCACTATATCATTATAGTTATATTGTGAATAAAGCCCAACTCCATAAAACCTTGAAAAAAATTTTCCTTAAAAACTAAGAAATTTCCAGATGGTTCAAAGGTCAAATGAACTGGAAGCACCTGAAATCTGTTATGTGTTATCCCGGAGACACAGGCCATACGCCCCCATTCGCTATGGGTCCACTGAGTATATGTATATATACATTGTTATTATTTTTCGAGGGTTGAGTTATCTATGAAAGAAAAGTGCTTGATATTAAGAATACAGCATATGTAAATACATGTACACAGAAAATTCAGTGCCTTGTGGCGACTCTGAGTTTCATGCCAGTGAGTGCAACGTCAGACAATCTATGCATATAAATTTATATATATATATATATATATATACACACTATATATTATATATATATATATATATATATATATAACATAACAACGTCCCTAAAACCACTAAATTCTGTTATCCGTGTGATATAAGAAATAGTCTATGCTGCAACCATCTAAATACACTAACATCTTCACTCGTTCTACCACTAACGCGAGTTTCTACATATACCATCGCACTGTCGTAGCAAAAATACTATATACTTCCTAGAATGTAACAGATCCAATTAACAATGCATAAGCTAGTTTGAGTGGCAATTCAACATCGACTTAATAACTATATACACAGAATTAAATCACAAAACCATCCCAGTCCACTATCCGTAGAAATACACTTCGACACCCCTGGACACAATTTTGCCACAGACGCTAGATTCACAATCATTGAATAAAAATAGAAAAAAATACATCCACTGACATAACAAAAATTCTAGAAACACATGAAGATATGTGGATCAACAAACTTCAAACTCTCTCCCCTAATGGACTCAACGCCCAACTAGACAACTCTAACCATACAGATCTCTAAATCATAATCCTCCCACTAATAATGACCTCATATCCAGTTTACCCTCCTTCATGTATATCTAATATTGGGAACTACACTATATATATAAGTGTGTATGTGTGTGTATGTATATATGAATTTAGGTACATGGATTGTCTGTCAATTGCACTCACTAGCATGAAACTCAGGCCCTACCTACTAAAACCTTTATATAGTATTCCATTAGTACAAATCAGAGTCAATAAACTTTCAACAACCTGTAAGGATATTGTAAATGAAGTTCCTTGAGCTCATCATTCCACCATCTATACAATTCCAAACCTACCCCCACAATCCACTATCCTTCAACCCTGACACCCTATGGCCTCTTCAAAACCAACTACTGCTGCTACTATCACATCTTGGTACAGACAAGCACAGACTTCATCACTGACAGAACAGTCTCTAACATCAGGATGACTCTAAAAGATTGGATTCCAATTTTTGCTTCCACAGCGAAGCATCTGATGGTAAATCTATTTTTCACAGAAAACTTTCAACCACAGAATGGTACACACACACACACACACAGAGCGCAAACACTACTGAAGATGGGAATACCTCCCGAAACATGTTTAGCTCAACAATTAATTCATTTATGGATTAACTAATTAATAAACAAAGTTTATTTTACTCCTGAATCTGTCTTGTTTACTTTTTTCATGTTACATATATATACAGCCAGTCAGATTTTTTTTTCAAAGTAACTCAAACGGTGGTCAAGTTAGAGAGAAAATTTACTCATCCAAAAATAATTTATATATGATATTTATGCAAAGAATGACTCATGCCTGTGAGAAAAGAAACATAAAGTGTAATGAACTATGATGACTTTGATCTCATTGTTTTACCTCTCCTGTTTCCAAATGTGAACGAACATAGCATTTGCATAGAAACAAGGTTACATATAGGAGGTTACATTAACATTGTCATCTTTGAAGTCTATTGGGGTGAATATTTCCTCAAAGTCCAATGATTCAGTTGAATATTTTCATCTTCATATAAAACTTCAACATTTCACATTCCCGCCCACTCTATGACAAAACCAACGCACAAATAAAAACAATTTGATTTATTCAAAGAAATGACAATATAATTAATTTTTACCTCCGGTTTCTTCCATGGGGGAATATTCCTAGCATGCTTAATTCATTTTAAAGCCGACAGGAGTTATTGCCATTTTACGTACGTAAACTAGGATTTTCACACAGACATTTCTTCTAAGATATCTGACTGCTGCTAACAATTAAATCTCAACCGAAAAATGGACATCAAATTGTCAAAACCAGTATTATGTGTTATGATCACGACGACGACGACGACGACGACAACCAAATGGCTCGTTGCTATCTGCTGGCAGAGCGCTGTATAAAGATTTTCTCCACTTCGTCCAGACTTCATTCCCATCATCTATCACATGCACTACACCGAGGAATATCATCCCAGTGACGTAGCTAGGGTTCTCAGCGCTCGAGGACAGTTGCTCTCACAGTAATTACGAGCCAGAGGAAATTTTGCACCCCTTCACGCCTACGCCTTTGGGGGTTGGGGGGCATCTGCATCCTCCCCTCTTGCCACGATTCCCGGTATCACAACGAATAATTCCTTCTCTGGCATGCAAAAAGTCTTTCGCGGATTTAGAACTGGTGCAGTGCCGTGACACGTCAGTTATTTACATAGCAGAGCGAGAAAATGCGAAGCTATAAATAGCTCGTCTTTCGGTAGGGCCGTCTGCTCGCATGGGCTTACTAGGTAGTTGCCCCACCCCAGGGGGAGGGAAGGGTCGAAATCCAATTCGAAAAATGAAAACTTTATTTTGTTCTGTTAGGGGCGAGGGGGTAGTGACATTGCTTTGCCCCGGGGGCCTCAAATATTCTTGAGATGACCCTGTCTTTGAGAAACAGCACTTGGTTTTTTGAGAGGGACCACATTTGTGAAATTATCCCAAGAGCACTTGACTTGAATGATTCCTTTAAGCCCCGAATCAAATTGAATGAATATAATTATGATTGTGTGCTGTTGTCGATAATTGATTGAAACAAAACGGGAAACTGAGAATCGGGGTAAATAAAAAAAGACGTCTGCCTTTTCTTTTGAACACAAACCCGAAATCAATTAGAACGAAATTGTCGGCTGCACTTTAAAAACGATCAGATAACAAATTCAATTCATTATTTTTTTTTCTTTTACTTACCTTTTAAATGTAATGTTCTAACGAGATAAGACGACGAAAGAAGAGAAAATAGGCGAGATTTGCTTCTTGTCTTGTTTTCAAGTGTTGTTAGTCCAAATTGTTCGGACTTGTTCGAATTTCAAAGTCAATTTACAACATTTCTGTCTTCTTCATTCAATTCACAGCAATGATGTTGAAGCTGTCATGAAAAGCATCTAGAAAAACGATACAAACGTCAAAATATCTTGGAAACTGTATCGACTCTGATGACAAAGAAGAAAGGGAATCACAGGCGGTGATGAATATGATTTGGTCCCCCGTTAAAAAAAAAGATGCATTGGTTATAGCCATTAAAATGAAAAAAAATCTTTCTATCAAATACTTGAAAACTATCACGGAAATTTTCGCCCATGTCACTCGATAAAACCATAGAAAACGAACTTAACAGATTTCAGAATAAAAATACCATTTATACTTACTGTAAGGTTTTATGTAAGATTGCCAAAGAATGTCAAGAGATCTGAGTGCAGATGGCAAACTTTCCTGCTCGCCTTGAAAATCAGCATTTCAAATTTTCGTCCTTAGCTAGGCTCAAGCACCAACTACTGTCGTCAATGGGAAATAAATTCAGGAATAAGTTTTTCTGTCTGACATAAGGCCATGGGCACACAGGAGTGGTGTTTTGAGTCGATCCACCCTCCCAATGCTCTTTCTACAAATTTATTCCCTCATTCAGCCTACACAACCACATTGTCTGCAAATTAGAGTGCTGCATGCCCACTTTGAGGGCAAATTAGAGGCCTTCACCTTCCTCCCAGTAAAACTCATACAGTAAGCTTCTCCACTAGGACAAAGTAATGGGGCACCCAGTGTGGATCTGATTCACTACACATTGGTAATTGTCTGCAAGACTAGCTCGTTAACTATCAACGTACTCCATGGTGGGGTCTTCCAATGTTTGCTATGTTTGTCATGTATCAGACACCCAATGAGAATCGAACTCACTGCATTTGTGAAGATCTGTGGAACTCATTTGTTGACCACTGCTTTACAGTGAGGTGTCCTGATATTTACCAACCTTGACTGAGTCAGGCACAAGGCCAAAAACGTGAGGGATATTGTTAAAAAAAATATTAAAATTCTTTCGTTCTGTGTACACGTAACTTTTAACCATTGTTGAAACCAACTACAGATGCACAGAAGTGCAAAAGTATTTTGTTTAATGTAAAAAGCAACAGACAGTCGAAGCCCTTCCAGCATAATGCGAGGAAAGTCATCGATTGAAATTTGAAAACAGAATTAAAATTAGACACTTTTATATGCTGTAAATATGGAATTTAAACATAAATGATTACTGAGAGTAAATCAATAGAAACTATCACATCACAAACATCTTTTGGCTGCATTTTGGGGGTGATCAAATAAAAAAAAATTGGAAAGAGGAATAATCAAAAAATAAGTTATTTCTCTCACCTTTTGTTGGGTAGTGATCAATAAAAGACCAGAGGATGCAAAACAAACTAGGAACTAATTCAGTATAAACTTACATTGCAAATTGAAATCCAACAGAAAACTTATTTAGGGTGGCCATTCTAAAAAAAACATATTAAGAAATAATACGGAGTAAATAGTTATATATTCAGCCATCTAGTTCAATTGATGCAGCCTATATGCATCAAATATACATACTTATCTTGCCAGCCATTTTGAAAACTGAAGAAACCTGCCAACAATTTTGGCAACAATTTCTGGTATCAAATATTACATTTTGAATCAAATGAGTATTTGGTTTTAATGTTTGATCACTTGCAATCAACTCTGTTCTCTTTTGTGCATCCATAGTCAATTTTGTCAATGGTTAAAAGTTACGAGTACACAAGACAAAAGAATGCAGAAAAGTCTTCTAAAAATCTTGAGATAATTTAAGGGCACTGCTACTATCACAGTGATATGGTCAATAATACAGCATGGTATAAGTAGATAGAAGAAAGACAAACCTTTCATTGTTGATCTTGTCACTCTTCCTTAACTCACATAGTTGTTAGAGGCAACTGACAGTTTGGTCTTTGAATTTCAGCACACCCCTCTTTTATTGATAAAAAAAAGAAAACAAAAACAAAACAAGAAAGTACGATTGAGTCATTTTGAAATGAATTATGCAATTAGAAGCCATTCCCACACCTGAATTAGGTGAAAATTGCAGAATTTCTGTGATTCTGCCTGGAAACTAATTTAAGAATTAGATCTTAAGATGTATGAATGGATAGCTCAAATCTGAATAATCTAGTAATTGATAATGTGTGCTAATGAAGAGCCATGGGGGCCTGCCCAGCCAGAAAACTTTCCTGGGGATCAAGAAGATCATCCTCTAGTCTTTCCAAAACATTTTCCCTTAGGTACAGACGTGTATTTACTGAGTACAGTTTAGTCTGGACAAAGCCACAATCATTGAGAACCAAGTGACAATAAAACTCTCAACAGCAGTAATAGTCTGGGAGACTAGCTTGCAAATCATTACTCTTAAGTTAGACACCTGGGCATTCTTCTACTAAAATACCCTGATACAACAACATTTAACCTTTACCTAACCCTAGAGAAACCTTCTATCTATATTATAATTCAGAATGTGTTTGTCTGCCTGCATGTCTCTCACACTGTCTAGGGTTAACAACTCTGTGACACTATTTTGCGTAGAAATCTCTTTGATTATAGAATGTGTTTGTGAAAAGGTTACTTCACTGAAAAAAATTGATCGAAATATCTTATGAAGCTTAGAACCCCTGCTCCGTTTTCAATATCATGACTTCTCAATGAATATCAAATTAAACAATGACGACATTCCAGCATAATACAAGAAAAATTTTGTACATCCAATTTTTCTCCACTTGAGATTATGACCCAAACCCACTTTATGCAAATTATGGAATTTAATCTAATGAAAATTAAGTGCTAACCCAACCATCGATTTTTGTTGTTTCAAGTCTAATGAAAATGAATACAAGAATTTGAATTAACAAAACCTTACATGAACCTTTCAAATTAGAATGTAAACACACTGACACAAAGCACAGCTTCAAGTATAGCAACAAATATTTACTACTTGTTGTAATATCTTTATTTTTTTTTGAATATTAAAAGCTGTCAACCAAAACTGTAGTCAACATAGGTTTCTTCAGTTTTTAAATGATTCTTCCTTGCCTCTTGGCTAGCTATGTGTGTGTCATGAGTACAAGTCCTACCAATCGAGTTAAAGGGCTGACAATTTGAACATTTACTCATTATATTTGGAAAAACATTTTATCTGCTTTTTGACCTACCTATAGGACTGGGCATTTGCAATATAAATTTGAGCTAAATTGGTCCCTTAGTTTATGTCTGGCTGCATTAACACTTATCTTTTTGAAAATTTGGACTTCTTCGTGATACAACAAAAGGTGAGAGAAATAACTTATTCCTTGATCCCCCTTTTTTGCAATCTTTAATTGATCACCCTTAAAGCAGCATGCTACCAAAAGATGTTGATTTTTCTGTTGAGCTATTAATTTGGCCTGATGTCAAACTCCAACTGAGTTTTGACTCTATGTTCCTCACCTAACAACACTGGAAGTTTCAGACTTCTGGGTAAGACTAAAAGGTGAAAAGTTTAAAATGGTGGATAGAGAGAGAAAGGAAAGGAAGGAGACAGATTCTATTCATACATCATCAATAAATTTCAAGAAAGAAAGGAAGAGAAAATAGGGGAAGAGAGAAAGAAAGAGGGAAAGAAAGTGAATGGAAGAGAAAGAAGGAGGGGGAATAAAGAGAAAGGGAGAGAAAGAAAGAAAAAATGGAGAGCTATGGATATTAATTTTTAGTAAATATCTAAATTACTTCAAATTATATCTAGAATTATCTAGATTTTCATGCTACATATCTAGAAAAATATCTAGATACTATTTATTACGTCCCCTTTCTCAGCCAAATCTAGAGATCTTTTTTCAGTTGAAGGAAAAATGTTTTTAAAAAAGTCAAAATGTTTTTTAAAAACTCTGTCAAAGTGTAGTTTGACAATGAAGCAGCCAGACTTGTCTTATCTATTCTCAAAATCTTTGTCTGAACTGAATTTTGAAAATTTTTTCATAAGTCTACTAACTCAAGTATCATGGATGCTTCAAGGTTAACTATCACCACAGTGTGTGTCAGGCAGAGGCAGGTTATCTCTGGTTACATATCACCAAAGTGTGTGTCAGGCAGAGGCAGATGTCTCTGGTTACATATCACCAAAGTGTGTGTCAGGCAGGAGCTGGATGTCTCTGGTTACATATCACCAAAGTGTGTGTCAGGCAGAGGCAGGATGTCTCTGGTTAAAAGTCACCAAAGTGTGTGTCAGGCAGAGGCTGGATGTCTCTGGTTACATACATTGAATGTTTAGGTATAGCAACCCAACTGCAATCACCCTAGCATTCAGCTACTCTTTGTTAGACTCTAAATACATTTAAACCTTATCTAACCCTAGAAAAAGCTTTCAATATAATACTTGGTGCATTCTTGATACAGTATCCTCTTAAGCTTTCTTCTTTGTCCCCCTCAGTCTCAGGTTTGCAAGCAGGATTTGAGAGCTTCAAATTGATATGATCACATTAGCATTCTACTTCTATTTAGTGGACTGTAACAAATCCAAACATAACATTTAAATATCTCGGGATTTTTGAGATGAGGTATTATTATTATTTCTATTGATATTCGGACCATCCACATGGACACATAGCGCAGTGGTTACAGCATCAGACAAATACTGTTAAGTAATCTGATGGTTCTAGGTTCGATCCTAGTGTGAGACAGTATAACAATACTACTAATGCTAAGAGGGGAGTATGGTCAATATACCCCCGTCGGATAAATAAAGGGTTCGGTTTGTTACTTCCCAAAAATCTCCCAGATGATACCTGACGAAGGCCGTAGAGTGCAACGGCCGAAACGTTGTATGAAAAACAACAAAGTTGAGGATGGTCCGAATATCAATTGAAATAATAACATTTAAACCTCATCTCACCCTAAACAAACCTTTCAATTTTGTAATATATTGTCTATTCTTAAGATAACAATTCAAATGCTACTATTTGTTTCACAACTAAATATAACATTTGAACCTTATCTAAGCCAAGACAAACATTTCAGCGGGGCTAGATAAACTTCAATAAGGGCCTCATTTGGGCACAGGTGAACTGAGGGCACCTCTACCATTTCTTTAGTTTCTACATTTGTTTGGCTAGCTGTCTGGCTATGTATGTATAGTACATACATACATGCTGCACCAATGGAGCTATAGGGTTGGAAATTTAAATGTTTATCCCTTGTTATACTTAGAAAAAATGCATTTTTTGTTTTCTGAAATTTCCATTTTTTAGAGGGGGGTTCAATTTATGCTAAATCCAGACTTTTTTTTACTTATCAATGCCTAACAAAAGGTAAGTGAAGTAATCTATTATGATCACATCTTTTTCAAATTTTTTAATTGATCACCCCTTACATGGCCTACTGCCAAAAGTCATAGGTCACTTGATGGTTGCTATTGAGTTGCAAGCTAAACCATATATATATATATATATATATATATATATATATTTTTCATCCAAAGACAGCTGTTTCGATGTATTACATCTCTTCAGTGTGGCTATAGACTTTCCATTATCCCATCCAGTACCGGAGGCTGATATCCTACCTCTGGACTAAGGAACTGGACAGTCAGTAAGGCTGAATTTGAGCGATATATCTATTTACACAGAAATTCCTCATCCACCAGGATGCTCTATTCCTATGTAAGAATTGATAATTGTGTCATCCACAGACAGCTGTTTTGTTGTATTACAACTCTTCAGTGTGGCTATAGACTATCCATTATCCCATCCAGTACCACGAGGTAGGATCAAAATTTCTCTCTCTCTCTCTCTCTATATATATATATATATATATATATATATATATATATATATATATATATATATATATATATATATATATATATATATATATATATATATATATACATATATATATTACATATATATATTTCTTTATAAGTGGAAAGATTTTTCCAGCAATGAGTTATTTTTTCATTTGATAATTTGGATTCACAACAAGATTATTAAATTCTCAGATATTTTTTGTTTCCAATAATGTAAGAACCAAACCTAAAAAGATCACTGTTCATAGAATCTGTGCAAATTTCAGAATATAATATAATTCAACAACATCCAAGAAGAAGGCAAATATCTTCAATATTAGCAAAAATGATATTAAATCAAAACAAGATACCATCAAAGACAAATGAGAAGAGAAACATATGCCCTAATTCCAAGGAATATAAGCCAAAGATTTTGGAGCATCAAAGAAAGAACCAAATAATGCCACTGAAATATATATATATATATATATATATATATATATATATATATATATATATATATATATATATATATATATTAGGGAGTGAAAACATCAGACATGTGTTTCTTGGTGTATCCATTTATCAAGAGTGGTGGATTATTTTTCTCTTCTTAATCTCAAGTAAATATGCTCTCCATTATGATATTAATATATTGAGCACTTTTTATTAGATAAATGATAGAATATTAGAATACATAATAGGAATTAAAAAAAAAGAATTAATTCAATTGTTACTATTTACTATAAAACTCAGTTAATAAGCAAAAGAATTTGGCGTACTCGATAGCCCTTTTAATCTGCCTTGGAGCCCCGAAAGTCTGTGTGCCTAAGGCCTGTGTCTCAAATCGCTAGAGGTTAATATATATGTCAGTGCCTTTCAATGTTGAATATTATAACTTCCTTGTCAGCTTTAGCCTCTTGGTTACTAGAATAAATCAATAGCTTCATATTAATATAATCTTCCTAACATTATTAATTAGACACTTACATATCATAATACTACATTTAAACCTTATCTAACCCCAGACAAACCTTTTAATGCCGTAATATTTAGTGTAGTCTTTTTCTTCTTTGTAGTTTTTCTTCTTTATCTTCCTTAGCCTTTTACTGCGAGTAGGGATTGACAGCTTTGTATTAGTATCATCTCTCTTGCATTTGGCTACTATTTACAAAACACCAAATATTTATAACATCAATAGGCAGTGGTTGGTGTCACCTGGGACGGTAACTCATTGTGCACTCCCTCCCTTTCCAGAACTTGCTCTCTTCTCAGGATATCTAGAATTTTGGTGATCTTTCTGTATAAATACATAGTACATAATTCATCATGAGTTTCCCAAATTAATCAATGTGATGGCATGAACCTACATTTACTAACAATTCTATTCATCTTTAGTTTCCAATTTTTCAGTTCTGACTTTAGGAAACAACATGGAGAAAATAAGAATAGGTATCATGAAAATATTTTTCATTCAAAATTTAATCACATCTTCCCTAACCTAGTGTTCATCCTTTCACAAAATTTCAAAGTAATTCATTGGGAACAGATTGAGATCCCTGTTTGTCCACCACTGGGGGTTGACACAGTAAATGAAAAAAAGGTAAATATTGAATGTGAACTAATATTCAATTTCATTCATCCATTTATTCATTTATGTGCACTTATATCATCATCATGGGCATGTTGCTGTTTTGGAAACCTCTGTGCCTAAACTATGACATATTAAAATTTCAGCCCTCTAGATCTGTTTTTAAGGGGTTTTGAGCAAAACAAACATTTTTGTTAGTTGTGCCAACCACTGCATAAAATACCATCTATTGTATTATTCTACAATGGTTGATTTTCACTTGAATCCTTTTCTTTTCAACTTTTGACTATACTCAGTGCCTAAAACAGTTTCAGGAGGCCTTGAATATCCTACATATCCATGCAAAATTTCCTTGTTGTTTCCCCTCCAACAAAAAAAAAATAGTGGGTTCTGCATTTGCTTTTACCCAAAAATAATTATTTGATTTTCATCCATTTCCATATAAAATTAAAAGTCTGATCCGACCAAATTTAATATGCGTACTCAATAGACCCAGGGCAGGTCTTGAAGTAAAATATATCAGACACCACTCGGTCAAATAGTTTATTTCAATTTGTAAGACACCATTAATTTGCAATTAACATATTTATTCTACTACCTCGGCAAGTAAGATAGTTATGAGAGCGTTGTTTGATAATTGCTAACAGGGATTAGTAGATTTGTATTACTAAAATCAGAGTAAGATTCTGCTACTATCAGACAATAGCACATCATAATTTATTGATTAATTTATCAAATTAACCCTAACTTAACCCTAGACGAACCTTTCATTGTGATATTAGTTTTGCCAAAAGCTTTGTATGGTTCTTGTTGTTATTAAGAACATTTAGTTTTAATAAACATCATTCAAAAAGATTGCTTCTGATTGTATTTTGACAGCTGTTGTATCAGCATGCAGATTTTCATTTACCGATTCTAACACTGAAGACGAAAGAAAACAAGTTACCAAATTGACATATGATGCTTTTTTGTTTTAAGAAAAGAGACAAAGATTGTTGCAGTTTGGCTGGGAAGTTTTCACTTATCTGCTGTATTGACCAAGTATTGCACATTCTGTTTACCATTCATTCTGGTTTTCATGGAACTGTCTTGGAGAAAAAAAAAATTGGGGTTCCCTGGAAGACTGCAAAGGGCCAGAGACAATGCCCAGGGGCAAAGATATTACCCGACGGGCAAATGATTTAACAATTGATTCAAAGCAATATCTATATAAATCAGGTAATTACTACTGCTTTTCTTTCACAAATTCTTTTTATTTGTGTGCCATTTTTGAGATCCAGTGTATGAAGATGTAAAACTTTACAAACAGAACCACCTTCCGGGCTTTGGACTATTCTTTTTTTCAAATTATTGAACACGAAAAAGTACACATTCTGTTCAAAACCTGTGATATTGTTTATACAACTTTTGATAGTATTTGTAAACATCTGTCAAGATTTGTTTCTGAAATAAAAGTTATTCCCTGCTAATACATTCAAAACAAAAATAAACACAGCATCCAAAACAAAACGGAAAATATCATCGAAAATTCAGTATAATTTATTGGAAAATGAAAAAATTTTAAACGTACAATGTATACATTAGTTATAAACACTGGATTGTCTTCTCTCTTTTTTTGAACTACTTGCGTTTTTTCATTTCGAGAATTGATTTTTTTTTTCAATGGAATATGACGTAGTGTTAGTGTGATGTAAATGAGGAAAAAAAATCCTCTTTCCTCCATCACTCTCTCTATCCTTCTTATTTTATGAAACTATTCAAATTTGGTCTGAACGAAAAAGTTTCCGACATTCAAAGACCTGTCGACGTTCGTCGCAGGTGAAAATAGACGAAGTACGATTCATGATCTTATCATTCGATTATCTCCCTTGTTCTTCACTCTTCAATCTCCATTTTCCTCTATGAATCGCTTGAAAACATCGCTGTTTAAAGTAGACAAAAAATTTACAGTCGAGATCTTTTTTAGTTTAATTTAGATTTTTTTTTTCTTCTCTTTCCTTCTGGGTTTGCAAAGCAAACCAAAAGAAGGAAAACAGAAAAAGGTAAGTGTTCAATTTATTTCTTTGTTTGGAACGAATTATTGTTTATTTTTGTCAGACGTAAATTTCAGAAGAATTTTCTCTAAAAATGTTCTTTTCATTATTGATTACATGAATTATTCTATTGTTATTCATACAATCATGAAAAATTTGGATGAATTTGAAGCATTTTTATCCACTTTCATTGAAAATAAATGCATTTTAAATCCGTCTATTTCTGTTAAGGTTAGTCATTTTATTTTTTTACCAGGCCTCATTATTCTTGGTTGTGGTAAATATTTCCTACATTCATAAACCTATATTTTTCCTCGAAGAAAATTTTTTTCCTTTCAATTTTAATTGATTTCAATCAATCAGACCTTTGGGATCGTCCTAGAATTTATTAGATTTGGAAAAAAGAATCTTTTAAAGAATATTTTACGTTATACTTCTATTTACAACGATAACTACAATCATAAACTGGGCACTTATTCTCTACCATTTTACGCAAGTACGGCTCCTATTACTTATCATCTCTTTTGATCTGATCTTATTTAGTACGAATTGTTATTTTTATTTTGAACATCATCCGCCTTGCGCCATTTTTAACATGGGGGAGTCATTTAAATCGTACTACTGTCCACACTTAGTTACAACGGCGGAAAGTAGGTGCCTAGTTTAGCTAGTTACAATTGTAAATAGAGCCCCTGTGTAAAAGCTTTATTTATTATTTTTTTTGAAAACCAGCAAATTTCCGGTTAGTTGAAAGGTTTAGCGGATCGAAAGCATCTGAAGAAGAAAACTATTATTTTAGGGGGGACTATTTTACGAACATAAATTAGGAAATTTTCAATTATCGGGACGGGGTCTGTTTTTTTTTTTTTTTTTTTTAGAAAATATTTTCGAAAAGTCAAGTTTGTTATGTAAAAGCTTATTTGACTTATGTACTCATTCTTATTTCACCAAGTCTTATGATTATTTCATTTTCATCATTTAAAAAAATATATTCAGTGAAATTTCATGATTGAAACCATTTTTTTTATCTAGTATCTTTTTATTTTTTTCAATTCAATGTCTAAATTCTATATACGTCGTTCAATGAAAATCTGAATAAACCCCCATAAACTTAAACTGTACTGAAATATTGTTTTTATTGAAATATATTACTTACCTGAGTTTTTCTGTTGATATTATTATTTACCTCTTCTGCTCAAAATCTTTATCATAATTCTATTTGGTTAAAATTCTGTTTTTACCAACACGCAGTTCACCTGGGGAAGAAAAAATTTCTTCGAATTGTTTTCATTTTAGATCCTTTTAATTATATCCGGGGATGGGGGTGACTCTTAAAGGTGCCCGATCCTGTCCGGACTGACATGGAGTGTTAACAAACCTACCTGGAGGTTACACGGGCCTACCCAGATCCAAAAATATTCTAAATTTAACTCTCCTGACACTAGAAGATGCTAAACCACCGTGCCCGGATCCCTAGAAGATGCTAAAAAATTCTACCGCCCGGGCATCAACTAATGAGGTTAAATTTCGATATCTGATCATTTAAAAGCATTTTCAAGTGGTCGAATATTTAAATCTAATATGTTTATTCCCTTTAAAATGAAATTAAAAAAAAAAAAAAACCCTAGTAAGCATATTTTCATGTACTATTTTTTTTTTAAATCCACTGTCCATGCACTCATTTAACCTTTTCGGCTAAGAAGCAGGTCAATGCTGAAAATCTTATTTTCAGTTTATTCATCTGTAAAATTTCAAATCATTATTCAGATAATACTTTTTTGCTCTCAGAACTTCCAGGTTAGATCTGCTTCAAAATCCTTTTTTTTAGATTTTATTTATTCATCTTTCAAGGAAAATTTACTTTCTCCTTAAATTGATTTTCTTCTTGATTCTCTAAATAACTTGATTACAAAATCGAATTTTTGTTGCAAAGCAGAGTGGAAATTTAGTTGTCATATTTCTATTTTAGTTTGTTTCTCTGTATTAAATGCTTCCAACAAGTTTTTATTTAAAAAGTAAAAAAATTAACAAACATGATTATTTTTTTATTGCAAATCAATTGTGTGTGATCTACAGATAGTTTTTCAGCATTTTGATTAAAAACTCTGCATTTTGTGTAAAATACATGGGAAGGGCCTAAACAAAAACATAACAAAACTAGCAGTTTTCTTCGTTTCGCATCAAAAATTCAAGTTATTCAGAAAACCTTCGAAAAACAGATAATCATTCTTCAAATGAAAATAGGAGGGCTTACTTGGTTGTGGGCTAAGTTGACTATACAGGAGGGCCAATCCAACTCAAAGCCCATGAAACCACAGGGCAGGCCCAGTCAGACCATTGCACAATCCCAGGCAGGTCTGAACTGAGTCCAAGGAGAATATTTTAGGCCCCAGACGGGCCCTGTCGTGCCAGTGCCAAACTCTGGAATTCAGTATTTACAGTGTCCAGATATAGTATCTGACAGCTTTTAAAGTTGCGATAAAACCTTTTTAATGAGCAACTGTTGAAATTTAACATAATTATTTGGTTGAATGATAATTTAGCATCTTCCAGATTCTGGGTGTCGGGATTTAGCATTTCCCAATACCTTAGTGGTTAAATTTCGAATATTTCATGGTTCAAACAGGCCCGCATTTTCCCCCGGGCAGGTTTGCACGCACTTACCCTGTCAGTCAGAATTGGGTTGATCAGCATCTTTTAGAGTCACCAGATCCTAGAACCATCCAAAAATTTGTTTTAGAAGATTTCTTTTCTAAAGGTTTTGCACAGGAGTTGTAATACCTTTGGAAAAATCCTTCTAAAAACTAACAAATTTCCTGATAGACCTAGGATCTGGTAACTTCAAAAGATACCATTCTAAAAAAATTATATATTTTTATTGAGGTACATCCGTTGAAAATGGTGTAAAATATGTTTTCTCTTCATCATTCTAGTTACATTGCAAATAGGACCCCCCCCCTCAAATCTTAGATTTATTAAAAGCAAATTTTCTGATGGTTCAAAGGTTTAATGGATTGAAAGCAACTGAAATTGAGGGGGGGGGGGGCATTTTCTCTGAAGAATAGTGTGCTGCTAAAAATCCTATCTAGATTTTTTCCATAAGAGATTTCATTCCTTTTTTTTTTTTTTTTTCCCCAAATTCTCAATACACTGAATTTTTTTCATATCCTGCCGTTATTTATTTATTTTTTTTCTCTTCACTCTTATTCTGTAATAATTTGGGAAGAATTTGAAGTTCACTCCATCAATACTCTCTCCTTTTTTTTCATCTGAAAAATATAATGAATTTAATGACTCGATTAAAAAAAATTGTGAATGGTTGTTTTATTACTGTATAATTTTTTCTTTTAATTCTAACTTACGTTATATATTTGAGAAGAGGGGAATTTTATACATTTTTTGGTGTAAGATTTGATCGAGTCAAATATTAGATAGAAAAATTTTGTATATTTGTTAGTTTTGAAAAAAAGCAATTTTAGAATATAACTCTAATGCTGAACTGGACACATACTTTTTGCCAATTTTATGGAAGTCGACATTCGTAAACTTCCACTTTTTTGAAGCTTTACTTTGTATAAACGGCGGACTGCAGACAATGGTACCTTTATATTAAGATCTTCCCCCCTCCTGATTAATTTTTTTGGTGTTCAACCTTGTCTTTTCCTCCTCAATAGTTTGGAGGGGATAACAACAACAGATCTGTCAATTTTCCCGTCAAAAAACAACTATGATAAACAATGCGAGGGAGAAGATTTGGTTGAACTTATGTTAATACACAATCATCCACTGATTTCGGCAATCTTAATACCGCCTAAAGATTTTTCAGTTTGGTTTTTCTTCGAAAATGAAATAAATTTCTTGTTCCTGTTTTTACTTCCAGTGTCCCTATCCTGCTCTTTTCTCTGACTTTTTGTTCAGATCTTACCAAATTCTATCAGAGCCCCCCCCCCACGCACTTATTAAATTGTGACGTATTTTCCACCCACCTTCTTATTCTATCCCTCCCTTCCCCACTCATGAAGCTTTGAGGGTTCCCCAATTCCAACCCTCCGACTCTGGTAATAAAGAGTTTTAGGGATTGAAAATGCAACAAAAAAACTTTTTTTTATTTTTTTATTTCTCTCTGACCTAATCAAATCTTGACCTCCCTTCTGGCCTTAGTATGCTTTAGGGACAAAATTAGACTGGTGTAGTTGAAAACTTCTGTGTTTTTTATAAATTATCCATTTTTTTTCTTTTTTTTTTTTTATGGGTGTAATGTATCCATATTTTTCATTTTGGTACAAATGTAAGTCTTTCGTAAAAGCAAAGTGGCATAAATGAACTTTCAAAAAGTGGATAATATATAGATATACATGTGCTTCTTCTACTCCTCTAAAAGTTCATTGTTTACTCCTTATTGATGGTTAGTCTACTCAGATGGGCAGATGATTAATACATCTGCTTCATGCAGAAGGATTTGGGCTTGATTCCCAGTATGAGTGAAGATTTCCTTTTGCACTCAGCAGTTAACCGAGTACACCCTAAGCTGTATGACAAGGTTAGAATAAATTTTGATTGGAGCTGTGCCCTACCCTGCTTGAAAGCAAAGTAGTGAATGAAAGAGGAGCCACCGGGTCGCCTCCAACTGCGACCGGCCTGTATGGCATTTAGTGCAGGGATAGGCAACCTATGGCCCACAGGCCAGGTATGGCATGTGAAGATATATTTAAGTACTATGTTTACTTTTGTTTTTAGAGATTTCTATTGTCTTTTTAAGTGATTTGAAAGATGCTGTGATTGAAATAAATTGTGACTAGATTGAGTCTTGTTTTGAGAAAGGTTATTAACATTCAAAGACTTTTTTGAATGATTGAATTCCTTGTTCATATTGTCAACGTTTTGGCTAATTCATTACATGGCTTTCTTCAGGTGTTCTATCCAAATTTCCTAGACCGTAAATGATGTTGAAGACAGAATAATCAAAGAGGCAGCACACATCATGTTGACTGAGTGTATAAGTCAGTGTAGAGTTCAACCTGATATGGTTTCCGCTACTCGGTAATCAAAGATATGGAAATCTAAATCTACCAGGAAAGAAAAAGATATCACTTGAATCCAAAGTTATAGCATTCCTATCATCGGAAAAATTTGGTACATCTGAAGGATACCTTAGAATGGATCAGCTGAAACATATGTTACTTAGACAAAAAAACAAGAAGTTTAATCGTCTGAAAAACTCTTTGAATGAATTAATTTAATTGACATTCTTAGTTAATTACATAAGATTTTCTGGCATGAGTTAATTGATTATATCTCTCATATCTAGCCCTGCGTCCACTCATTAAAGAGTTTCCAGCCTGCAGATGCAAAAAGGTTGCTGACCCCTGGCTTTGCATTTTGTTCATTTATGTATTTGATTTTTTTTTTTTTTTTTTTTTTTTTCAAACAAGTTAATTTGTTGACAGTGGGTTGATTTCTTACTTTGCTTCTTGTTGTGAGTGTACCTGTGGGTTTTTTTGGTTTTTTTTTCCCAAATTTTTTTTTAATGATTTGGTAAGATAAAGTATGAAATAGTTAATTGTAAAATTTAAGTAACCTGAAATGAATTTCAAATGTTTGAATTTGTGTGTGTAAAACCTGTTAAAGATGGTTGCATCAAAAATAAGAATGCTATGAAAGAATATTACTGCCTCTACCTAAAAATGAATCACCATCAAATCACAATACCCCCTTTTTGTAAGTTCTTATCTCACAGTCATCCAAATTTTACTAACCCATCTACCCTATCCTAACTCTTCAGTGATAGAAAGTTACTTAGAGCTATATATGATTTGGCATCAAAGGTGTCAACCGACTAGAGTTCCAAATTAATTGGTGTAACAGAACCAACAAGGCCAAAAAGGATGTAATTTTTATTTTGCAAAAAATAAAACCTAATCCTATACTCTCTCTCTCGCCCTCACCAAGCTTTTCCTAAATGTCATGCCTGTAGTTTTACAATGGATAATTATTATAAATGAAGCACAATGCCAAAAAATATAACCAGTACCGCTGAAATGGACAGACAAGTGAAAAGGGGAGAATACCTCTAGCCTATGTTTTCTGTTGTTTGGTCAAGTCAGTGATTGTGGCTATGGTGATTCAAAATATATATATTTATAAATAATTAAATGTGCCCAGGACTTGAAAATTTAATCCTACAACTTCATAGCACCATATTTCATCATTGTATTTTTATCTAATGCAACCATCTTTAATTTTTGGCATCTTTTTTCATTAGTCTCTACCACACCAAATAATTATAGCTCTTGCAGCTCACCATAGTTTTGTTGGCTAAATAGATGTAAATAAAAAATCAAGTTGACAACATTTCAGCAACTGTGCCATTATCTTATGAAGATAAACTTGCGTTAGGGGTTTAAGGTTAGTCAAGGCAAAGGCTAATTGATGTAGGGGGGCTTTTAGGGTTTTTTCTTTTTTTTTAAATATTTATTGAACTAAACGATGGTGAGTTGTAATAGCTATAATTATTTTGTGTGGTGAAGATCAACAAAAAAGACGCAACCCTTTTTTTTTCTTTTTTTTCCCTTACTAGTTAATGTGAATAAGATATAAATTTTGGAGATTTAATTTTTTAAATCAGGAAATTCACTGCAGTACTAGAAACGGTGATCGCCTAAATTTGTCCCCTCCTTTTGATATGTTTCCATAGCAGTGGCATAGAATAATGAAGTAAAAACACCCTGATTTGGGGATAAAATATTGCATTCCATTTTAAAATATAACAGATCTGGTTAGTCAATGAATCGAATCTGTCAGATGACCAATGTCTTTTGGCAACATGCCATGTTGTGGATGATCAATTAGAAAAATTGGAAAATAGGAGATTAATGAATAAGTTACTTTTTTGCATTTTGTTTGATCATTAAAATGTCTGAATTTAAAAAAAAAAATCTAGCATGAGTGCTGCTGGATACAAACTAAGGGATCAATTTATCATGAATTTACTTGGTAAATTGAACCCACCCTCTCTAAAAACTTGGGGATGAAGCTTAGAACAATTTTTTTCTATAATTGTTAGCCCTCTGACTCCATTGGTGTGGTCTGTACTTGTGTCACCTCCATGCATAGCCAGCCAGCCAGCCAGCCAGCCAGAACCACTCAGAAGCTGAAAAAAATTGTTGACAGTTTTGGTTGACTTTTTCTAATTACCTAATTAAACTTCACCCTAGACACTTCGGAAACCGATTGAAAAAATGAAAAAATTGTAAGCTATATTGATATTTCTATAAGAAAAACAATCAACCTTTTAAGGTCTGTTGCTGAAGGATGGACCTTCTTCAAATAAGTGTAAAACATGGGGGGGGGTCTGGCACATGTTGGCGGTAGGGAAGAGGTGGATACACCTGAAGTAGCATCTATAATTTCACTCTCTATGATTTTACTCATAGTTGGGGGGGGGAGAAGAGATGGCTCATACCTTTCCCAAGGGCATTAATGCAAAGTAAGCGCAAACTGTTTCACCCAAAGTATGAACTCTGCTTGCTGGTTCCATTCTCCATGTCATTAACCATTCAAACAACTCTCACCTTGAATTTAAATTATAAAACATTGGTTGTATTTTCACTATTAAAAAAATGATTTCACCATTTATTGTAAGATCTCGAGACAAGCTGAAATATTACTTGGACCAGTGGTTTCCAACCATCATTTCAGTGTCACCATTCGATTTAATTTTCTTTTTTTCCTCCATTCATTCATTTAATTGAACTGCCTGAATCCTCTCCAGCTGCTCTTGATTAAGTAGCAAGAAAATCTTTAAAAACTTTTAAAAATTTTCAATACACTCAAATGCTGATTTTTTCTATCCGTATGTCCTCTATATCTTGAACTGACAACTTCCACAAAAATAAAATTAGTTACATTAAAATGAATTTGTGTATAAGGATTTTTTTCATGGCACTCAAATCAGAAAATACTGAACAATATCATCTGCAATCATATTGTTGGGTAAAACAAATCAATCTTCTAATTCAAATTAATAAAAAGTTCCCTTTTTAATTATCACTATATCAACAGGTCTGGTTAGTCGCTCAGTAGAAACTGGAAAAAGGGCTGATCAATGAATAAGTTTTTACTTTTGCATTTTGTTAGGCAGTGATCACTGAAGTCTGAATGTTCAAAAAACGAGTGTTTATTCTTCTGGATGCAAACTAAGGGATCAATTTAGCATAAATGTATGTTGCACTAATCTGGGATGGGGGAAGTTGGAAAAAAACTATTTTGTAGACCTAATAAGGAGCAAATGTTTAAATTTTCAACCTAGTAACTTGACCAACTCGAAAACTGAAGAAACCTACAGTTTTAGTTGACTGTTTCTAATAAACACTATATGGATTGAGTGATTCTATCATGGTAACTGTATAACGGTGTATAGAATTATGATTACCTGTAATTATTGAAATTTTTGAATATCCTGCGGTATACTAGGGAGCCCCGGTGCACACTTTAAGAATATATGAATTGAACAATTAGCTATGTGAGTGCAGGAAGCAGGTATTTCTCATTACAGGTGCATTGAAGTTATTTATCAATTTTTCTTGATACAAGTTTATTTGATAATCATATGAGTTGCCTATGTTACTTCAGTCTGGCTATCAGTAACCCATTGCTATGAATATCAAACAGCTTGCCTATTTTCCATGGTCATTATATCATTATGATTTACCATTTACCTAAGAGAGGATCTTTCTGTACGACTGGCTATCTGAATACCAGAAACCGTGCCTACAAAAATATCGACCATGTATGCCAAACTAGACAAATGATTCACAAGGGTATTTTGAGGACTATCTTTCACAGCAACTCTGGCAAACCCTGTAACAATCCATGTCGAGCTTTGGGAGTCTGCCTCTTAATCATAATACCTGCACATTAGACACAGTATGAACTATACTTTCCTAGTTTTTTTCTTTTTTCTCCTTTTGCTTTTATTATCTATCCTCTAAATCAGCTTATATATTTGTGTAAGTAAATAGATTAATTCTGGGTGGTCTCAAAATTTTTTAGAACACCTGTATTTTTTTTTTCTTTTCATTCTCAAACTTGATATTTCTTGGAAAATATTTGGCATCGATTATATTTTAGCACATAAAGCAAAATATGAACCAATTGTATTTTTTTTTATCATAGCCATTTGTTTTGAGATACATAGAATATTTTTTCTTTCCATATTCATGGAAATTTAAAAATTGGTGCAAATGAAGAAAACATAACTTCAAACGTGCCTTTAGCTTAAAAGAATTAATAAGTTGGTTCATCTCATCATAATAATAGTAATAATAGGAAGCTTTCTATACAGTGTATTCCTCAAGAACTTCTATACTCAAGTCCTCACTGGACAAAAGCGCTTGAAAACTTGTGCAATCATTGCAGTATAGACATAAGGCCAGTTAAAGAAGTCAGAAGAAGGGGCAACTTGTCAATAGAGTTACTTATGTAACACACAGCAGGAGCCACAATCACAAAGTGTATTACTGAATTGATATGATAATGAAAGTCTTGAAACAAGACGGGTTTTTTTGTTTTTTTAAAAAACTTGCTAGTGTCTGCATGTACTGGAAATCATCGGTTAACTGATTCTAAAGTCCAGGTGCTACATATCTGAAACTCCTGCACCCATGAGTTGTATTCATAAGGTAAAGTTCTAAGATCAAATCATCTAAATCTTAGATGTTAATGAGAGCATGGAGTTCCTAGGGGCACTTATCATGCAGGCATTTGAATATTGTAATTGAGATTTTAAACACTACTCTTTCTGTAAACTTCGAATGCCAGTTCTTTGTTTCAAAAAGTTACAGAACACTGGTAGAGATCATTCTTTGTCATAAAGGCTTGGGGCAGGTCAGAATCTCCCTTTTTTTTTCTTTTTCTTTTTTTTTCTTTTTCTTTACATTGTTTGTTCAATTAGACCCCTGGATCCTCTCCTGTTGCCCTTAATGAGGTAACAAAAAAGAAATTTAAACTTGAAAAAAAAAAAGAATTTTTAGTACGAACTAATGCTTCTAGCTGATTTTTACATCCATATATCCTCCTACAAAGACAAAATTAGTTACTTTAAAAAGAACTGACACTGAAAATCTTATTGCTGGAAATAGAATAGTCAAAAGATTATTTCACAAAAATTAATATCTTCTGCAATTTCACATCAGAATTTGACTGTTTAAATTTCTTTCTTCAATTTCATAAATTATACCAATTTTGTTTATGAAAATTAAAAATTCAAACTCAGTACTTCAAAAATTTTCCCAAAATGAAACAACTGCTTGAGGAATGCTAATTAATAAACAAACCTCCAAGTCTGACCATGGATGTGTGAGTTTTCTTGCTTGGACTTCGTCATAGGAGTGGCAGAGAAATGGGAGGAGATGGGAGTTTTTTGTTATGTCAGTCTGTCAGTCAACAGTGAGTTGGTGATGGAAATCGGAACTAGAGATGCTCCCCATTTTTACTTATGTAAAAATCTATTTCATGACCTCTTGACCCTTAATGCCTGAATTAAAATGCTCCAGTAGACTTTGTAGTAGATCCAAGGGATGTGTGTGTGTATATATATATATATATATCCATGCAGTCATAGAAATCCCGGGATATGTGTCCCAGGAGTTTCAAAAGGGTTAATTTTGTCCAAAATATGTAATTTCACTTAAACCACAAATAAAAGTTGCGGAGGTTTTTTAAAAATTGACCAAGATAGCATATGAGGGCATATAGGCTCTTCTTGTACAAGGATATTTTATCAAAAATAAGATTGATATTCAAAGTAGAGAATTACAGTATTTACTCATGCATAATACAAGAAATTTAAAATGAAAAAAATTGGAGTCAAAAGTCAAGGGGATGTAGCAATATACTCAAGTGTAGAAAAAAACGTACATATATTACTGATTTTTAGCTACAAAAAGTGGTGATCGCATTGTACTCCAGTAAATACAGTAACCTGTGGGGGTGGGTGAGTAGGAGCGTTTACCTATTCCTCAATTTCAGTCTAGGTTATATTTTCGCAAAATGATCCCAAAATTGGATCTATTGAAAAAATTACCCTGGAACCCTAGCTGTACAGGTTTACTATCCCCAAGCATAAATCCTAGGTACAGCCTAACTGTATCTTTAGTTCCCAAAACTCATTTCCATCATTCGTAGCCTGTTTTTAAATGTCAAACTAATAGGATAAGGTTTCCTGAATGAGGATGAAGCAAAAATTTTAGAATTCTACTTTTTTTAAAAAAGAAGCTAACTTTCAAAATTAGATTGTGTGAAGCGTTCGCTGCAAGAAGGTGTGATGTGGCTTCTGCAAACCCTACATTTGTATAAATTTGATTGCGAAACTAATAAACACTCTTTTGATGAATTGAAGAAGGCTTTCTGTGCAGACAATGTTAGTGAAGTAAATGCCAGAAAAGATGAGTTTTATTCACATTAGAACAATGATTTGATGTGATAAAACTGCGTGAATGATAGAAGACGAGATGACAGAAGGCAAATTGCTATGGAGAGTTGTGATGAGTGGGCATCGAAAGACAGATGATCCAACACTCTCTTGCAACTGTGCACAACACCTGGTCATCTCGGGCTCTTCCTGTGTCATGAAACTATGGCAGTGCAAGCCAGGATAGTACGGAAATCTCCTCTCCTGCACAGGTTTCCTCTTTTTCCCCCCTATGCTCTACTTGACTATACCAAGAAGAGGAACCGAGGATATCATCGTCAATATCGATGGACTGCCTTAAGCGAGTAAAAACCAAAAACATTCCTCTTAGCAGATCACCAATTCTAGGAAAAGCTGTGAGCTCATTTAAAGCAGTGAAAGAAATTGGAAATGAAACGGCTTCTGAAGACTTTTTTTTATTACAAGCACTGCTTGGTTTGACCATTTTAAAAATTGGATTCTATTACACAATGTTGAAATTACTGATCATGTAATAAAATTGAATCCGAAAGTAGCATTTTATAATTCTTTGCTATCACTTTACATTATTAAATTAATAAAAACTCAAGCTCAAAATCTTCATTACACATTTTCAGTTACCACCAAAAGTGTACGTGCCTACCCAACCTCTATTCAGGCGATGATTACCTGAGGACGGTTTCCTTGAAGCACACGTGGATTAAACCTACCTGCATATACAAACTCATCTTCATGAGTTCTCAGTCCGTATTTGTCAAAATGCCTTTACGAAGGAAGAACAAATACACGACGGCATTTAAGCTGAAAGTTGTGGAAACGGCCGAGAAGACAAATAACTGTGTTGCAGCAAGGGAGTTTTGCATTTCAGAGAAACTTGTCAGAGACTGGCGCAAAAATGCAAATCAACTTCAGAAAATGCCGAGGCAAAAATGCGCCAATCGTGGTAAATCTAGCAAGTGGCCGGAGTTGGAGAAAAAAGTTGCTGAATGGATTCGTGGGAATCGTCAAAGTGGAATAAGTGTTACTCGTCAAGCTATTCGGATCTATGCATTAATGGAATCTAATAAAGACGGAATCGTGGACTTCAAAGCAAGTGCAGGATGGTTCACACGATTCATGAAGAGACACGAGTTAGTACTTCAGCGGAAAACTAAAATTGCAGAGAAATTCCCTGCAGAACTAGATAAAAAAATAATTCAATTTCACCGATTTGTGATAAAGAATCGGTTGCGAGAAGGTTACAGACTATCGTGTATTGGGAATATGGACGAAACACCTATCTTTTTTTACATGCCAGAAATTCGAACAGTTACTCATGATGGAGAAAATACAATATTTGTGAAAACCACAGGCCATGAAAAGATTAGATTTACTCTAGTCTTATCGTGTATGGCAGATGGTACAAAACTGAAACCAATGGCAGTTTTCAGACGGAAAACTTTGCCGAAGGAAAACTTTCCGGAAGGGATTGTTATCCATGTTCATCCACAGGGCTGGATGGACGAGGATGGCTGCAGAAAATGGACAAAGGAAGTTTGGAATTTGCGCCCGGGCGGGCAACATAAGGAAAAAAGTTTGCTTGTCTGGGACCAGTTTAGATCCCATATAATGAAAAATGTTGTCGATGATGTCAGATCGTATAACACTGACGTTGCAGTCATTCCAAGTGGACTTACAAGTGTTTTGCAACCAATAGATGTTGGCATCAATAAACCGTTTAAGGATATGATGAGACTCCAGTGGAACAATTGGCTGTGTGATGGAGAAAAAACATACACTGAAGGTGGCGGTGTACGAGCTCCACCTCTGCCAATGATCTCTGAATGGATATTGAATTCGTGGAATGAGATAAAGATTGAGACGGTTGTAAAGTCCTTCAAGAAATGTGGGATTTCCAATGCTCTGGATGGTACGGAAGATGATTATCTATGGAATGACAGAGACGAAGAAGATGTGGATGAATTACAGCCAATGGATTGTGAAGATGATGATGATGATCCCTATGATGATATCATTCATCAGGGTGATTGTGATGCTTTCTTTGCCGGTGATAATAACAATGAGGGTGGTGATAAACAACTGTGTGATTTTCCAGGATTTTAATAAATTTTTCTCTTTCATCTGCATATTTTTTATTTTTCTCCTTGAAATCGCTGGGAATTTATCTGAACGTACTAATGATATGCCACAATTAGAAACAGTGAAGAACTCCCAAGAAGGAAACATAATTTTAATTCAAGACAAAGAACTGCCAGGTATGTAAATGATATTATAGTATCTAGCAGTGATTTGTGAGGAAGATATTTATTTCATTAAGGTGGTGTATTGCCTTTAATATTAGGTTCTTACATATGAAATATTGTTTTTTGAATAGTAACATGAAGGATGGTATTAAAAAAAAAACAAAAACTTTCTACCATCTTACTGGAAATATGAGATAAAGATAGAAATGAAAGAAAAAATAATACAGAAATAAGAAACACTAATTCTAATTACTAAAATGCCATATTGTCGTATGATATGAAATAACAATTCTGACCATATCTGGAACACAGCAGTTGGTATCACTGAATGCTATTTGAAAGCCACATGAGTTTGTTAGTTTTTTTGTGAAAAAAAAAAAAATCTTTTTGAAAGAATTCAGAAAGCAGTCAATACACTGTAGAATTCATGATATGTTTGTCACCTCTCCTGGTGAAGCGGCTGAAAGTTAGTGCCAACTTTAGCATTTTGCTTATAATGTAAGTAGATTCCCCCCTCTGTAGAACCAGAAGAAGACGTTTTTGCGAGAATTTAGCATATTCTTGGATGGTTTGACTGTCTACTGGATAGAAAGCAGCTAGAATTAAAGAAAAAAAAATCTATGAGAATTTGCCGCTCACATCTCTTAAATCTCATTTTTCAAGATAGGCTTGGCATAATATTGATTTGTGTCTGAATTTCTGATTCTAAATGACATAGAATAGTTTGACCAAAGCATAACTAAAAATAGTTAGAAAATAAAGATCAGACCTAATAAGTTTAAACTTTCCAAGCAAAAGAAAAAGTTAGTCATGAGAGAAATTCACAAAAAAAGATCAACCATCCTGTTGCTGTAACTTCATCATAACACAATCATGATATACCACAATGAAAGGCAACAGTTAAAAATGAAATTCCAAAGGAGAAAATATGGAAGTTATAATACCCGTTAGGCTTCTAATGTTGAGATAATTATTCAGGGATTAATTTCACTCTCAAAAATAAGTCCTAATCATCCATGCATAATAAAACTGACTTTCACATGGTAATAAACAGTATTAAAAAAAATTAAAAACAATGATTTTAAACTATTAAAAGTGAAATATTCATAATTTTTTGTTTAGATATTAATTAGTTCGAGGTTGATTAATTTTCATATTTGTAGTCATTCCCTGAGATCAAGTGACAACAAGTTTTCTCTTATCTCCAAGACTCTTCTCAGATTGATTGGAGTTGATATGAATACTGTTTTGAATTGTCTTCATTCTTCTTTGGATTTTGACAACAATCTCCTTGTAAGGATCTTTGAGGCCATTCCAGTTGTTCCACTGTTAATAGGCATGACTGTGACGTTTATGCTCCACTATTTTCATGTCTTTTAGACAATATTCTGATACTTATCTATCATTTTATTTAACAATGGTTGATTTTCAATTGAACCATTTCTTTTTTTTAACTTTGACCTTCGCCAAGTGCCTAAAACAGTTTCAGTTGGCCCAAAATAGGCTATGTATGCAAAATTCACTCGTGGTTTCCCTAATTTTGAGGGATTTAAGAAATTGCATGGTTTGATTTTAAATATCTGTAATATATTTTAAAATTATATTTCAGATGATTTTTTGGAGAAAAAAATCCAAATTCTCCGATCAATTTAGGATTTTTTAAAAATTAACAACTGTGGTCCTGTCCAGCGGACAACAGATATTTATTATTTGTTAGTTATTTCAATGGATTTAATGTTACATTTTGAATGTGATGGATGACCTTTGGTTCTTTCACATTGTTAACTCAGTTCTAGGTTCAGTTACAGAGAGAGATATCCACATATCGTTCTCAATTGACAGTCTTGCACAAAATATTGCTTAATACTGAAGAAATATAGGTGTGCAATATTGATTCCTTTGTAAAATAATATATATGACAGCACTAAGCCAATAAGTCTCTTTTTATTCTTTTATTCTGTGACATTTCCTGGTGAACATCAACCATATGAAATATACCTTTAGTCATAGATGATAATTTTGATATTAATTTTTCTTTTAATATCATCAAATATAAAATTAAAAAAAAAATCTATTGCTTATGCATCTTCTGATATATAAATGATATATGAACAAATTATAGTATATAAAAAAAATTGAAACTCTTATTTTTGAAAATATGAATTAGTTACTAATCATAATCAATGGAAACTATCAAATGGTGTGAAGCAATCATTGATAAATATTTATGAGTCAGTAGTACATCAAATTTCTTAAGAACCTTCTGAGATCAACTATTACATCAATTGTTAAAAATGCCTTGAATATATATGAAAATGACAATTGGAAGGTGAAGAGAAAAATTCAAGTGATAGGTGTTACTTCTCGAAATATTTCATTATTTTTTCCATTGGTGTAATTCGATGCATTTCAACTGGGGCCAGCCATCTTTTTCGGAGAAAATATTTGCAGCGGTTCGCAAAGAAGAATGTTTCTGTGAACAGTCTCCTTCATCTTCCAATCGTCGTTTTCATCTACATTCTGTCAGATTACTTCACATGACTATAAAGTTGATTTAAACTATTTAATAATATATTTAATCTTTCTCATAGATTCTTCATCTTTATTAATACTGCTAAAAGAATTTTGTCTAACTGCAGTTCAAATAAGAGTTGACTTAGTCCCCACCCCGAAACAAGAAAAAGAACCCCCCCCTAATTAAGGGAGTGAACTCTTCACTGATTGTTTATCATATCACGTTAAACCAAAGCTATGTATAAAATTAACATTTCAATACTGTGATTTAAAATCCTAACCATGTGACTAGAAGGCAGCTATCTTACCAACTGAGGTAAACTTACAAGTCTTATATACCTATGAATTTGTTTATCATATATATGCAATACATAATCATCTTCAGTCTGAATAGTAGTGGAGTTTGACACAGCAGTAGCTAGGCTTGTAAAGTATTTGCTTAATCATAATAGAAAATATTTGATATGATTTAAGATAAATTAGGAAAAATATACTGTTATATCTTACTTTATAAATAAAACTATCAGGTAGTTCTTCAGCCACCCCACCTCCCAACTCAGTACAGCTGTTGTCTGGATACTTTTTAGAACATTTGCCACGATCCCCATACTTTTCAGACGTGGATGTGGAAAATGAGATAATTTTTTTTTTCTCTTAATTTCTACTTTAAAAGATACACTGTTGGGAGATTGATTTGTGCTGACTCTGATTACATGCTTTTATTTTATTGTGCATTTCACGAGAATACTAACATAGACACTTCCTAATTTAGATATATAGAGGATGTATGCATAGTTTTATTTTGTCTTCATTTGCAATCCCAGAATACATTGCCACCTGGCCCATCTACTTGAAAGTTTGTCCACCTCTATTCTAAATACAACTCTAAAATGCAGTTAAAAAATAGACATGAATGTACATAGCAATTATCAATTGGAGAAACTAAAGTGAAATCTGTTCTTATAAGTCCAGATTGTAGTAACATCTGCCAAAAATGCACTGCTTTTGTATGGAGAACTATACCACCCACTTTATCATTAAGGACTGCGATTCTTGACCTTAAATATATATATATATATATATAATGTAGATCTGGTTTAATGTGGAATCACTTATGTGGTTTCAGTATGGACCCTCAATTTTCAAAACATTAGATTAGGTGCTCAAAATAATAGCTGGACAGAGGTACCACTGCTCAATTAGATTACCATTAACAGTTAAAATGAAATAAATTATACAAAAACATTACAGCAATCATATTGCAGCATTTTTAGGCTGAGTGGTGACATACAATATGTATGTCAGTTTGTTCAGCAAAAATGTAAACAGAAAGAAAAAAAACTCCCATTTTTTTCATCTCCTTTAGATGCAGCAACTGGCATCCTCCCCACCTACCTGATATTAACAATAACTAGAATTAGACTTATCCACAGCCTTATCTTCTGGTGAAGTGTCATGATCTAAAATATTTTTCATATTTATTTCCGTCTTCCTGCTGGACTAGCTACACTTAACTTCTCACCTCCACGGTTTTCTCTTCATTTCTGCACAAATCTCTAAGGTTATCTTTGAGAAAGTTGTTGAGGATTTGGACTTGGATTAAGGTTTGTAAAAATGGAAAATTTGTAACGTGGTTGAAAATTATGGACCCCCAACTTTTGCATTATAATAGGTCTACAGTATATGTACGTTATATATATATATATATATATATATATATATATATATATATATATCACAATGAAACAAGTGTCTGTGGATGACACAATTATTTTATATGTATATATGCTATGCTCTTCCAAATGAATAGAGCAATCTGGTGGATGGGGAATTTAACCTATAATAAATATATCACTTGAATTCAGCCTTACTGACCGTCCAGTTCTGAAGCAAAGGTTTCTATCCTGCCTACAACGAAACAGCTGTCTGTGGATGGCACAATGAGATATATATATATATATATATATATATATATATATTATACATGTTTACATATACTCAATCTTATGTCAATCTGATATATTACAAGCATGTTATTCCGAGTTCGTTTCATTCTCTGTGTATTGAAATGATTTAGTCCTATGGTTCATGGAGTCCCAGGTCACCCCCCCCCCACTTTTGATTCCAGGTTTCTTCAATTCCCCCCCATTCTGAATTGTCATCTAGTAATGAACTGTTCATCCCCTGACTGGAATTCCTCCCTTCGGCCCTGAGTGAATCCCATTTGAGAATTGTCAGCCTAGTGCAGTGGTTTTGAAAATTCAAGGACCCCTTCTATAAAAGAAATGTTCTGGTGGACCTCTATTTTTAGCATTTGTCTTTAGACCTTAATCAATAAAATACAATTGAAAATAATCTTTGACCTTTAACAATCATATTCTGAATAGATTACATTTATTTGAATTTTGATATATGGTACCAGTATGTGGAAATTCGGGAGTGTCCTATTCCTACTTCCACGTTGTTCAGTGTCTAGAATGGAGACATTACCATCTACCTAGTTCCTCAAACCAAATCTCACTGTATACCTGTTCTCAAAATCCATTCCTGTCACTCATTTTATCTTCAAGATAAAAAAGCATAACATAATTTGATAGAAACCATCATGTGACGAGCATGTTGTGTTGGTGGGGTAGTTCAAAATTCAAAGAGGTGATAACTGAATAAGTTACTTCTCTCTCCTTTCGTTGGGCAGTGATCACTGAAAAAAAAAGTCTGACTTTTAAAAAGATACAATCATGAATACTACCAGGCATGAACAAAGGGACCAATTTAGCATTAGCTTACACTGTTACCCCCCCCCCCTTTTAAAAAGCTATGGGGGTGTCTTGAAACAAGATTTTTGAAAGAAATTTTTCCGGACACAATGAGTAATCCTTGAAATTTTCAGCCCTCTACCTTCATTGGTGTGGCCTGTATACATTACACATACATAGCCAGCTAGATCAACTTGAAAACCAATGAAACCTATGTTGACTATTTTTGTCGAGGTTTCTGATATGATATACAGTGGGTGGGGTAGGGAATAATATTTTCAGTGTGATGAAATACAACATTTACCATAGAGTGAAAAAGTATTTGGATTCTTGAAAAATGACTAATTCCCATGTAATAAATTTATCCCAAATCAACTGAGGTGATATGAAATTCAATAACTCATTCTGGTGTTCCCCCAGACTTCTTCATTTCAGTACATTTAACCCAATGTTACTGACAGAAATGTTTAGATTGATGCTCCTGTTTCTCAAACAATCAGAATGTTTATTTTATCCTTATTAATAATGGATAAAGTACTATAATTAAAAGTTGTAATAAGAAGTAACTAAAGATTAAGATGATAGTAAATACTGGTCAAATTTCATTTGTTTTTTCAATTTCTTTCCTCAATCAGAATGCTGTTTATTCTCGACTAGTTTTCTTTGTGCAGTTGTTTTTTTTATCTCTGCCATTTGTGTCGAATATCTCCCAACTGTGATGTCAGAACCAAGAAGTAGCTTTTGATGGGATCTGAACGTGCATCTCCTATGCTGGAAGCTTATCTTTAATGGATGACACCTTAATTACTTCACTCATTTGGTATGAAGAATTTGAAGGAACAGGTGGATACATGGCTGTAGATTTGGGTCCCATCTAGCCATAGGCTTTCCTTAGCTGAATTGGTTTAGATATTGACCATGTAAGATGAGCTCTAAAGATATAGGATGGAAGTTCAAGCAACAATTTTAGTATAATGTTTGCTTTTATGATCAGAGGGTATTTGACTTGGGTTGTGATAAAAAGCATCAATAAGATGAAGACTAGTCAATAACTGATCAAGAAAATGCCTCGTCTCAGAATTCAAACAAGTTATGATTATACCAGGTGACCCCCCCCTCGAAGTTTACCTGTTTGCTGGGCTGTAGCTCGAAATCCATGTGGCTACAGATTCTACTTTGTATTCAAAACGACATCTGAAGGGCCAATCATCCAGCCATCTGCGACCACATTTACCTGTCAAAAACTCTAGATCTAAATAGCTTTCATCCATGAACTTTCAAGTCAATGAAAAAGCACCCATTGTTTCCAGTCCACATTTTGACATTAAAACAAACCCCTTCTTCCTATATCGACTTGAGAAATTTGATCCATGGATATTTCAAGTATCAAATTTCAAACACCAAGAGCTCCGTAAAAGCAATCAGGTTGTTTTTATATCAAAACATGGACTAAAAGTTTACAAAATAAGGCAGTTTTAGTTTTGTGGTTTGGTGAGGTAAACATGGTAGCAGACGGCTGGATGATAATTGCAATTTTCAAGCTGGCCCCGAGTACAATTTGAGATTTGTAGCCTCACAGATTTTGGGCTACAACCCAGCAAACAGGTAAACTTTGGCGGGGAAGAGGTCACCCGGTAGGTATGTTTTCTATGACTTGGGTGTTCTTCTCTGGGGGAGGGAAGGGGCTTATGTTCTTAGACACAAATTTTCACTCACAAAATATGCATGAGAATAAAAACTAGCTTTCTTTGATTAATAATTCTATTCAGATAACAATGAAATAGCTTCTATGTACTGTGACAATTAACATGTACATCACTTCAACCCCGCATTTCTTCAATAAACCTATGAAATCAATGCTCTTAAACGTATAACCATCAAACAAGTGTATATTTTTTTTCTATGAATTACATATCACAAGCATACTTACGTATGCATAATCCATGAAGTGTATTTCTTAGTATTTGGTATGCCCTCTGTTGCTTTTGATGACAGTCAGTACTTGGTATAGCATAGTGTCAAGTAGGCTTTGGCAAAACTCTGCTGTAATTTCTTACATTCATCCTTTCTTGATCACCCCAACTGAGTCGTGATGGGTGCTCTTTTGCTTCTTGATCTTTCACAATGTTTTACAAATTTTCAATCATGTTGAGATTGGAGCTGTTACACTTACAGAAAGTTTTTCACTTTCTGTTTGTTGAGGGAGGTTGTCACTATCTTGGATCTACAGTACAGCGCATCATCTTGCATGAATATCTTGTATCTATGAATGGTCCTATGGATATCTTGTTTGTCCTTTAGAAGTTCAAAGTAATTATGATAATTCATGGTACAGTCAGGAGGCAGAACATGCATTGCTCAAACAGCGTGAATCAATGATTCTACTCACGCTAGTGTCCTTTGCCAACAAAGCACACTGTTTTGTTTTTTTTTCAATCAAACTTGTTGGAGAACATACAGTGATCTTTTCCAACAAATAATCATTTCTGATGCTGGTCTTCTTATTGCAATCACTTCTCCTCTTATCTCTATGAGTTCTGTGAATTTTAAAATTGACAATTACATTATGAATTTTAGTTTTACTAACGCTATAATTTACACTAATTTTGCATTTTGAATAGCCTTTGTTGTGTAATGTTTTCTATTTGGGCATGCTGGAGCTGGCTTGGAAGGCTTTTTTGCCCACTTTATCAGTGGCAAAATGATTGCTCCTATCCATGAAATTAACTCTCTAAAAGACAAAATTTAAATGGATAATGCCTAGCTGGTCCAGATGAAAGGTTGGCGTAATCTGACTCGGTAATTACGTACAACCTGTTTATTACAATAATTCATTTTTTTTTCATTGATGGTCTTAGACTTTTTGGAAGCACTGTACATCTGCTTTTGCTTGGCTAGAACTGCTGGACTGCTCATAAATATTTGAACAAGCATAATCTCTCGGTTTTTGCCTATGATTGCATTCATTCCATGTATGCATTGGTCTAGGTTGAAGCTATTTAACTGACTAGTTTGGCAATGCTTCCAATGACAATGTTAATTAGCATTTCTAATCTCCTTGCTGATTGATTCTGAGCAAAGTTTTACATGGATAGAAAGAAATACTTGGTTTAATTCATTCAACAATTTGAAAATTTATTCCTGAAATTAAGCAATGAGAACCACAAAACCTGCATGAAATCCTGCTTAATTATGATGATTACAATAGAATTTGGTTCTTGCATAAAGTTCTTGTCTTTAACTCTTGAAACCAAGCCATATATGCCACATTTCCGTTCAAATACTCATGAGCAGCACTGTATTTGCAATGTTGATTATTTTTTTATGTATGTGTACTGCGATGAGATATTGCAAGGCTGAAATAGTCTGGTGTTTCCCTCGGGGGGGGGGGAGTGAAAGATTTAAACAGGAAAAGTGTAGAGCTTAAAACTAGACAAATATGATAGAATTAAGAGAAAAGAAATTTTGGGTGGCTGCCACCTCGTCTGTCATGGAACTGACCTGAACATGTTTGGTTTATTCACAATGCTGGACCCAAACTAATGGACCAGATAAGGATAAATTTGCAATTCAAATTGAACCCCCCACCACCACTAAAAATTTAATTAGATGGGAATTTTCAAAAAGCAAAAAAATGTTTTTGTTATAGACTTAATGAGGAGTAATTGTTGGACTTTTCAGCCCTCTAGCACCATTTATTTTGCCTTTACACATGATTCACACATACATAGCCAAACACATTGGGTTGGTTGCAAAGAGAGGTGGTAACTACCCAAAGCTAATTTTTAACCTCAATTTTGACATTTGTCTGGGTTTAACCACTACACTTATTTTTAGATTTAAGGGAAACCTTATTTTCACTCCACCCTATTTCTTACTTATGCCAGAGGTTGGTATTCTAAGTCCAATTAAAAATTCGGGATTTTAGAAGTTGAGTTCAAAGTGAAGGCCCACTTCACTTAGAAGATGAACACAATCCTTTCTCTCCAACTTGGGCTTTGTACTGCAGTAAGTCAAGTTTGATAAATATTAAGGCCTACACCTGAGGTAGGCTGGAGAACCTACTGGCCAAAACCTGATGATACTCAATAAATAAAAATAACTCTTTAGAAGTCGTGTAGTGATTACCACCACAGAAAACACAATCGGTAAACCTGAGTTTGGGTTTCAGCTAAGGCGGTTTACATTCACCTTGCACTAATGCCCTTGGGAAAAGTATGAATCCATTTCTTCCCACACATCTAGGATAAATGAAAGGGCAGTTGCTGTCCTTTGGTCCTTCAGTCAACCATTGTTGGTTGATGATAAATTTGTGATTTCAAGGTAGTGGGAGGCACACTAAAATAATTATTGAACAAGAATGAGAACGTTTCATCTTAGAGCTACTTACCAGACAATGATAGAATAATGAGAGAAGCAATAAAGAGCAACAAAACCAGATCTGGTTATTTTCTTAATAGAAACTGTCACATGACCCATATCTTTAGGCAGCATGCCTTGTTGAGGGAGGGGTAATCAATGAATAAATTACTTCTCTTGACTTTTGTCAGTCAGTGATCACTAAAACGTCTGGTAAAAGTCAGGTATGAATCCCACTGAACACAAGTCAAGGGACCAATTTAGCATAAACTTACATCATGATTTACCCCCCCCCCTCCCCGTCATGGGGGCGGATCTGTATATGCAACACATACACAATAGCCAGCAAGCCAGAATCATATAAAAATTGAAGAAATCAATGCTGACAGTTATGGTTGATGGATTCTCATCAGATGAAAGAAATGGTTGTAAAAAAATTATCAATTTTGAAATTGTAGTAAATTAAGGTTGAGGATTTTTCCTCAAATGTTGGTCCTTCTTATTTGCGCAGTGATTTTCAAACAGTACCATGACACAGTAATGTACCACAACCATCACCTAGGCATGCTGTGTAAATTTTTCCTATTATGCAAACATGTATTTTGAGCCTTGAATATATCCATTACTGGTATTATGTCTGTCACACATCCACCACAGATTTGCCAATCTAGTGGTTTTATCACAAGATTTAGTGCAATCAGAATCTTTATAGTGACAGATGAAAGGAGTGAGGAGTACATCTGTGTACTGATATAAGTTTCATCCATTGGCTATTGATATGTTTTTGTCCAATTCATTTCTTTGTACAGTAGTGCTACATAAGTCAAATATATCTCTTACTGTGCTGTCCTACAATAAGTTTTAGGAACCACTGAATTAGAACAATGATTCAATCATTATTTTGGCTTGTGTTTTCCCACTTCCCTAGCCCTCAGCTATGGGTAAAATAGCAGGGGTAGACTTGGCTCTAGCCTAGGGAAGGAGACCTGTCTGGGGAAGAACAACGCTGAATCCAAACCAGGGGGTGGAGCACCCTGATTAATACTCTTTTGCTCCCAGGTTGAGAACTACTAGATTGAATGTTGGATGGAGGGAACCATCAAGGAGCCATGTCCCCCTGGGCCAATTCTCCAGCCACGCTCCTGGGTAAGAACTAGGCTTTGCACATTACTGATATCAGTAATAATGGTAAATTACCGACAGAAATTCTCTTAACTAATTAAAATTTTTTAAATCTAATTTTAAAATATCTTTTAATTAAGAAAAAAAAATGTTCAATTTAGAAAGGGCATTTTGAAATTATCATTAAAAAAAGGAAAGGCAAAACAAACAAATTTACAAAAGACATTTTCATTATCAGTCCAATTCATTGTGGGAATTAGCCTGCAAAAGTCATCGTACTGTGGTATAATGAGCTTGCTAAGCGATTTACGCAAAATCAGGGCACATTTATTGAAATTTTATCTCATCTCACATTACAGATTTCGGGAAAAAAAAAATTTTTTTTTTTACAAAATCTCATTTTTGAAACATTTGGTTAAAAGTGAATGAGGAAAACTTAAAAAAACTGGTATTGGTGTCTTGGTAACAGTATTGCTCATCAATTTCCAAACCCTAATATTTACCAGTATTTAAATACCAGTTTGCAAACCTTTTTAAGAACACGTATACAATTTAATTTGTGTTCTCAAGGTAGAGAGCTAAATAGCCCTAAAGGCGTGGCTATTTAAAATTGGTTTTTGTCAGCCATTTTTGTGTGAAATTTCTCCAAATTTTTTTTTCATGACATCATTGGAAAGCTTTAGTTTGATGTATACATAATAAAGTTTCAGTTATAACTTCAAGAGATATTGCTACAAAACAAAAAAAATCCCCCTCCAAACTACTAAATAGCCCTACTGTACGGTAGTTTAATAAGACCAAAAATATGATTACTACTTGTACAACTGGTATATGTAAACTTTTTTTAAAAAAATGACATTGTGGTAAATCAGTTGTTTGGTGTATAGAAAGAATGAAGATTACAAGGTCTTTCTGAAAAGTATCAAACTATTTTGCATATCTTGACAATTATTTTCTTGGTCTCAATGTAACTTGGCTACTAATCAGCGTGAACTTTTTTTTTGTGGGGTTAGCAGTAAGATGTCATTGAGTGAACTGTTTGGCTGTCAGATTCACAGTGAGCAAGCCAGTAATTCTTTGTCTCATGCAAATCCTTGCATCACTCAGTGATGCTGAAAGGAGTGTGTGAGGTCCCTAAGGGGACCAGGGTACCAAAGGTCTATCGTAGCCTAATCAATAGGGTAGCTGCCCTGAGGAAAAGAGATACAAGTTTTGAATTCTGCATTGCTTTCAAACAAGCGTAGAATGTGAGTTGTCATGAAGAGCAACGGAAATAAGTTGAAATAGATATTTGTCAAAAATCTTTATAGTGATAGGGTAGAAGTATTCAGACTTGCTGAATATTAAATATGCTTCTTACATTTACTAATGTATGCAGTTGATGTATTTTGATACAAAATAAACAATTGCTGAGAAAAAAATACATATTTCAAAACATACAATTCAGAGTAAAATATAAACAAGAGTAACAGTGGAAAAAAGTAGTCGTACACATGGATTTGATATTTTAATTTTTACCTACATAGGCCTGGTTTTCAATTACTGCTTAGGAATGTTTTACTCAATCTTCCACAAGTGCTTTACTACATTCTTTTGAGATTTTGGCCTCAATCTTTCCTTGCAAATGACCTTTCTCTGGAGACCCTCTGAATTCGATCTTTCAAGCCTCGTCATAAATTTTCAATCTGATTCAAGACAGGAGATTGACTAGGTCACTAAAGCACCTTTAAAGTGGCTCTGAACAAAGCATTCACTAGTTACTTTAGCTGTATGATGCTGGTTGTTATCTTGTTGAAAGATCCAACTTTTTTCATTGTTCAGCTGTTGCTCTGGATGGAACAAATTAGCTCCCAAAATACTCCAATTCAACCACATGAAGTGCCCCTGACAGAGAAACGCCCCAAACCACGATACTTCAACCTTTGTGCTCTACTGTGGGGATGGTGTTTTTCCAATTATGGGTGCATCCATCTTTTCTCGCTACATGACAAGTTGGGTTTTAGCCAAAAATTCAATTTTTGTTTCATCTGATCAAAGAATATTCTTCCAACAATAATTAGGTTTCTATAAATACTCATGAGTGAACTTAATCCAAGAATCTCACTTTTTCTGTGGAATACAGGATTTTCTAGTTGCTAGAAATTTTCCATGGAGCCCCAATTTGAGGAAGTTTTTTTCTGGTGCCAAACTTCTCTTACTTCAAAATAATCAATTCAGTGGTACTGAGAGGGACATTTAACTTCTTGGCAATGACCATGTGGGTCAAATCTTCATTTTGTTGCTTAATTATGTCATCATTTGGTTTGGTTAAGAACCACTTTACTTCAACCCTGACTGCTCTGTTGTAAGAAGGTGAAGTAATAGATGACGACTATGATGAAATCCTACCTTGATGAAGTATTGCTTGAACATTCAAGAAGTTTCTATGCAGGTACAGAAATATCTAGATCTTCTTGAATAACATTTTTATGATAAATTTTTTATTGTGTCCAAATACTTTTTTCCTCTGTTTGTTTTATTCAGCGTTTTATGTTTAGAAATGAGTATTTTTGTCTTGGTAATTGTTTATTTTGTATAAAAATGCATCAATAAAAATCAAAAGTATCTTCTGAAGAATATTAAATGAATATTTTGCAAGCGTCCTACTACTGAATTTAGTTGTCTGTGTTTATGTGTAATCAAGAAAAGACAGTTGCAATAAATCATTGACTTTCATTTCATATACCGACCAAATCAGTGTAATTAGTCTGTACAGTAAGCTCATTGTATACATTTAAATTTTTAGCAACTACAAAATCTGACCAAAATATTATTCAATCATTCTTTCATATTCAAATAATCAAAATATATTTTTCATGAAGTGATCTAACTGACAGGTCTTGAGACGATAGAAATATTTATTAATGCTAGCATTGTATTATTCTGTTGTGGAGCGATTTCTTGTTAATGATTTCCCATTTTATCAAAGGAGGTAATACCAGAATTGGATATTTCATGATATTTTATGTCTATATCTAGATATTTCAGGTAATATGAAGATAATAAAAATGGGTGCCTAGATATTAAATATAAATCTAGATGATCATAAATAAAGTTTAGATTAATATGTATAATTCTATGAAAGTCACCAAAAATATTGCCAATTCAACATAAACCTAAGGTACAGCCCTGGAAGGATTGTATTTTGATAGATTTTTCTTGAATATTTTCATGTGCTTCGAATAAATATAATCATTTTTTTTCTGGAATCTTATCATTTTTGTGGTAAATTAATCTTTAAAATTTTTTAAGGAGTTTTGCATTGCAATATAAAATATAGTGCTAGTGTATTTAAATTTAAGATAATTCAATTTTGAAGCCACTTGTAAAATTTTCATTTTTCATGCTGAAACCATTAAATCAAATTTTGCCCCCCCCCCCTCCATATATAGGTTTTTAGTGTGGGGGTTCAATTTGCAAAGTGAGTTTTTTGCTAAATTGGATCTCTTAGTTTGTATCCAACAGCATTTATACTTCCTCAAAATTTAGACTTTTAATGATCACAGCCCAACAAAAGGCAAGTGAAGTAACTCATTCATTGCTCACCACTTTCATAATTTTTCAATTGACTACCTCAACACAGCATGCTGTCAAAAGACACTGGCTGCAGAACTGTTTCTACTGAGTGACTAACCTGATTTATTTTTCTTTTGCAGACAAAAAATTAGAAATTGACTTCTAAGAATTATACAAAACTAATAGTACATTAAGACTTTGAAAAATTGAAAAAGTTGCAAGAGTTTGTGAATATTTGAACAAGGATAAATTTCTTGAGAGTGGTGGTGACCTTTTCTAAAAAATTGAAACTTCAAGCTCAGTAAATGAAAATAGTTCAAATATCATTATGATTATAATCTTTATTGAGATTTATTCTAACACCATTAAAATACAAATAATTATATGATGTAAAATGTAATTCAGGCATTTCCTGGGATAAAATAAGTAGGTTAAAACTCAGATTAGCAGAAATGTCAAAAGCCCTGCAAATAATTTAATTTCCTAAAAAAATTTCTGCTTCCAATCAATAAGACATCTTATACCCCCGTAAAAATGTCCTTTTTGTTTTTTTTTCATCATAAATGATGGTAAACCAGACATTTACTTTCTACCATTTTTATAGAATTATCTTCAAAATGGTTCAATTTGATTTCTTTTATTAGTCCTTTCATTTCTGTTCTATATATATTTTTAACAGCATAGGGCTTGGGCTATTTTTTACACTGGACATGTGCACGTCTGCCAGGAGTGAGAAAAATTTAGACCCACATAAGTCTAAAGTAAAAGATATTGCAAGCCCCATGATGTTTGAAAATAAAAAGGATTCATTAAAAAGATAATGATCACATAGCATATAAACATTAACAAATAAGGACATATCCTCTTGCACCTTGTAGTGGACTGAAACAGACGACTGTGTACTTTCTCCCTCAAAGACCAATAGCGTCTTAAATCCCTAAAACATATTTTAGATATTACAGTGCCCAGTTTAGTATTATTGTTACATTGTAAATAGAACCCCCTTCTAAAAAATGACCAGGGGTAACCAATGTTTTATTGATTGCAAGTCAAATGATTTTCTTACGAAGTAAAATTCTTAATAGTTTACAGTACTTTCAGTTCATCCAAATCTTAAACTATTTTTTGTCCCAGGCTATGCTGGGAACCTCTGCTAATTATCAATAAGTGACAATACTTTATCTAATAATGAACTCAAAAATAACAATTTTTTCAAAATGTTTTCATTTAATCTAATTTTTTTTTCTTAAATTTTTCTCCTATTCATTTGCAGATTATCCTGTTCAGAGAGTGACTATTTTGTAAACTGATCGAATGCAAACAAGATTCTAATGATCAAATTTTGACATTTTCAAATTGTCACTAGCAAATAAGCAACAATTCTCACTAAACAGGACATTTACAAATTGGAGTACAACAAATCATTTCCTTGAAAAAACTTGGATTCAGCATTTGACAATTCAATGAAATAATCTTCGTTAGAGAGTTCAACTCAAACAATACCTTGGGAGGAAGCCTACACTTGTTTTAATTGTGAATATCAAAATTTCTTTATCTCCAGTATGAAAAAGCACAAGCAAGAACGCAGTGGAGAGAAATTGTATTCTTGTGAAATTTGTGATTATAAATGTTCTTACATTTCTCAACTAAAAATACACAATCGAGCACACACTGGAGAAAAGCCATTTACTTGTGACATTTGTGGTTATGCATCTTCAAGAATCTCTGGTGTAAAGATACATCAGCGAATTCACACCAGAGAGAGACCATATTCTTGTAAAGTTTGTGGGTATAAATGTGCACAGAAAGTCCATTTAAAAGTTCACCAATTGACACATACTGGAGAAAAACGATTTTCTTGTGATATCTGTGAATATACATCTTCACACAAGTCAAGTTTAAAAACACACATGCGTAAACATACTGGAGAGAAACCATATTCTTGTCAACTTTGTGAATATAAATGTTCGCAGAAAGCCCATTTAGAACTGCACATGCGAAAACACACTGGAGAGAAACCATTTTCTTGTGACTTTTGTGCATTCAGATGTTCACAAGGACCAAGTTTGAAGCAACACTTGCGAATACACACTGGAGAAAAACCTCACTGGTGTCAAATTTGTGGATATGAATGTTCTTCTGGACCAGCACTGAAGGCACATATTAGAACACATACTGGAGAAAGACCCTACTCTTGTGACGTTTGTGGATATAAATGTTCGTGTAGTTCAGCACTAATAATACACAAACGAAAACACACTGGAGAGAAACCATATTCTTGTGAGATGTGTGGATATGCATGTTCAACTAGTTCGGGACTGAAAGCACACCAACGAAAACACCATGTTCAAATAGAAACAAATGTCACTTATCCTGGTGAGATGAGCGGGGAGTATTTTGTTCAGATAATTGATTCGATTATAAAAAAGGAAGCCATACTGAACACAAGTACATAAAAAAGCATGTTTGAAGTGATTAATTTCATTCAATTGGTAAAGTGTGTAGAAACTGGATATTGCTTGGAAATTTGTGATATTTCATCTTAGAAAATCATGTTAATGAGTCACTTGATTAACAAATATGGAGATAAAAATTCAATGAAACAAGATGTAATTACCAAAAATACATTTATGTGCACTCAAGACTCTTTGAAGTGACCATCATAGATCAAGCAGACTGACTGCTCTCTCTTCACACATGGAAACGGCAATAAATTCCATCACTTGTAATGAGACAAAGTTGTAGAATGAATGAAGACAATTATTTTGCCTTGCTTTCAAGGCAAACTGACCGCTAACAGACATGGAAATAGCAATTAATCGCCATTTACAGATATGTAATTAGGACAAAGTCGTAAGGTTAAATATTCATGGGACCTTGAAATCTTGTTAGGATGATCCAACATTCCTGTGTAGTTCATACTTAACAGCACACAACATATTCATCTCAAAAAGTGAATATCTCATCTTACTGGAGCAAGGAGACCTGCAATTGAACAGTTGTATCCAAACGTGAAGAAACAAAATTATTTATTTTTATCATTTTATTATAATCAATGAATAAGTTATTTCTCTTGGCTAAAGCAGTGATTACTAAGATGTCTGAAATTTTGGAAAACAAATATGAATGCTACCAGACACAGAGTAAGAGGTAAATTTAGCATAGACCCACATTGTAAATTGAAATCCTCCCACTAAATTTACTTTGGGAGATGAATTTTTCAAAAAACAAGTATATAGAGATATGATAATAATACATGTCCTGAATTTGGGGAGAATCAATCAAAGATATAACCCCAGGGCCTGTATACATACACAGAAATTTGCCACCTGCCTTTAAGGAAGAATGGAAAGAAGAAAATGAATAAAGCATAAAGGGATTAAAAATTGAGTTTTGCTCTTAATAATTGCTATCACAGTTTTTCACCTGATATAGAAAAAAAAATGCAATCCAACCAATTGTTGACAAATGTTTATTGAATTGTTTTTCTACCAGCAAATACCAACACCACCAAGAGGAACTGAAATCTACTTATATTATGAACAGTGTGATTTTCTTGGCTCGCTTTCTCTAACCATGGACTCTTCCACTTGAAGGTAACAGGTTTACTCATAGAAATATCTTCTACCTACCATTTTGAAGAATGGACTATCCCACTGAAATGAGGGTTTTTTTTTTTTTTTTTTTTTTTTAGTACAGGTGGTCCACGTTTTTTGGAAGTTCACTCTATACCACATTTTTGCTTTTTTGAAAGAAGCAAAAAACTGAAAAAAGTGTTCAGCTTTTGTTTTACAATGAGTCATTTACAGAGGCAGTGCACACCCTCTTCTACTTCCATCTACACCCGAGTCCTGTGTACCTCCCACTGTGGGTGCTATGATATATTTCATGATGTGATATGGTATAATGATGTCAACTCATAGTACAATATTTATCATGATACAAGATTTATTTAAATGCCAAAATAAACCCAAGGGAGGATTAATTAATTCGCTGATTGGAAAAATTGAAACAGCAATATACACCTAATTACTGCATTGTTTGATTATTTTTTTCATTTGATATCTCTAGAATGTATTTTACATTGAAGGTAAATAAAACAAAACTTTTTATGTTAATTTTTTTTTTCAATTTTGAGGATATTTTGAACTTTATGAAACAAACATGTGGTTTTTATGTAATGATGATATTTTAAAAACTTGGAAATATGATTTAATAAAAATTGAAAATCCGCCATATTTTGTTTTTATTATTTCAAGTACAATCAAATATACAGATGCTCAAAAGTGGCAGACGTTACTCTTCCCCACCTTTTCTGTGCTGATAGATGATCACTACTGACTACTGTAAACTTTTTATAATGACAACACTCTCAAATTGTGTCCCATTTGGAGGGTCAGGGAGGAACAGTATTACCCAGTTGCCTTACCATGAAACAGTCAATGAGACATTGAAATTTAAAAATCTATGAAAATTTGGTCCTTTTCTTTTTATGTGAAAAAAACAAATTATAAACTTAATGAAATTTTTGAATAAGCCTGAAAAATCAACGTATCGTTTAAATGAAAATTATCGTGTACCAGTACCTCCATCCACCACGACCTCCAATGGCTCAGCCTGAAGGTCTGAGGATGCACAAAGGTTTTCCCATATGAATTAATGGTAACTGCTTCTTTACTTAATACTATTTTCACTTATGAAAGGCTTTTATTAGAAAGTTCTACTTTCAGTTAGAGGGGTAATCTGTATATCGGTGAATTGTTTTCATGGAATCCACAAATACACTGAATATAGTGAATTACATTTCATAAACACTAGCATTCTTTTAATGTCCATGAATGAATAGCTCTACTCTATACTTCAGAAGTCAAATTGTTTTAAAGTTGAATATATTAAGCACTCTATGAAATAAATCCATCACATATCAGACATTGCTCTATATTATACTATATTGCTAACCTGATCTGTACCATATGTACTATATGTGTGTGCGTATATATATATATATATATATATATATATATATATATATATATATATATATATATATAATCTCATAATACATGTAGTTTGTTGTATTATCAAGAAGTATTGCATATGGAGAGTATTTTATACTACACATCATTTTTGAAACAAAGGGTTTATGTGGGTCTTCAAAAAATGTATTTGACAATTTAGGAGCAGTAAGTATAATGCTGTATATGACTCATTTGTGTCACCTCTGTTGAGTGTTCACCCTTGTGAATATTATACCCGTTATGTCGGATTTAATCTCAGACTGCATGTGAAACAACTTATGGTATAATTTTTAAGAATACTAGTTAATCAGAAAAAATTTTCCTTATGAATTTTCTAACGATACATTCAACTGGAAAACTTGACCAAAATTTCAAGTTCTCTGATCTTTCACACACACACACACACACGCATAAATATTTTTGGAAAGCTTTGCAGTTTCAAGCACTAATGATGATGTATTTTTATTTTTGAGGGTTGAGCTATTTATGAGTGAGTGCTTCATCTGGGGCACAACTTACGAAAGTGTGGGATCTGTGAGATTGTTGGATAGGCAATCCTTTCTGAGGCAGTTATGTTACTAGAGATTTGAAGGCCCAGGTGTTGGGTGTGGTGCTTGGATTCTCTAGGGGATCCCTCCAATTGTTAGTGAGATTTGTTGTTGTGTAAAGTTAGAAATGCAATAGATGAACCACTATTCATAAAGTTTTGGGAACACTCTCCACTTTGAGGGGGGGTAAAATGTCCCCCCCCCCTCTCCGCTATATCCAGGATGAAGTATCAGATTTGTCTAAAACATAATTATCCTTATCAACAATGATAAAAAGGCCGCCCTGAAACTGTTTCCTTTTATTTCCTTGTTGGAAGAGCCTGGTATTTAGGATGGAAAAGAGAATCTGATAATGCTTAAATAGTGTCTCACCTACGAAGAAAACATTCCAGTGATTTGAATAAATGAAATTTCAAAGGTGTTAAAACCAATGAATCAGAAATATTACTGTACTGGTATATGTACCTCAGAAGATATGTAATGTTTTCTTTTTACATAAAATCTGAGAGGAAACTTCTTTGGTGTTTTATTATCTGCTCCTACCTAGTAAAGTTTCTTCTCATGAGGTTTAAATGTTATTGGACTAGAAATCTTGCTTTCAGTTGAAGTTTGTTTTTGTTTGTTTTTCAATATGTTCCTCAAGGAAAATGGACATATTCACCCATAATTTCAAAATTATTACTCCTTGAGCCCTAATTTCCTTTAGCTTTTCAATGCATTGAATTGCATTTATTGTTTGTGAGACAAACTTACATTGAAGCTTTATATCCACTGCTCTAAAACAGATAATCTCATATAAACAAGTTTTCTGCATACCTCAAAAGATACCCTATCCCCATGCTATGTTTGTTTTCCTCATACGATTCTAAATTAAACCGACAATGATATCTTTTCTTTTTTCCTTCTTTTTATTGCTAGTCTTTCAGCCATTCCTCACCACTGGGTTACGAAAAAAGGAGTTATTAATGCTGCAAAATTCAGGACTAATAAAAACAGCATGTAGAGAGAATTAGATACACTAAAAACATGATTTTTTATAAATGGAGGCTAAGAAAGTTACTATGACTAACAAGAGGTGAGATGTGGAAAAGTTACAGATATAGGTCTGGTTGGTCCCTCAATAGAAACTGTCAGATGATCAATATCTTTTGGCAGCATGCCATGTTGTGATCAATTTTAAAAAATGGAAAAAGGGGTAATCATTGCTTTTTGTCATGCAGTGATCACTGAATTTTAAAAAAAAGAAAAGAAAAAACAGGCATGAATGCCACTGACCCAAACTATTATATATATACAGCACAAACATCAAGCATAATTTTCTTGCCTTATTGTAATAGAGAACTCTCTTCCACCAACTGCTCACTGAAACCTTATGAGGATGGAACATTGTGACAAATACTGGAATATTTGAATAAGGTGTTCACTCTGTATCCAAAGATACATTACATTCTGAACTAGTTCGTAGATTCAAAGGTGTCCCCTTGTCTCTATAGACAATGGAATAACACTGAAGTCACTCCTCTCCTCTAGGATACAAACTTGGGTAAAGCGTACCAAGATTCTGGGGTTTCCGTAGGACAGAATCCTCATCTCTGATGTAGTCCAAAGGAAAGCGGAGTATGATATATTGGTACCAGTTTGGCTGTAAAAGCAATTGGAAATACGTCAACTGAACGATAAAAAAAAACTTTTATGCTTACTGGCATGATTTAGGTAAAAAAACATTGGATTTTTTCTTTTTCCTATATCATTGTTTTGCTCAACCCTTTGGCTACACAATTAAAATTTGGAGAAACTTTTCATTCTCTCTCTCAAGTTTTTTTTGTCCATTATTGCAATAAACTGTATTCTCATCACTTCCTGTAAACCAATAGTTTTTTGTTTTTGTTCAGACTTGGGAGCTGCCATTGTATTTCTTGCCAATCATTTCATTCATTCACCCTCAAGCCTGTTCTGAGAATATTAGAGCTGTTAGTGGATTATCCATAACTTTGAGAAGAGTCATCAACAATCCTACTTCTGTTCAGACAATCGAATCTCTTCTTCTTTGTATCCTAGATGTTGTCAACACAAAGTTTTAGCTGATCCATCCTCCAGCCCTCATCAAGTGTATAATTCAAGAAAAGAGGCCAATCTTTCTTCTGAAGGTGAATTGTTATGACTGTTTATCTGTCACTGCTAATGTAGACTGATCTTTTTGGTATATCAATGACCACAATTTATCTTTCCGCTGAGTTAAGTTTTGCTTTTTTGAAAAATTATCCCCCGAGGGCTGAAGAAGGGAATTGATTGTCTGAACTTAGGTTGGAACTTCCCCTGGATAATAATGATACCTAAAAATCACTTAATGCAGTAGAACTTCACTAATCCAGCACCACTTTTGGTGTGCCAGATCAGTGAAACTCCTGAATCACAGCCATTGTTTAGTGGTAATCTTTCTAACAAAATCTTTATTTTCTGATCATGCCATTAGAATCGGACCGTGATCCTACGGCAACGATTAAAGTTCTTTTAGAAAGCAACTGACAAGTTGAAGGTAAAAGCTAGTCAGAATTAATAATGAAATAGTCATCCTGTTGAAATATGATGTTGATCAGTATTTTAGATGAGGGAATGAAAGCGTTAAATTGAAAGCAAGTGAAATTTCAATGAAGTAATGTACCGTGTAGGCAAAGATACACCTTAATTGATAACGTACAGTGTTATCACTTCATGGGACAGGATATACTTCCTTAATTCACTGGAGCCATAACTAGGGTTAAATAAGAGCAAATGATATTAACAAATGCAGGAATCACTTGCCTGGGTTTGGAAGATAGTGTTATGAGGTGAACAGATCCTGTTCAACCAAAACAATGCAGAGCAGGTTGATGTGTAGCCTGGCAAATTTGAAATCAGCGAAGGAATTGGATTACAGGTAGTTGGTTTGTGAAGGCCTTCTGTACACTAAACACCTATTTTATTTTAGTAATACTCTGAAAGACTGGGCAAAGTTTTGACACCATTCCTTTGGAGAATAGGCAATGAATGATTTATGTATAAGTGTGTGTGTGCACAAGTTATAAGTTCTGTATTTCCCTGCTTGAATTTATTTGCTGCCACAAATGGGATAACTCCCCTTAGCAAGTTGTCAGTCCATTGCCGCTCATGAGATAAGTTTTCTTATGATATTGTGTTATTGTTTCCCCTCAGCAACTGCTCCCTCCAAAATCCCACTAGAAAGTGTGAAGTGTGTTTACAAACTGCAAAGTCCAGAAGAGTAGATACTGCAATACTGAATTTACAAGCTAAATTTTTAGAGAAGCTGATCTGAGCAATGTTTGGTTTGACAGGGCCAGGAAACGATAGCCATTTTAATTAGCTGAAAGTTCTTAGATTATTCCATTACTGGCTTTTAAAATGGCTAAAATTGGCTTGATTTTATTTTAATAGAGGTAAAAAAAAACTGGCTTTTATTTTCATCATTGTGTCAATATCTGATCAATACATTGTATAATTATATTCTTTCGAGCCTTCGCATGAGTTTTTGTACTATACAAGGTTGTACCCAAAAGTTCTAGTGATTTGAACTGTGGGAGCAAACTACCAGTAGTTTGGCCCTTCTCCCACTTGGTGGAGCCAGCAGCACCTGTTGTTCATTAGTGTGCCAATGGCCATGTGTATGAGTGGACATGTTGCTGAGTTATGCTCATTTTGGTAATGTCTCATTTAAGTGGTGTAGCGGTTTTGTGATGGAGGATCTCACAGAGCAAAGAACCTGCATCAAGCTCTTCCTCAAGATCCACGAGACTCATCAGTTGCTTCTGAATCTTTGTTGACTATGCTATGTTCCAAAGCAGATCGTTACATGGTACAAGCATTTCATCATCATTATCATCAGTCTTTTAACGTCTGTCGTTGGACATAGACCTTCCCCAGGGTTTGCCACAATTCTCTATCATACGCGTCGCAGAGCCAGTATTTCCTAAATCTGTCTAGTTCATCTCTCCATCTTGTGTTCTGTCAGCCTTGGTTTCTTATGTGATCTCTGGGGATCCATGTTGTAAGATGTGATGTCCATCGGTTGTCTTTCATTCTGGCAACATGGCCTGCCCATTGTCATTTGAGTTTTTTAATAGTTTCTTTGATGTCATGGACACTTGTTTTTTCAAGGAAGGACAAATGTCTGTCAAAGACGACTGTTGTGGAGGACCATCGACGAGTACAACACCAAAAAATCCACCTGGCTATCTTTGCAGATCGCTGATGCACTATTCATGATGCTTGTTGATATCAGAGGACCGTTGCACAGGAGCGTTGAATCAAATTTTATTGGATATGTGATGCCTTTTTGCTAAATTTGTACTGACTGTTGATTTGTCCGGCAATTCCTGGCTTCCAATAACACTGGTTATTCACCATTCCTATTTGCCTGATCTTTTCCCCATTGGACTTTTCCCTGTTTCTTAAGCTGAAATTCTGACTGGATGGACATTGTTTTGGCTTGATTAAGGAGATTCAAAAGGGATTGCAAGACGATCTTGCTTGAGGCCTCCCAAAGATACTTGGAATAATCTAAAAAAACACTGGGACTGCTGTATACATGCCCAAGGAGCTAGAGTTTGGTAAATTTCCTGCTATGTTCTAATTCTTGGAACTTCTGGGTAGCTCCTGCCATGTATCCAACTTTTATTTGGTTATAACTAACTTCCCCTTGATGTACACTCTTACACACTTACACGCACAGAACACAAATTCCCCTCACAATGGAAAACAAAAGGGACCGACCCTAACCACACACTTATATACATACCTATCCCCCATCCAATATAGAAAGCATGATGACAGATGTACAAACCCTCATCTCTACAAAATCCTGATAAGCGCAGTCCCACCCAAAGCCACAATATTTAGTGAAGTGGTTGCTACCTGGGGGCTGTGAACCCCCAAGGGCCTACACAGTTATTACTGAATACTATACATAGAAATATATAAATACCAATTCTGAAACTAACAGAACTCAAACAAAAGTGGTTGCAGATTGAAGACGAGAAGGCAAAGGTCAAAATAACACACCTATCAACAGAGTCCTGGTTGCTCGATTAGTTAGTTCAGACATTGGCTATATAAGTGCTCCCATGATAAAAGGTGGGTTCGAATCCTACCTTGGGCTCATTTCTTCATTATCCAATCATTGCCTTTGTTTTGCTCACTACTGTAGATAATTTGGTTCGAGCAAAGGTTAGTTTTTAGAACTGTATCTCTTCATTCTTAGTTATTATTGGAGACAGACCTCCTAGAAGCTTCAGGCCCCAGAGTTTTCGAGTAGGTAGACCATTCAAAAGCCCTGGGGTCGTATGAAGATTCATTTAAATAAACGAGGTCCTTGGTTATGAAAAGGTTGGATATCACTGATTTAGCGAGATTTGATATATCACCTATATCTGGACACTTATCAATTTATATAAATACAATAATATTTATTGATTTAATATAAGAATGAATTTATAACAATGGATGTAAACTGCTGCAATTTCTATATTCTTTGCTTAATGTTATCAGTCATTTATCTATCTATACTTGGATGACTATAAGCAAATGAGCTTATGTGTTTCCCCCCTTCTCAACAAAATCAATAATGGTTATTGGTGTTGTCTTCTACTACAAGTGTTTTCCATTCAATGCCTCCTTGGTCAATTTGTTGAGGGGCGGGTGTTCTGTTTACAATTAAAACTTATACTAGAATGAACTCTGGCGTCAGACCCTCATTTTGAAATTGGTTTAAATTTTGACAAAGATCATTACTGAATAATTTGATAGAATAGATTTTGCTTTAAATTCATGGCATTCAGGAGAGTGGCCCATAGATAACCTGTGAGTTGGAAGGGCAGTTGTAGTCAAATACTTAATTATATTGATGTATATGTTTGGAAAGAAATGACCTTCTTAGCTGAAAATGAGATTTTTCTTTGACAGAAAAAGCTATTTTCTTTCAGTCAAAAATGGTGGGATATTTATTCATGGATCTGTCCTTATATCTAAGATCAGAACATCTGTGTGTACTGCCTAGGATCAAAGTGTTGCTCCCCAACTCTCTGCCTCAGATCAGAATGTAGCATCTTTATGCTGATAGAATTGTTTTACAAATCGCATTTTATATGCGAATTCCAACACATAGTTTTCTGTAACATAAGTGACTAGAAAAAAGTTCTGCAGAGAAAATTATAATGTAAGGTAATGAAAGATGACGAATAAAACTTTATAGGGGAAAAAGTAATTTGAAAAGATGAAATAATGATTTTTTCCTACAATCAAAGGATCTAACTATTTTCCATACTGCAATTGCAAGTTCCTTTTTTGAAAGATGCAAACACTCCTGCTGGTCCCAAGGAGGCAGAGGCTAACTGCTTTTCAAACCAACTTGCTCCTCTAAAATCTGTCCCTATCTTCAAGTATGTACTATTCCTCAATCTCTTTCTTTAAAATTCACGAGTTGATTTATACACATTCTTCCACATATGTGTGTGTTACTTATGACATACACACACTCATACGCGTTAGTTCACACACTTTCTCTGATCTCTTATCAACCCCGACATTAATTTCTAAATCATCCCTTCACTGGCCAGCTATATTCGAGAAGAGGTCAGCTGCTCTTGACCCGTGGCTCCTTCCATCTACTCAGGGGGAGAGGATGGGAACAGAACACACATGTTTTCGATTTACATTATCACTCTCAAATCGCTGACCTTGTGCCTCACATGCACCTATTATGCAGCATACTTACATTTGAACATTTTGTTTGTTTTTCTTTCACACTAGGACAACAAGGCCTTCTGACCTAATACTTGGCATGGAGAATAAAAAATCAACTTCTCATATAGGCTCACCTTATAGATCATTCAAGGTCACCAGAGGTCATTCTATTGCCAATCTCTGGTTCTTAAGATAGGAAATCAAAGACTTTTATATTAAAATTTTCTCCAATATTCATTCTTGCAAATGGAAAAAAAATCCTCACAATAAAATTCTTACAAAGTTTTTAGGCATATTTCTTCTAAAGATATATGCTTTTGCTCAAGAAGCTCGAGGAAATTTTCAACAACCTGGTCTTTCAACCCACTTCCTTAAACTGAGAGTTGGGATGCCTACCAAGCTTTTGATGAATATAAATCCTTCCAAGTTGTGCAATAGAACTCGCTTAGCTGTCAAGCAGCTTCTCCAATGTCATTGAAGCCACTTTCCTAACTGGCGTAGGCAAAAAGGAGAGTGTGTTCATGCCTGTGATCCCTATGATTCCAACAGAATTATCTTTTGAAATCCAATTCCCAGTAAGATTCAGTTTTGCCCAGGAACACCCTCTCAAGATTGTTGGTCTCAACCTGACCAGTTTTATGTTGGTTGTCCAAGGTTTTCATACTGGTGCCCAATGGGAGAGCATTAATGTCATCTCCCCGGATGCCCTGTCAAACTAAGGGACTAAATCATTTGTTCTGTTTTGTGGATACATTTTTTTCTGTAAAAGTTACTTTTTCAGGTGTGAATAGTGTCAAACATCTTTTATTCATTTGCTATGTTCTGTAGGATTATATTAAGGAAAATGTTTGTTACCGTTTTGCCTTAATTAGAATTACTGTCCCAAGGCAACACCTGGTAGGGAAAATAAAATTGTCTCTGTAATGCAATATTTTTTATAATAAAATGTATAAGATGACTTTAAAACAGGTGCAAAAAGTTTCACAGGTGATAGAATATTTTAAAAGGTATTTTTAAATATGGAAATGTGATAAATGAAATGACTATACAATATTTGTTGGGTATTTTTTTAAATATTCGAACAGAAGCATTTGTGTTAATGTAAGGTGATGTAGTTATATGTTATTTTCTCTTAAAATTATTCAAGTAAAAATGATGAACTCTGTATGTAATATTTGCAATAATTTATTTTTCTTCAGAACTTAATAGAATTTAAGCCAAATGAGTTAATAGAGAAATCCAGTTCAAGTTTTTCAAACAATTTTTGCTGGGGTAAAATATTTAACTATTTTGCATCTTCTTTTTGTTTAATATGATCATTTCATCATAATAAATCCTTGCAAAACCAGGTTTTGGCTTTTCAAAAGCTGAGATGATTTCCTAATATCAAAGAGTGTCGAACTCCAGAGCATAAAATTATTTTGCTTTCCATTACATAAAGAACTTGGTTTTGGAAAAAAGATTGAATTTAAGAGCCATTAGAATCCACAATTTACTGAAATGTCTAAACTAAAGGGAATTTTTGATCACACAATAAATTTCTCAAAGATGGAAAGAACTTGCAGGCAGAAAAAAAATGTAAAATTTCTATTTTTTCTTTTAAATCTTGAAAATGCCCTATTTTTCATTAATTTCTTTAAATAAACATTTGGCTTTGAAGAGAAATCTTTTTGAAAAAAACATCAAACTAAAGCAAAAAAAAACTCATCTTGGCAATCAGTTTCATTTTTACACTTGTTTACTAAGTTTTATTTTAGTGTAATAGTTATCATACCTGACTGTCAGCCGATTTGAACCCATAGCAGATCTTCGTTGCTGATTGTATAAATCTGTTTGGTTCAGTGTGATTCCTTGGACAGAATAGACAAACAGATATGGTGAAAATAGTACTTATATAAGCAGATGTCGAGTGGACCATTTAATGATTTTATATTGTGCAGTGGGGAATTTACTGTTAGAAAACAGTATTATATATATGTATGTGAGTATATAACTGAATGCATGTATACATACATATATATCAATGCACACTGATAGATACAAGTTCTGCCTCAGACTTTGGAATAGAGTTCTCTAGTTGGATGGGGAATTGTGCGTACATGAATATATCACTTAAATTCAATCTTACTGACCATCCAGTTCTGTGTAGGGCAGAGATAAGATGCCAGCCTCTGGGTCTGAAGCCAAGGTTTCAATCCTGCCTTGTGGATGTGATAATGGATAGTCTATAGCCACATTGAAGAGTTGTAATACATCGAAATAGCTGTCTATGGATGACTCAATTATTTAATTATTATTATACAATATGTACATATATATAGATAGATTGATAAATAAAATAGATCCTGTTTTGCAGTTTGTATGGATTCATGTATTTACAAAACTTTCTCATTAATATTTCTTCTTCATATGAATCTCATTGGAAAACAGAAAATTATAGATGCAGTAAAACTTCCATTTAACAGACTGATAAAGGTGGACAGTTGTCCATCAATTGCAAAGGGCATTTTTCACCTTTTCATCACTCATTTCAAGTTCGAATATTTTGATGTAAAAGTAACTTTAATACAATTTAGAATATAAATTTTGTTGAATTATAACATAGAACAAGCCGTTAAGGTTCACAGAAAGAAAGCATCCAGCTTTAGTGGTTTGCCACTTTGATATTGTTTCTCAACATTTTCTAAAATGCTGAAAATGTTCATAGAATGAGAGAATTTTCAATTAAGTTCAATTTCTGAGTCACATTCTAATTCACAAGTTCTCTTCCAACTTTAAAGGATTGTGAAATTATTTGATGAATAAAGTAAGCTTTCAGAGATGGCTGATGATCTCAGGATGACTAAGTCAAAACAAAGCAAAGAGAGCAGCATTGCCAACTTTTTAAAAAGTTTTACATGAGAAAAGGAGGCAAAAGAAATCTCAAAATATCTAGTTTTTCCAGAAAATTATCTAAAGAATATTCAAAGTTTTTTTTAGAGGTTCCAGGAAATTATCTAAAAATACACTACATGTTATTAAGTCTTTATTCACAGCATTCTTCTTCAAAATATAAAAAATAATGCTGAAAATTCAAAGATTCTGAAGTGAGAATATAAATTTTTGTTTTTTTTTTCTCTTTGATTTTGATGTTTCAATTGATCATGACCTTTTATTTCATGGAGGCATTCTTCATAAGAATAAGAAGAAATATTCAGTTTTAAATTTATGTCTACAGTTATTTTAGAAGATAAATCATGTAAGCTGAACCTTCATTAAAATGGCAGAAATAAAGTACACAGTTTAGCCTTATAGCTACATTGTAAATAAAACCCCTATCATAAAATTTTTCAAGAGACTTTTTTCCTTGAGACTAACAAATTTCCAAAAGGTTCTGGCATCTAATGGATTGAAAACACCTAAAATTGAAAGGAAGAAATTCTACGACAAGAATTGCAAGGTTCAAAAAACAAATCTGAACCAAATTTTCTAACCTGGATCCACTGAATTTGGTGCAGATTCAAAACAGTAAAAAAAAAATGGCAAATTTAGAATTGATATAAGATGGATATACATCAGAAAATGAAGTGTTGTTTCTTTTCAACAGTAAAGGGAATTTCTTTAATTTGGAACCATCTTGCCATTGAATATTCCTGCCATCAACTAATTAATAGACGCAAATGAGTTTCCAGTTTTTAAACCCAGGTAAAACCACAATTTTTAGAAGCATTTCTAATGTTGGCATTCATAACCTAATCAGGATATTGCTGCTATTCAATCTTACTATATCTCAACAGCCAATACATCCATGTGCTTCAAAAACCTAAAATACTCACAGGATATATATTTATCAAGCTAGCTGACGATCTGCAAACATTTTTTGACAGTTATGCTCTTTGTTTTTGTCTCCAAGTTGTTGAAAGTAGAGAAACAAACAGCAGCACAGCAAGCGAGTGCCACACTGGGGATTTGGCAAAATTTAGATATTTTGGATGATTTGTAGAGGTTCAGGGTCTAAACTTTATCAAATAAATATCCAAACTGATACACAATATTTGAAAAGAATTTCTTATGTTAAAATGCAATAAAAATATCTAAATTTAGATAAAAAAAATATAAAAATCGGCAATGTATATGTATGCATGGTTGAAGTGTCAGCTAAATCCTAAAACCTATATTGGGGTCGGTTAAACCAAGGATTTTCTGTTTATAGATATATATCACACACTAAGAAATTCAAATGTATGTAGAGTGATGCTATTAGCACACCGCAAAATGTGTGGGAATTGAGCCAATAAAATGTCGAGAATCTTTAGGTACACGAATTACAATTTTATTGTGGGAATGATTTAATGCAGAAAGAATTTGCCTTTAGTTTCAGAAAGGCTCTCTTCCATCAAGCATAGAGTAGGACCAAGGGTTCCTAACACCATTAGCAAGCTGAATCTCAGCGCCCTTCAACTTTGACTTGGTTTGACATCAGCCAGGAGAATTTATCTTTGTTTCTTCTGAACAGGAAGTATTCATCTATCAGATATTCTGAAAAAAATCTAATTTCACATCAAGAAATTTTCATATTTTGACTCTTTTTATTTTGTTTTTTTTTTCATTTTGTCTTCTGTATTTGGAAAGACCTACTGTCTCAGACACATGACAAGCACTTCTTAGCTCTCGGCATCTCTGGTGATTAACGATGTAGCCAGTACTTTGAGCTGGTCTTGATCACACATCAAAAAATACTCAAGCTCTTTCAAAACGCTGAACCACAAACATCACAAATAAATGGTGCCTCCTGAACTAGAGACCTTAAAGGGTGGATTCGTATATCGGGCGGGGGGGGGGGCACATCGCTCTGAGTGCCTTTTTTTCAAAACGGGATTTTAAATAAGCACAAGATACGAGGCAGAGTAAGTTTTTTAATTAACCTTTTACAGAAAAGGTACGGTAATTTATTTTAAAAAATTACTTTTGAATAAAAATTACAGTGGAAAAATTGAATTTAAAAAAAAAATCATCATGAGGTGTCAAGGAAATGGGAAATTCATGAAAAATCTGAAATTATCTGAAATTTAGCCAGCTTTTATCTTTATATATCTTCATAATGACATGACCAAATTTGAAGATCGTAAGAAACTGTACAAAACGAAAGCAATGAAGTATCGAAAAGACTGACAAATTCAAGGTCTGAATTTTGTTTCATTTAAAGATTTACTATTTGTTGCAATTGAAACAAAAAAAAGAAATATCTGTTCCGTCAAGGGAGGTAATTCATATCGATTTGAAGAAAAGAAACAACACACCCTCTGCGTTAAAAAGATTTTTTTTTTAAACTTTGATTTTCCCCTCTTAAAATTACTTTCCTTACAACAGGAAAAATGTCGAAATATTTTGCAAAAATATTATCTTTGTGCGTTATTTAGAATTGCAATTATTCTTTTTATAATTACATTTTTCTTCACCGAAACCACCTTCAAGTGACGTCATTCACTTTAAAACTAATCCAGAACTTTCACATCCCTACACAAAATATTATTATGTACCTGTTAATTGTCGGATCCTAATGATATTTATTGCTCTAAAAATGATATTGATAAAACTATTTGCTGCTGGAAATTCGGAGCATTTGAAAAATTCATTTCCTTCCTTCAGCCGAAGTTCGAAGGACTCAAAACCCGCTCGGGCCCCCATTCAAAGTAATGCCCTGAACAAACACTTTTGATTAAATGGTGACAGTGTTGCACCTTTTTTTTCTTTTTTTTTTTTTACTTGATCTCATATTCTTATCTCACATTTTTAAAGCTCAACGTTTTGAGACCCCCCAAAATTGAAGATTAATACCTCACATAATCATTTTTTTTACTTGTCCTCTTATCATAATCACACATTTTTGGAGCTTGATATTTTCAGTGCATTCAAAAATCGGGTGGATTGTAATTTTACTGAATAATCAAAATAAAATAAAAACTGGTGGTTGCCACTAATTATCTCCCTTGGATTTCGCTCTTTAAACGCAATTTCCTTGACGTAAGTACATTATTAGTTTTTTCACTTTTTTTCAAATAGAAAATTCAAACCCAGAATTTTTAGATTATTTAAAATTTTATTATTTCTCCCCTTCCTCTTATGTTACATTGTACCAAGAAAGGCAAATCAGACGAAAGAAATCAGGAAAAAGTAAGTATAATGTCCATTTAATTTTTTTGCCGATTTTTACTGGAATTCTTTTTCTGTAATTTAATTTGTAATAAAGAATTGCATATACGATGATAATTCTCGTGAATAATAACGATTAATCATTCAATATTGAATATTAATTCATCTCAGAATTTATCTGGTATTGAGTGATTTAAAAAGAATTATTCATTTTTTTTCTGTTTTCCGAAAATCGCATAATAACTGATTTCTTGATTTTATCTGCTTGCTAAATAAATGATTTTGTTTTTCTTAAGAGACTTTTGAAACAATCTACACAAACATGTATGAAAACTCTCGAATGTGTTTTCATAGCAAACATGGGTTAAGATTCTGATAACCCAAAACTAAATCTCTCTATCACCACTAATACCTCTGTTTTTTCCGAAAAAAAATTGAGAAAGATTTATTTGGGGGTGGGGGGCATATTCAATGACATTTTAATGCAGAACTGGACCTTTACTTTCCGTCTGACATACGAAACTAAGGTTTAAAGGTATTTGGTTACTTTCTTTATTACCATTGCATACCTGTCAAATGTCAATGTTGAGAATGAGTGAGAATTGGATGCCACCCCTCCTTCCTATGGGGAGACTCTATGGTCCCCCCCCCCGAAAATTTTGAAAATTAAGTATTGAAGATTGGTTTAAGTTGTGTTCCACAATATATCAGCTTCTGAAATTAACTATTGTCTAGAAATTTATTTAAAACATGTTTCGAAAGTTTTACAATTTCAAAATAATGTGATAATTAATAATTTAATAGATCGAACGCATTTTTTAAAATGCATGAGAATTTTCCCTTTGTGCATGAGAATGTATCAAAATGCGTGAGACTTGAAAGGTCTGTCATTGTGAAGTCTTCCCTCTATTAGAGTTCTTACCTGAGCTTCTTTGATATTGACAAAAGACAATGAAAAAGCAGATCTGCTTTCATGTTTCGCAAAATTCTCAAGTTTTAGTTTTGTGCCAAAATACAGTTATTGAAAAAAGACGAAATTTTGAAAAAATTATTAAAGATTAATTTCAACGTTATACCCTAATCCTAACTCTACCTCCACCATTACTCCTAACCCTACCCCAGGGGTAGGGGTATTGCTGAGTGTAGGGTGAAGTGTAATAATTATAATTATTAATTTTGATATATCTTAATAGTTAGACATGAGATTAAAACTTGATTATTCTCAAAAATTTGAAAAATTCCTGAAAAAATGAAGGTCAGATTCCTGAAAAGATAAATGGTGCCATATTGGCATAGTTGCTGAATGATCGAATAATTCACTGTCACAGTTTTATATGATGGGCAAAAGGTGAGGGTCCTGTTTAGCATTATAGTTAAACTGAGAGGAGAAAAATTTCTGAAATAATTTTTCTCAAGTGAAAAATGTATGATAGAAATGAAAGCCAGATTCATTCAGAGTGGATCAATTCACATGAGAAGAATATATTTTCATAAAAAAATTAGTTGTTTTCGGTTACCCAAATTGTGACCACAAAACGTTAACGTGATGATTAAAAATGCTTGAAAACAAATGGTACTTTGATTTGTTTCTATACACATGAGAACTAAAAAATAATCCTTTTTTGTTGAAAAATATACTCTTAGAACCTTTTGAATCCCACTCTATGAAATATAGCTAGGTATTCTTTATGCCTTCACTGATGTGTCATTTTGAAAATTATATTAGGTTTAAAAGTAAAATCATATTTATATAATGAAAATCATACATATATGGAGTCCAATGATTCATTTTTCATTCATTTTTTGCTGATTTCTTGTCAATTTTGTAAATGATTCAAAATAATGAGATAGATCTAATTGTAGATTCTGGACCCCAACATTGATTCAAGTCAAAAGTGCAAATTTTCAGATTACACTATGATCAAAATTCAATTCGATTCAATCAAAATAAGGATGAAATTTAACTATTTGTTCACAATATTCTTTTATGTAATTAAACGAATGTAAATGCTGCATCTCATCTCTGTTTTAATTGAATTAAATTTTGATTACTATGTAAATTAGAAATTTGTGCTTCCAACTTGAATTAATTTAGGTGTTGAGATTCTATAGCTGATTCATTGAATATTCCGTAGTTTATTGGAATCCAGACTAAATTAAGGAAAGAACTCACAATGGAGCCTCCGCCAAGCTATACTATAAGCTGTAATTTTCACAGTTTTGTTATCATGTTTGATAACCTTAAAAAAAACATTTTTTATTGATTTTTATCCATATTTTTTTTCAAATTTGGAATTTTGGTAGAAGATAAAGATTTGAAATTTGAACATATTCAGATTTACGTGTAGATTGTTTTAAATTATTTTTTCTCAGGAGAGTTTTTTGAGAAAAAAAATATTTTGGGAGGGGTCCCCTTTAAAACATGTGAAATAAACATCAAAATTTGAATTTTTTCGAATGGCATGAGTTATCATTTTCTAATACCTTATGATATACCATTCCAAAGGGAATCAATTTTTCTATAAGATGATGTAAAGAAAAAAATTATGTATGAGTTCCCCACTTAATGTAGATTTATAATTGTAAATCTTGTTAGAACATATAACTTTGAATCATACTTCTTCTTGTGTCACAGATTTCAATTATGGTGGATACAGATGAAATCTTCTGATGGCTGTGTGTCTGGCTGTTGGTAGTTGAAAGTGAAAAACATGAAGTATATTGCCCCTACAGAACCTGCATTCATCAATCAATGTTGAATCTGAAAATATGCAATCAAAATAAATGATATTGCTAAGATTGTGAAGTTGATGTTTATCAAATGAAATTTTGGAAACCTTAAGGGGAAAAACGACATTCCTGTGAAATATGATTATTTGTGTTTTAGAGAGCATATATTCAACTCATAGATTCATTGACCACTTGTAACCACTGAGGAACACTTCAGTGAATTTTTTTTCAATAGAATTTTTTCATGAATTGAATTGGAGAAAATTTTTTTAGAATTTACGAGGAAGTGCCAGGATAGTAACATTGATCAGAAGTTACCCCTTTTGAATTCTTTAGAAGTTTAGTGTTAAAAACACAATAACAAAAAGACATTGAAAATAAGATTTATTCATCTGTGGAGTGTCAATAAGTCAGTTAAACAGAGTTGCCATTTGAAGATAGACATGCAAAAACACATTGGGGACAAACCATTTTCTTGTTCAGTTATTACACTAAATTCATGTTTACAAACTCATATAAGATCACACACTGGAGAAAAACCTCATTTATGTCAGGTATGTGGAATAGTCTTTTCTCATATTTCTGACTTGAAAAGACACATGCAAACACACACTGGGAAAAAACCATATTCTTGTGAAGTGTGTGGATTATCATTTTCTCAGAGTTCTCATTTAAAAAATCATGTTCAGACAGACACTGGAGAGAAGCCATACTCGTGTGATCTGTGTGGTTCAACATTTTCACGGATTTCACATTTAAAAAGTCACATGCAAACGCACACAGGAGAGAAGCCCTATTCATGTGATGTATGTGGTTCAACATTTTCAGTAAGCACAAGTTTGAAGAAACACATGCGAACACACATTGGTGAGAAGCCTTATTCATGTGATGTGTGTGATTTGGCATTTTCATTGAGTACAAGTTTAAGGAAACAGGAGAGAAGCCCTACTCCTATCTTATGTGTGGTATGGAATTTTCACAGTGTTCAAATTTAAAAAGACACATGGAAATACACACTGGAGAGAAACCACATTCATGTAAAGTGTGTGGTTTGGCATTTTCACAGAGTTCTCATTTGAAAAGTCATGTGCAAACACACACTGGAGAGAAGCCATATTCTTGTGATAGGTGTGGATTAGCATTTTCAAGGAGTTCAAATTTGAAAGTTCACAATCGAACGCACACTGGAGAGAAACCATATTCATGTGAAACATGTGAATTGGCATTTACTTCCAGTTCAACTTTGAAAAAACACATCCGTACCCATACTGGAGAGAAACCATATTCATGTGAAGTGTGTGGATCTTCATTCTTACGGAGTTCACTATTAAAAAGACATATGCAAATGCACACTGGTGAAAAACCATATTCATGTGAAGTGTGTGGTTTAGCATTTGCACAAAGCTCACATGTAAAAAGTCATGTGCTAACTCATACTGGAGAGAAACCATATTCTTGCGAGGTGTGTGAATTGACATTTTCACGCAGTTCAGATCTGAAAATTCACAACCGAATCCACACTGGAGAGAAACCATATTCATGTGAAATGTGTGTTTTAGCATTTTCATCTAGTTCAACTTTGAAAAAGCATGTGCGGACACACACTGGAGAGAAGCCATATGCTTGTAAGGTGTGTGGATCAGCATTTTCGCAAAATTCAAATCTAAAAGTTCACTACCGAATACACACTGGAGAGAAACCATACACTTGTGAACTATGTAAGTCAGCATTTTCTTCCGGTTCACATCTGAAAAATCACATGCAAACACATACTGGAGAAAAACCATATTCATGTGAAATGTGTGGCTTAGCATTTTCTCGGAGTTCACATGTTAAAAGTCACATGCAAACACATACAGGAAAGAAGCCATATTCTTGTGAGCTGTGTGGATTATCATTTTCACGGAGTTCAACTTTAAAAATTCACAGCCAAACACATACTGGAGAAAAACCCTAATTGTGTGAAATATGCTTGTTGGCATTTTCATTCAGTTTAATTTGAATGATACTCATGGAAACACTGAAGGGAAGCCATATTCTTTCAATACGTGTATTCAATATTTGTCCACAATTTGATCATGAGTGCTACTCAGTCTTCAATCGAGTGATGGAAGAAGAAAGAATATAAATTAAATGGTATCGCTTCACCTATACAGAGGTGATTGAATGGTATGGATTCAATTGGTCTATAAAAATGTGATTTCCCAAAAATTCCTCAGCTAACTGAGCTTTGGTCATTACCAGTGTTTTTAACCAACCAGAATCCTTATAGATGCCTTAGCAGCAACAGGTAGAACCTTTTGACCAATCACACCTCAGGTCAAATTCTAGGATGGTAAAAGTCTGCACTACCCGTTTTTCTCTTCTTCTTTCTCACCCCTCCCTATTCTCTCTTACCAAGAAGGGTCTCTTTATACTTTTTACCAAAATAAAGATGATATTGAAAAATCCCACTCTATCCAGCATGATGATACTTGTAAAATCCACAAGGTAGGCTCTCAATAAATGAATAGTTGACAAGCCGGGCTACTGCAGGGTCAAACTCTATTCCTACTTATATTCCAACTGAAGAGGATTGCTGTAACTTTTATATTTTTTATAATGTGAATATAAATCATAAAAAAATATATTTTTCAGTATAAATGTATTCATTACAATTAAATAAGTACTAAGGTATTTCCAAAACATAAAAGACTTGTAAGTTTGGCTCAGTCGGTGGGAGAGTTGCCTAATAATCACTTGATGGTGACTTCAAATCATGGAAGGGAGACATTGATTCTATTCATCAGTTTGATTCAATATGCTGAAACCGACTAGCAGTGAAAAGTTTATTTCTTTAAATTTGGTCGGGATTATTTACTGTTCTTACTCTTATGGTAGAGAAATGAAGTCAACTCCAGCCTTGGAATGTAGTTTAACAAAAAATAATCAACAGATCAAACCCAGCTGACAAAAAGTTCATAATTTGATCTTGAACTTCAACGTAGAATTCAAATAATATTTTCAGGGTCGGATCCAGGATTTTGAGCTAGTGGGGATGTCCCATTACTTCTTTCTACACCATTTGTTTAATTAGATGATGAATATTATAAATTTGTGTTTTAAAGTTGATTTATGATTATTATGGTTTTCATCTAAAAAAAATTCTCTTTCTAGATAATTGGAAAGAAATTTCCTAATCTTGCCTTGGCAGGGGGGAGGGTCTGGACCACTGGTTACCCTGGGGATGCACCTGGTTGTCTATTCTAAATTGAGAACAGTTAGAGAACTCACCAGCCAAAAAAAGATGGGGATATTAGTTCTAGTAATTTATGCATGACAAGACTTCATCTCAGAATTTCAGGCAGCACTTAGATAGATGGAGAATGTATTGGCTGGAATGAGGATCAAAACAACAAAGATGAGGATGTTAGTCTGAATATTCCATGAAATAATAATGTTTTTTCTTGAAACTTCAGACAGTACTATGAAGGTCGGAGAGTGCATTAGCCAATATGCAGTGATCAAAATGATAAAGATGAGGATACTAAATTGAATAATTCATGGGATACCGTTGAGCAGCTCTTATTCAAAATTCTGCAAAAAATGAAATATTTCAAAATCCAAAGTTTCAAAAAAGACACATCACTCATATTAACTAGTGTAAAAGCTTAGTTATCTTCCTTTAACTCTTTAAAAACAAAATTATATTTATTCCACAAATGATGAAAAATGAAATAAGTCTTAATTAAAACTATTATCACAGCTAGACCTCCACACATTATTCACCATATCTTCTGCTTATTCTGTCATTAATCACTATATTTTTGAGTATTCTCTTATAGTTGAAAATGTCATAAAAGATTCCAGCTACCTCCTATGAGTAACACTGTTGAGAAAAAAAGAAAGCGTTCATATTTTTCAATAGCACAGAAAGTTGTGCTATTGGAAAAACTGTATGGAGGTGTCAGTGTGAAAAGTCTTGCAGAAGAATATATGGTTGGAAAGATCAACATGTATGAATTGAAAAAACTGGAAAAACTGTTTAAGTTTATCCATTTCATGATTGTCACTTTCTATTTTCAAACTCAATTCAATAATGAATTTGTTTATTGTGTCCGAACTTGGGGAAAATCCCAGTAAACAATAAAAATGAAATAAAAGGCTTTTTGAATAATTTCAAAACTGCTAATCTAATTAATGGGAGATAAGCAAAGCTCCAAAATTACTCTCCTTACATTACAGGCCCTCATCCTGAATATATCTATTGATATATACAAAAATATTCTGAAATCTGAAATTCATTTGGTCGGAGGCATTTTGGATATGAGGGACTCAACTGCAATGCCAACAATATATTTTGGAACTTCAAATAACACCAGGAGGCCAGGAGAACACATTGGCTAAAACACAATGATCAAAATAACCAAGACGAGGATACCATTTTAAATGATGGATCTTGCAATTAGGATATTATTGTCCTTTGGTCTTCCCTGTGTTTCTTGTTCTAAGATGAAGTATAGTTCATTTTTCTATGAATGAGTTGGACTAATGTACCTATTAGAAACTGATAACATGGGTTTATTCAGTTTTCAAGTTGGTTTAGCTAGCTATATGCATATAGGATGCACCAATAAAGCTAGCTGGCTGAAATTCAAACATTTACTTCATTTTATGTCTGGAGAAAATATTTTTTGCCTTTACAAAATCCCTTCCCCACCACCAAATCAGTTTATAGTGGGGGGGATTCAATCTCCAATTAAAGCTTATGCTAAATTGGTCCCTTAGTTTATTCATGCTTGTTTTTTTTAAAATTCCAATCTTCCTTGTGATCAAAGCCTCCCAAAAAGTGAGAGAAGTTGCTTATTCATCAATCACCCCTTTTTCCAATTTTTGTAATTGATCACTCCAAACAAGTCATGCTGCCAGAAGATGTTGGTCACGAGACGGTTTCTATTGAGTGATTAACCAGACTTATCTTTGTTGCTTCAATCAGAACAATAAATAATCTCAGAATTTCAGACAACACTAATATGGTTAGGGAGTGTTTTCATGCTGAAAGATAATGATCGAAACAAAAATCAGGAGAAAAGTTTTGAATTATATCAATTCAGAACTGGAATTTAAATGAATATACTTGTTTACATAATGAATGTAGCAGTGACAATGTTTCCTCTCTTTTGGAGAGTGTATCAGTAGCCAAAGGGTAATAATGGAAACATCAAAGTTGAGGACACTGGTTTGAATGGAAGAATTGTAATCACCATAAAAATCTGGGAAGGCAAGAGAAAATATCAGCTGAATCATACAGTATCTCACCAAAATGAGAAAGATGGAGACATTAGTTCAAATAAGTAATGATGATATCAATCGGTGCAAAAATAATTGCATTTTCTGTTATTTTAAACTCAGATGCTTATTTTTGAATAAAATATCATTTATCTGTGTTCATGAAAAATATCTTTTTAAAGTGTGATTTGCGCTTTATTTAAGCTGAAAGTTTTTTTTTCATTATTTTTTCTGGTTTATTTGATTCTGTCAAATCAAAGATGGAAAAAAAGCAGATTCCTGCAATTTTTTTTCAGTTCAAAATGGGACATAAGGCAGCAGAAACTGCTTGCATTATCAACCAAGTAAGTCAATAAACATGTTGCTCAACATTGATTCCAAAAATTTAGAAACTAGGATGAGAGCCTGGAAGACTTGGATGTCCTGTGATTGAAGACATCTAGTCAAGGGCCATTATTGAGGTGAACCCATGCAAAATAAGTTAAGATGTTACAGAGGAACTAAATGTTGACCATTCAACATTTGTTTAACATTTAAACCAAATTGGAAAAGCAAAAAAGCTTGATGTGTCTAGCGATCGAACCTGAATGAAACACTTTAGACAGAAACCGATAGAAGTCAATGATTCCTCTTTACTTTAATAACCTAAGTGTGCCAAAAACACATTATAAGAAAACATTGAAAGAGAAAAAAGATGAAAAATGGAATGAAATTCTGGAGACGAGAAAGTAGGCAGCTGAAAGCAAAAACAAGAACGTTTTACTCTTATTCTGAAGTTGTGTTATTTTTCCAGTGTTTTCTTTCCTTTTTCATAAAATTTTTTTCAAGTTTAAGGGTTTTTTTTATTGTGTGTTCAGTTTTCTCATTTTTGCCTCTTGTTGGTTGTTCCTTTGATTTTGCTGCCTTGTCTGCCAACGAAGTCAATCCTGGTCAATAGCTATCAGAAATGGCACTTCAACTGCACCCGATCCTGTGGTATTTATCAGAATATTTTAAATGAAATATTTTCATCAGGGGAGACTACGGCTAGTTGGACCACAAGCTTATACTTGGAACCAAAAGAGTTTTGAATCATTTCTTTTGTTTACTTTTAGTCACCTTCAGCAAGGTCTGTCAGCCACTTTTCAAATCAAAAGGTTAGTAAGAAGAGAGTTATCTATACTACAAAATTAAGAACAGTAAAAAAAAAAATGTAGAAATAGTTTACTGATGTCAAAATTGTGAAGTTGGAAAACCTAAAACATAACATGTTTAAAATGAAGACTAAAAATGACTAAAAAAGCAATAAAAAAATGAGAATGACTTCTAAGAGTTAGATACACTAAAATGATCAGCAAAAAGAGGATTAAAAAAAGACTAAGATTAACATTAAGTAAGGCACTTGTTCACTCTGGATTTAAAAATGTTCAGATTGTACTCATCAGAAAAACATCCAGAAAGCAGTTTATTTCATATTGCAGATTTCTTGAGAAGAAGCTATTTGTATGGAACTTGCAGTGATTCCTTGATATATCAAAAAAGTAGAGACTTGCCTTGATTGCAGACTGAGTTTAATCAGAAAATTCCTGGAAGGAGATACTAAGGAGTATTGTTTGTCTGAACCCTTTCAATGGAAGTAATGTTAGAAAAGTGCCAAACTTACATTATGACGATGAGATGGTGATTGGATGGTGGAAAAGGCTCATCACCTACGAGTCCATGCAGTTGCTCCTGTAATCTATTATTTGTGGAAAGTGCCTGATTAGAAAAGCCCACCCAGATATGTGTGCAATCTACTTTTGGATGGATTTGGCTCTTATAGAGGTACGATAGTGCTTTAGGTGTTAGCAAACCTTCTCAATTGGTAAAAAGTTCCTACCATTTAAGCTGTGTCCTTGGCAGCAGAATAGTGTTGAAGCCAAGGCTGATATTCTCATAAATTCTGTACTTCCTAAGATGGCCAATCAATTTTTATGTTATTGTCTTCCTACATGTCTGTAGTTCATATTTTGGTATGATAACCCTGCCTATCTTGTAGCTTCATGATAGTTATCACTCTTCAAACTTGCCTCTGTTTTAAACTAGAAAACACCGAGGGAATGCACACAGCTGGCTATGGACAAAATTGTGTATGGATCCATCCCAAATTCAATCTCTTCATGTACTATTATCTCCCCTACGTCCTACCTAACTGTTCGCAACCACAAAATATCTCTCGGTCACAAAAAATGTTCTCTCAGTTCACACAATATCTAAAATATTTTGCAATGAGATTTCATTGAAGGATACTCAATTGACTATGGAAGATATGATCAAATTTTGGAGAGGATCCATGCACAATTACCCACATCATAGTAATCAGTTCATACAGACGTTTCATTTTAAAACATGGGTTTATGACGTTTGGCTGCAAATAGCTCAAAATTATTTGCTCAGCATGTAATATCCTTTCAAATGATATGCCAACACTTGATAAAAAAAATTGTTTCTCACTCAGGCATCACAGTGAAAATCCACCAGTTTTGAATTTTCAATTTGAATTAAGCTACAAGACTGAAAAGATTATCATGTATTAATGTTTTCAAATTGACCCAGTCAATATTCTGGTACCACCACCGTATGGCCACCTTAGTTGGTACCAAGATCTAGATTGGCCCAGTGACTACGTAGTCTCATGGGTAAGTTGCCCTCTTTGTGTTGGAATCTGGTTAGTATATGTTGAAGATTTGTTTTGAAATGGTGTTTGAAATTGATATTTCATAAAACTAGCAAAGGCTCACCATAACATTTGAAGGATAATGACTCAGTTTCACTTGATATTGCGGCTTCTCATCCACATCCAGCCATTGTGCAGTTTCCCTCTGTTCATCATACAAAATACATTTTTCTTCACAAATGATTACACAATGCAATTTCACAACTGAATATAATACATCCAGTTCATTTTATCTAAAAGGAAGCCATTTATAAATCTTTTTTCTGGTCAGTCATTCACAAATGACTTGAAATATTTGACATGCTGAAGTTTCTCCAACTGAGGTTTTTGGATCATTTTCCACCACTGATTCAAATGGTTGGCATTGATATTTTGACCACCAATCCTCCTTGTTTTCTACACAAAAATACTCACTTGCAAATTTTTAAACCAAATCTTCAATGTCTAGTTATTACCAGCATTTATATTTCTTGAAGATCTAAAAAGAAATGAAAGGTGAAAATCTTGATCTGAAAAGCTCTCAATATCTGCATGAAAGATTAATTTTTTTCCACTTTTTTATCAAAAATCTACAACTATCAAAATATCATACACAGGAAAATGGTGAATAAATCAAGTGTCAGACATGCAGTTTTTTGCTGAACAAGATAACTTTTTGAAGATTGATAGAAAAATGATGAAACATAGGCTTCTTTGATATATGTTTTATTTCCAGTGTGTTTGCATATGAGATTTCAAATTCCAACTCTGTGTGAACGCAGACCCACACACTTCACAAGAATAGGGTTTCTGTCCAGTATGTGTTCGCATATGTCTATTCAAATGTTCAGTGCATGAAAATGCAGATCCACACAGTGTACAGGAATATGGTTTCTCTCCAGTGTGTGCTCGCATGTGGATTTTTAAACTTGAACTCAGTGAAAATTCAGAACCACATATACTACAAGAATAGGGTTTTTCCCCTGTGTGTGTACGCATGTGAATTTTCAAGCTTGAACTTTGTGAAAAAGCAGATCCGCACACTTTACAAGAATAAGGTTTTTCCCCCGTGTGTGTCCGCATGTGTCTTTTCACAGATGAGAACTGAGAAAATGCAGATCCACACACTTCACAAGAATATGGTTTTTCTCCAGTGTGTGTTTGCACATGCCTCTTCAAATCTGAGTTCTCTAAGAAGGCTGATCCACACACTTTACAGCAATATGTCTTTTGGCCAGTATGCATTCGCATGTGCCGATTGAAATGTGACTTATCAGAAAATACAGATGCACACAATTTGCAAAAGTAAAATTTCCCTCCATGGTGATTTTCCATGTGTTGTTTTAAAGATGAACTTTCTGAAAATGCAGATCCGCAAACCTTGCAAAATAATTGTTTTTCTACAGTGTGTGTTTCCATATGGATTTTCAAATGTGAATTCTCTGAAAAAGTAGATCCACACACTATACAGCTGTACGATTTTTGTTTAGTGTGAATTTCCATGTGTTGTTTCAAGTTTGATCTGGATGGAAAAGTAGATCCACACACTTCACAAGCATAGGGTTTAACTCCTGAATGCGATTGTAAGTGTTTTATCAAAAAGTTCTTCTTTGAGAATGCAGATCCGCATTGGTCACATACATATGGTTTCTCTCCAGTATGTGTTCGCGTATGTCTTTTCAAAGAGGAGTTACTTGAAAATGCAGATCCACATTCCTCACAAGAATATGGTTTTTCTCCAGTGTGTGTTCGCATATGTTTTTTCAAAGATGAGTTCTGTGCAAATGGAGTTTCACATATCTTACAAACATATGGTTTTTCTCCAGTGTGTGTTCTTACATGCATTTTCAAATGTGAATTTTGAGAAAATGCATATCCACACACACTACATGCATATTGTCTGTCCCCACTGTGAGTTACCATGTGTTGTTTCAAAGTTGTAATTCCTGAAAATGAAGATCCACAAACTTCACAAGAATAGGGTTTCTCCCCAGTGTGCGTTCGCAAGTGGCTTTTCAAAGATGAACTTTGTGAAAATGCAGATCCACATATTCCACAGGAATATGGTCTTTCCCCAGTATGTGTTCTTATATGTCTTTTTAATGCTGAATTTTGTGAGAAGGTTGATCTGCACACTTCACAGGTATATGGTTTCTCTCCAGTATGTGTTCGCATATGCCTTTTTAAATTTTCATTTACTGAAAATGTTGATCCGCATACTTCGCAAATACACGGTTTCGCTTCAATATGTATTTGCATATGACTTATCAAATCTGAATTATCAGAAAATGTAGATCCACATTCTTTACAAGAATATTGATTCTCCGTAATGTCTTCCTCCATAGGTAATTTTAAAGGTGGAGTTTGTAAAAATGTAGATTCACACCCTTCTATAGTATAGATTTTAATATCCAAATTTCATAAAAAATATACTGAGATGTTTCCATGTTTTCCTTCAGGCTTGTCACCAGTGGAAATTAGAGAATCAAAACTCATAATAACAAAATCTCCACTGAGAGGTAGCATCTATCAAAAGAAAATACAGATTATTTGAAAAATGAATAACACAGCAAATAAGGTTTACATTCTATTAACATTGTTTGGATTTGTAAGAAAACTTCATTAACTGCATTGCACATTATAGTCTGATTTTAATGACAAAATCCAATATGAAACCCATTCTTTTATTTCTAATTGAAAGAATTTGGCTTGTAGACAAAAAAATTGATGTACTCAGTTGATGTCTTCCCAACTTTTAAAGGTTTTTCTAACAAATGTTCCAATGAACTGAATTAATGAAAATGTGAAATATCAAATCCATTGAAAATAGATACTGAGATAGATTATCTGAACCTCACGCTTTTATCCTGTTTATTTTGACTGTAGGCTAACATTGTTATTCTGAAGAATTACATCATTACTGGTATCTTTTGTGTCAATTCTGACTTATTATACCAAAGATGAGCTGTGATAGCCCTGCCTTAATCTAAAATCTCATGATAGATGGAATCCTCCATATTCTACTGACTATGCAACAAAACCTTCTGAAGATGGATCTTTGTCTTTTAAATGTTAACATTTCACTAAGAATCCTATCTTTCAAGAAGAAGAAGAAGAAAAAAAAGAGCAGGTCTGGTTAGTCCTTCAATAGAAACTGCTACATGACCAATGCCATTTGGCAGCATACCATTTGATCAATGAATAAGTTACTTTTCTCACCTTTTGTAGCACCACTACAGAAGTTTGAATTATCAAAAAACGAGAATGAACATAGGTAGACATAAGTTAAAGGGCCTATTTAGCATAATTTTTTTCCTGTTTTTTGAACACTCCAAAACTAAATTTGATGGCTGATCTAAAAAAAAAATAAATTGAAAAAACTAACATTTAAACTGTTAGAGCTACAAACTCTGGCTGAGACAGTTTGCATTTACTTCACAATAATGCTTTTTGGAAAGGCATAAATCTATTTCCTTTTCCTCCCTAACTATGGCTGAACAACTAGGAAGACTGAGATCTTTAGCCTTGATTGCCAACCAGCCAAGGAAACAGACAACTTTGATTCCAAACCAAGGAGTAGAGCCTCCTTATGGCCTGCAACAAGTTGTTGAGTGCTAAGAGCATTGTATGACACACAGTGCATCCTGGTCTGACTCTTACTGTCTTGCCTGTGTGTAGCTGCTGGACCTAGGCAGATAGAAATCAAAGAGGGAGAGAGACAATGTGTGCAAATCTCCCTCACTATAATCCAAGTTAAGCACAATAACTTTAGACCATTTTGGGCACCACAACTGTGGTCCCATTCAGAACTGAAGACATAGTAGACTCCGAGCATGAAAGACAAACATCTCCTTCCACAATCCCCTATTTCTGAGAGTTTGGATCTGCGACCATTACAAATTGAAAAACAAAATCAAGAAACCATTTTTTAACTGTAAATCACTGACCAACTATGACACTCAGCAGAAGTTTCCATCTTTGTTTTTCTGCCTTTGACTGATTTGATATTGATAATATTCTGAACCAAGTAATGATAGGAAATGGGTGGGAAGTTAATCACAACCAGAATATAGGGGATAAGTCAGCTAAGAATCACTTATAAGTGGTGAATACACTCTATCTCCTTTCTAAAAGGGTATATCTAATAATTCAATATCAAGACCCACCTGAATTCCAGTGGAGAGAAGCTCAAATCAATTTTTAAAAAAAGGATTTTCAATTGACCACTGAAATGCTTTTGTCTCATTCATTAATTTTTCACAGTTATTCCGCCACACAAGTTAAATATTTTTCTTAGCGGGAGACATGGGAGAGAATGAAGAAAAGTGCAGCCGACTCATATCATGTCATCTCACTAAATCATATTGTATCCTTGTGGCTCAGTAGCATATGCTTTGTGGCCTAGTATTAGTCCATGGCCTTGTGGTTGGGGACCACTTCTATAGAACTGAGTACCGATAAGCTTGTAACAGTATCACATTACACATTTGGCTGTAAAACTATTAGTTACCAGTAAACAATAAAAAGGGTCACCAATAGTAAAAGATTGAGAAACACTGACTCAAATTATCAATCCCTAAGAGAAGCAGTCATAATTTCATTCAGAAACTATCAACCAAAACTGTCAACATGTGTCTTCAGTTTCTAAGTGAGTGTGGTTGGCTATGTACAAGTGACATCAATAGAGCTAGAGGGCTGAAAAATTAAGCATTTACTCCTAATCTTGTTAAGAAAAAAAACATTTTTTTGTGTTTGGAAAATTCCCTCCACTCCCAAAAGTTTTTAGGATATATCCTTTTGACAATGTAAGTTTATACTAAATTGGTCCCTTAGTTAGTGTCTGGCAGCATTCACATTTGTTTTCAAATATTAGACTTTTTTTAGTGATCACCACCCAACTAAAGGCGAAAGAAGTAATTCATGAATTGATCACCTCTTTTTCCAATTTTTTAAATGATCACCCTCAGCACAGTATGCTGCCAAAGATGTTGGTTCCATGACTATTTCTACTGAGTAACTAATCAGATCTGTTTTTGATTATTAGATAAAATATTTTAATTCATTACAATTAATTTTGGGGGAACTATTCACCTTCATCTTAATTTTTGTCACTTTTTATTGCAACTATACTCTGACGGGTTTTCTTTCAGCAATAAGTAAATGAACCGGATGAATCAGAATGAAGAATAAGTTCCTGGTGAGACTTGAGGGACACGAGTTCAAGTCTCACAGGGAGCCTATTCTTCATTCCAGTCTATACTATTTATCTATTTATTCACAGCTGAAGGAAAACCCACCTAATGCAGTTGGGATTAAAAGCAACAAAAATTGAAAGAAAGATAAAAAAAAAAAGTAGCACGAAAAAAGAATTATAACAATTACACCTTTTTTTTTTTTACTTAAATGAACTTCATTTAATTTCAAGATTATGTATTTTATCAATGGCAATGTATACAATCTGTGTATGTAGCTTTTAACCTATTTTCTGAAACATTTGTCAAAAGAAAAATATATTAAGAAAAAGTAATGATTGATACGTTCATAAATAAAATTAATAATAAATGTTTCATTAACTCAGTTTATATTTTAATAGATATAACATTACCTTTTGTAATCTTTTACCTAAAATCCCCTAAAGTGAGTTTTGACATTCAATCTGTATGTTGTGTTGAAAATCAAAGAGAAAGGGATTGTTTGTGGTCAGAAAATAAAAGCAAGTGGTAATGATAGAATAGACTTATCCTATGTAACATTGAATGGTTTCTATTTCCCAAGAATGTATCAGTGAGGAACTTGGGAATTCAACACCTTCACAACAGTTTGTTTGGTTCTATAAAAATTAACCATAAATGATTTGACAATAGAAATGTATTGTAATTGATTTTACTAGAGAAATGCATTAAAAACTAGGAAGAAAAGAATTAGCTGTTAAGAATTAAAGAAAGCATTACAGGTGGAATGGGGTTATGTATGATTGAATGGGTCATTATTATGAATGGGTTATTACGTATGATAAGAAATAATTTCACCACTGAAATATACTGTCAATTTAGGGTAAAGGGTATGGAGGTCAAAAAGTAAGAAAAGCGTTACTGTCTGAGTAAGACTATTATATGTATAATTTATTTTGATAACTAGATGAATAGGTATTCTTTTGCAAATTGTTGCCAACTGAGTCATAATGTACAATGTGTTGTAAGTGCTTAAAAATATTTATGTCTTGAGGCACCTAAATCTATAAGAATTAAATTACTAAATTAATAATGATTAAATCAAGTATTAGAGAAGGGATTATACCATTTCTTAAAATCATTTATATATATTTATTTTACAAATACCAAATTATTGAACTTAATTAAAGTATCAGGGATGGTATTGGATCATATGAAATATTAGAGATGGGAATAACATTGGATGTATTTATAGATATAGGTTTATTTATAATCAAGTTAATAAATTAAAATGAAATATCTCCTTACTTTTCATTTTCCTCAAGATGGAGGAGAAATCCTTCAATTTCTTTCTCTTATCAAATCCACCAGGCCAAGTTCTACAGGAATTCAGAATTATTTTTTTATTTTTCAATATGGACAACCACTGTTGTTCCCATCTCTATTATTCAATTTAATTCAGTCCCGTCTCTAATAATGGTACTTGATTCAATTCATTGGTTTAACATTTTGTGTGAACTTGATAAAACAAATAGTGTAATCCTTTCGGTAAAACTTTTAAAAATCTTTATTTTGGTAATTTCATCCTAATAAATTGAGGCGTATTACGACACGGACGTTTTTAGTCACTTGTGGCCTACCGTACCTGGATATTTAAATGGATGACTCAGCCAGCGACCATTTGCGAAAGAATGCCGTCAAATGTAAATGCAGCATAAATAATCTAGATGTTTTCGAACAGTAACACTAAAAATGATTATGATTCAATAATTTTAAATTCAAAATAGTTTATATTTGCACTTGCTGGGTAAAAAAAGATTCTACAAAATTATCAGTCTTTCTACTTACCGTCTTTATTCCCAGGTGTGTAAAAAAAACGGACTTGATAGAAAGCTGTAGAATGGACCGACCGGAACATCGCACTAACAACGTCACGTTAGTATCGTAAAACAAACAAGGAATGAGTTCAGTAGTCTGGAATTATAGCTTTTTTTCGCTACAATTCTTTTTTCAAATTTGATCGATTTGTTAAAATTCTTAAAAAATCTATTCACATAATTTCTGAAATTTTCGTCCAATTCTTCATAATAATGTGGAACTTACCAAAAATTGCACGAAAGAAACAGAAAACAAGATGCAAACTTAGGAGGAAGAATATCACCTAATGATAACGTTATGATAAAAACGGAAATCACCAAGCGGTGTGTGCCATGAATTAGTCCCTCGTGTAAAAAACGTACAATGCAATTGTTCAGATTAGAATTATAGAAATTTGATCTGGAAGAAGATTAACGCATTTGCAGTGGCTGAGGCAGTTGCATATTTTCAATTGGAAGGTGTTCGAGACCCACTGAAGATCAGTATTTCAAATGCTAGCTTTCATGGATTTGGAATATTGGCATAACAAAATCTTCCTTTCCTGCAATCGATAATAATTTGCCTTCGTACTAAACTAGGATTTGTCCACATACATCAGAGATCAAAACGGTCAACATACGTTTCTCCAGTTTTTGAGTGATTCTATCTATCTGTTCGGCGCATACAAGCCGCACTAATGGAGCTAATGGGATGAAAAATTTAAACATTTTCTCTTTAGTCTTTATTATATCTCCAGAACGTTTTATCTTATATCCCGTCAATTAATTTTTTTTTAGGGGGGGGGGGTTGCAATGTAAGTTTATGTTGAATTGGCACCTTAGTTTGTGTCCAACAGCAATCACCCTTATTTTGTTTTTTTGCTTTTCGGGTTGTTTTTTTTTAGTCGGGCTTTTTAGTGATCCCCCAAAAGGCTAGAAAAGTAAATTATTCATTGATCACCCTTCTTTCCAATTTTTAGTTGATTACCCCAAATACGACATGCTACAGAACAACATTGGTCATGTACAGTTTCTATTGAGTGACTATTCAAATCTTTACATTATCTTTTTTATTAACAAGGATGAGTCAATAATTGTCCGAACTTTTGGTATAATAGTTCATTACAACAACAGTATAAGACTTACAAATACATTTTTTTACATTATTCTCTGCTTGCTTTGCAATGCACTTTGTCCAGAGTTCCACAAGTTTTGATATACCCTCAAAAATGTTTTGGTTGGTCACTCCTCAGTCACGTATGCACTGCGTCTTTCACATCTTGGTCCATGGCAAATCGATGACCTAAGCGTCTTCGATAAGACCAAACAGATGGTAACCTGGGGGGTCGAGGTTAGGACTTACGGGAATGCCCCAATACCTCGAATCCAAGTTCCCGAAGCGTTTGAACGGTGTAAGCTGTAGTATGTAGGCACACGTAGACAATAAATGCCGGCATTTGCTTCGAATTGGAGGCCCATTCAGGAACTTTGCAATCCATTTATACACACTTTGCGGTTTCAAAACACTGTTCCCATGTTGTGGTGAAAACGTTTGATGGATTATAGTTCCTGGTACACCTTCTAATGAAAAACGGATCACTGTTCTTTGTTATTTCATCGTGCAAACTGAGAGCAGATAGGCTATGCTTGCTCCAAGATTGCACAAAAGCAACTGTGAACTGATTATTTGATAACAAATGTTTGTAGAGATGACAGACACACCACAATCCCAAATGCGCGCGCAGAACCCATTATAGTCAACATAAAGAAAAATATAACAAAAGTGAGGATACTGTCTCATCCTCGTATATATATATATATATATATATATATATATATATATATATATATATATATATATATATATATATATATATATATATATATGAAGCATTGTCGACCTTCATTGATCAATTTTTTACTAGTATTTTCTTTCTTTCATTTTGATTTTGGTTGCTTTTTATTGCAATTTGCTCAGGTCGTCAGCCTCAACTAAAAAGACATATAAGATTGGCAGTTTGGGGAAAGGGTTGAAATGTTTTGATTCTCCAAGACCAAACTGATATAGGTACTTGACCCCAAACTATACCACCAATAGTTACGATTGATTTTAATCGATTATTCAAAAAAAAAAAAAAAATTGCGACTAATTCTTTGTGCATTCATCAAACCATAGTTATCTCCAGGAATTTGTTAAGTATTGACGGAAATTTCTTTTTTTAAGCTTTTAGGAGGGGCCATTACTTTCCACCCGTCATACGGAGATACAGGTTCCAAAGTATTCATTTAGAAGATTTATATTAATATAAAAATATAACCTTGTTTAACATACTAGAAATACACATGCGCTCTTTCTCTTTCACCCCTTCTCTCATTTATCTATTTACCTTGAATTATAATAACTAAATAAAATACACTTGAGAATTTGCCAAAGGCTGAACATTTTTCCTTGAATGGCCGGAATGAGATAAAATGAACAATTTTTCCGTGGGGATTATCCCTTTTTTACACTAAATGGCGAGAATTCCCAGAAAAAGGTCCAATGTTCTGAGGAAAAACAAAACAAAAAACAACAAAACATTTATTCAGGGGAAGCCAAGAGATAACAGGACAGTCCGACAAAATCTCCCGATGAAACAACACGTATACATGAAAACGCAACGACCCAATTACAAGTGTCTTGATTACAAACTTTCAATTTACACATTGAATAGACATTACATTCACTACACATTACAAAAATCATTTCTCTTATGTGTTTAAAATTCATGTTAATGAATGAATAGTTTAGCATTTTTACTTTAGAAAACTTCGTCGTTTATTCCTGTGTGATTTGTCTCTCTTAGCGTATCTTCCTCCTCCTACTTAGCTGAATGACAACACCCACATTCCCTACGAAGTAGCAGTAAGCACACACCAATTCTAATCCGTGGGAACCTTCTGATACAATAAATCCGATCTCAAGTGAGTCAACAACAATGCCAATTATAGAAAACCCCACAAACCCTTTAGAGAGTTGGTATTATCCGAACCTTAACCTCAATTTCCACTTTTGACATTTTAATAACGGTGACCCACAAGAAAAGAAACCCCGGCTGAGGGTGCGCGCGGGTCTGCCAGGGGATGTGCACGTGCGAAGCTTTTCGTCTCACAGTTATTGATATAACAGAAAAGTCTAGATAACAACCTTGAGTTATTATGTTTTCTTTTATTTGTTATTTTCAGATAGCAATTCGGTTAGGATTTGGATAACACTGAATCTGAATAAGGAACATATTAGTAATATCAAGGAAGCAGCCTAACAACCTTCACTGATGAAGTGAAATAACCGAATACTTTGAAGTTGTACTTACGACAAACCGCAAGTCATGGTCCAGTTTATCATTATTCTTGCATTATAAATAGAACCCCTTCCTAAAGGCTTGAAAATCCCCCCCCCCCCTAAAAAGTGAGAAATTTCCAGGAGTAATTAGGTGTTATGGATTGAAAGCACCCAAGATTACTTACGAAAGTTTTTTTTAATTTCTTTTTTTCCCCCCGAATATTTGACTAAAACTGATTTGGTAAGTGTTTGCTATCTGTTCGTCAATCAAATATCAAAAAGAGGTGAGCGAATACGTTGACGTATGCGTCTGCTACAACTGCTGTTTTACCCCAATCTTGAAACCACGAATTGGGTTTTTAGTCGCAGAGAAATATGAAATGCAACTTCATTCTATTTTTTTCTTTGTAGGTTCCTATACTTTGAAATAATGGATGGGGACTAACGAAAAAGTCCTCATACATAAATTGAGATAAAATAATATTATTGCCCGGGGGAAAACTATACATTTTGAAAAACATAAGAAATCATTTGAAATTTGAACATAGTGTCCTGTGTCTGCCCTCACCAACCGCGGTCAAATCTTTATTCTTCTCCCAATCTAAACGTGTTATTCTCAACAAATGCATTGGTAAGTCTTTTTATGCAGCCGACTAATTTTCATTTATCACCGGTTCTTTGCTATTCCCGCTTTTCATCGTCGGCAGGCGATGCGTATTACGCCGTTTTTTATAACGTCAACATTAGATTATCGTGATGAATTGAATCAAAATCCCAGACTGGAAAAGAAAATCGTAAATTGCCCAAATTTGAAAGAGAATCTTTGGAAAAAACAAGCCATTAATTATTCTGCACGACTGAATCCATTTTTTGTGTTGCAACATTCCGACCCGATCGATTCTACCGCCTTCTATGTCCTCTCGCATCTATTTTCCACCTTTTTAAAAAATATTTTTCTCATCACTATTCTTATTCCACGTCTGAAAAAAAAAAAGGTAAGTAGGAAAAACCAACTGATAATTCCGTTATAATCATAACTTTATTCATGTAGTAAAATGTTATCTATTTTTTTCTAATTTAAAATTACTAATTTCTAATCACATCGTTGTTACTCAGTCAGAATTGAAGTAAAACATGTCCGTTTAGTCTCTCAATACGAGGAACCGTTATGTGACAAATGTCTTTGGGCAGTGTGCCATGTTGGGAGTGATCAATTAAAAACAATGGAAGGGGTATGTCAATGGGTAAGTTACATCACTCACTCCGAACGCTGCCGGGCACAAACTAGGAATCAACTCAGCAGAAACTGGAATTGAAAACTGAACCCTCCACTATAAACCTATTTACGAAGCAAGCCAGACCAACTTGGAAACTGAAGAAACCTATGTTGACAGTTTTGGTTAATCGTTTCTGAAAATGTCATAACTTTAGTTTTCTGACTAACAAAAAGTTATTGGAAATTCTTTTTGAAAATAAGTGCTAATAAAACAATATCTAAATATAAGAATTATTGTTTCAATAAAGTAAAATATTTTTTATTACTAAAAGTCAAATAAATGAAAATATTACATATTTTATGAATATTTTACTCATTTTATTACTATAAATTTGAATATTGATTATTTTACTACTATAAACTAGATGAAAGAAAATATTACATATTCCATTAAAATTTCACTCATTTTTTCGCTATAAATTAAATAAATGAAAATAAATATTTCATTACAGTTCCACTCATTTTATTATCATGAATTGAATTATTATTTATTTCATTGAAAAATTTTTCTTGTGACTTCTTTTTTCCTGCTCAGAGACTAAACTGATTTTTTTTCTATTACATTTTTTCTTATTGCACATTAGTGTACATTATGCCTCATTCCATAACTTTTTTCCAGTCACTATTATTTCAAATCATTTTTAGATCTTGAGAAAAGTATAATTTCATTTTTAAAGTTTCTTTAACAATTTAAGTAAATTATACAATTAGAGATCCAATTCTGTCAGTAAGGCTTGCTTTGTCATGACTTTGGATAATCCCTTTACTATTGATATTCAGTGCATTTCTATGGTAAATCATTTTTATTAGTTAGAAACCCTCAACCAAATCTGTCAAAATAAATTTCTTCGGTTTTCAAGTTCCTATGTATGTAATCACTTATACAACCCATACCATAGGAGCTACAGGACTGAAATTTTCAACATTCACGTCTTGTTGTGTCTGTAAAAAATATTACTAGTGTTTTTTTAAACTCCCTCCCCTAAATGGGTTCTTGGTGAGGGGTTCCAATTTACAATGTGAGTTTATGCTGAATTGGTTACTTGTATATGCTCTCTTATTTTTTCGAATTCAAACTTATTAATGATCCAACAAAAGGCTAGTGAAGTAACTTATTTACTGATCACCCCTTATCCTAATTTTTTGATTGATCACCCCTGAACTAGCATGCTGCCAAAAGACTTTGATCACATCACTGTTTCTACTGACTGACTAACCAGACCTGTTTTTTATTACTTTTTAGACTCATTCTAATTTTTAGTTGTTTTTTTGATCAAAATTTAACTTATGCTGGTACATCAAGTGTAAAATGATTTACAATAAACAAATAATACAATATCTTCTTTTTTAATTTCAAAATCAAAACTGAGATTTATATCAAATAAAAAAAATCATTTTTCTTTTTTTTTTTACTAAAAATCAGACAGACACTGCCATGCCAGCCTTAGTACTCAAATGAATATAGTAAGTACAAAAGTAGCCAAACTAGCTTTTTTAATGGTGATTGGTCAAAGTCAGCTCCAATGATACAATCTGTTTTTGACTGTGGGGTCATTAAACTTTCCCCCCAAAAAACTTTGTTATTCATTCATGACTTGATACACGTCAAAATGTGCAATCACTCCCCGCAGAACTTTTGATAGATTTTTTTTTTTTGAGTGTCATCGGCTTTTTTTTCTCATTTCAAACTCCCATAAAACTAACACAGAGCTTATAAGTGTTTCATATACATAATAAGGTTTATCATGATGATAATTGTATTGTTGTTGTTGACTTTTGGTTGGAAGAGTTACTAAATTTATTTGTAAAGTTTAAATAATTATTAAGTACTATCAACATGTTTCTGTTAGCTCTTGCATGGTACCTCTCGATGCCAATACTAACTGTCAGCCTAGAACCAAAATTTATTTCATCGTTAAACAAAGATGAAACAAAGATGAAACAGGATATTTACTAACAAAATTTATTGTCTCTTTGATATTATTTTTAGGGTCTTTTTCCTTAGTTCCCCACCTAAAGCTGACAGCCATAAATTTGAAGTATGGAAGCCTAAAAAAAAAGTTATATTTTTTTTCTCAGCAAAAAACCCCAAAATGCAATTCCTTTTGATGCTAAACATTTCTTATTTTTTCCTCGGTTAAAGTTACAAAAATCTGAATTTGACTGATCTGTAACCCAAATTGAACAAATGCAGGTTTTTCTTTTTAGTTTTCAAAATGTTGTTAAATAAAATTCTCCTACAAGAAATTTACAGGGGGTTTCGAGCAATGAAAAAGATTATTCATATTTTATAAATTAACATAGAAAATTTTTTGATACTTTTTTTGAACTCAAATGTTAGATAGATATTTACTTTATTTTCGGCAACTTTTTAAAACTAAAAGGAAGGCTGATATTATTATCAGAGCAAAGCCAAGATTTACTCACAGAACCCATTTGGTTAGGACGTCTGCACCATTCACAGTTTCCTCAATCAAAGTTGCCTAATAGATTGTCAGATTGTGCTGAAATTTAGTACTGGAGACTTTTGTATCCAGACATAACTTTGAAATACATCAAACTATAAAAAGTACTCTCACTTTGGCTACAGCTTCTGTCGTTTTTGCTTAAAAAATTGATTTCCTGCCATTTTAAGTGCAGAGACTCTAAATCAGTCTAAAATATTTGTGCGCATAGAGATAATTAAAGAATATTCTGTTAGAAATTCAATTTATGCAGATCTGTTGACTCAGCTCCTTTTATATTAATGGAACTCTCACAATATGATGAAGTGTTTGGATAATTTAGTTGTGTTGTAAATAAAACCTGATTTTCATCCACGATTGTATGTAACCATCTAGAGTGAAATATCCTAAGTCTTCAAGCATTTTTTTTTTGGATAAAACGCAATTTTCTGGGAAAAACTTAGTGACTGAGTAGTTAAACCAATCTCAGTTAATATAAAATATCTATTAGTAACACCATAAAAAGTATAGAAAATATTAAAAATAAACTAATTATGCTATATGATATGCAGTTATTAATTTTTTTCATTAAATCTGATTATCTTGCTAACATCAATATTTAGATGTAAAGTTGCTTTATTTTTTCAATTATCCACATCTTATTTTGACAGATGCTACATCTCCGTGACTATTTGGTTCAATATTCAAATTCCAACTGATGACCAACATAAGGAAAAAAGCCCAAAGGAGAATACTGGACATCTGTGTATTTGTGTTTTCATTAAAGTGAGCTGTCAAAATCTTCATGATAACATACTATGGAAGGGCATGAGTCTACATTTTCACATAGTTCACCTTTAAAATTATCCATGGAAAAAGACACTGTAGAGAAACATTATCCTTGTAATGAATGTGAATCTGTATTTTCTGATAATTCAAATTTGAAAAGACACATGCGAATACACACTAGAGAAAAATTATACAACTGTGAAGTGTGTGGATCAGCCTTTTTAAAAAATTTATATTTGGTAAGGCATATGCGAACACATACTGGAGAGAAGCCGTATACTTGTGAAGTGTGTAGGTCTGCATTTTCACAGAACTCATCATTAAAAAGACATATACGAACACACACTGGGGAAAGACCTTACTCTTGTGAAGTGTGTGAATCTGCATTTTCACAGAGTTCAACTTTAAAAACACACATGCGAATACACAGTGGAGAGAAACCATATTCTTGTGAAGTGTGTGGCTCTGCCTTTCCAGGAATCAGAACTCTGAAAGAACACGTGGCAAATCACCATGAAAAGAGGCAATATTCTTGTAAAGTGTGTGGATATGCATTTTCCAAAAGTTCACATTTGAAGACACATATGCGAACACATACAGGAGAAAAACCATATTCTTGCGAGGAATGTGGATATGCATTTTCTAATAATTCATCATTGAAGAGGCATATACGAACACATACAGGGGAGAAGCCTTATCTTTGTGAGGTGTGTGGATCTGCATTTTCAAAAAACATATCTTTGAAAGAACACGCGCAAACACATACAGGAATGAAACCCTACACCTGTGAAGTGTGTAGATCTACTTTTTCATCAAGATCAAACCTGCAAAAACACATGGAAACTCACGCCGAACAAAAATTGTGCAGCTGTATAGTGTGTGGATCTACATTTTCAGAGAATTCACTTTTGAAGATCCACATGGAAACACACGCTGAAGATAAATCATAATTTTGAAAGGTTTTAAGATCCACATTTTCTGAAAGCTTATCCTTAGAAAAACACATGGAGAGAAATTCTACTTTTGCAAATAGTGTGCTCCTGTATTTTTTGATAAGTCACATTTCCATTGGCATATGTAAATGCATAATGGTCAGAAACACTTTTGCTTCAAAGTGTGTGGATCAGTCTTAAAGTGAAACCATATTATTGTCAAGTGTGTGGATGTGGATTTTCTCTGTTCTCATCTGCAATAATAAACATGCTTACACACAGGGGGAAAAATCCTAATCTTGCAGTATGTGTGAATCTGCATTTCCACTAAATTCAAGGTTTAAAATGCACTTATGAGCACACACTGGAGAGAAACCATATTCTTATCAAGTGTATGTATCTGCCTTTCCATGCACTGAACATGTGAATAGATGTACTCAAACACACTGAAGAGAAATATTCTTCTTAAATGTGTGGGTCTGCATTTACAGAGTTTGGATTTAAAATATCTAGCAAACACGTTGAAGATGAGACCTATTTATAGAAAGCTTTTTCAGATCATGATTTTCATATTTCATTTTTTTTGTAAGAGTTCAAGCTGTTCCATATTGGAGCTGTAGCTGCTAGAAATATAAATTTTGTCAATAAACAGGCCTTAAAGATTTAATTTTTAAATTTGCAAGTGATTATTTTTAAGAAAAAGAGAATTGATGGCCAAAATACCATTGGTGGAAAATGATCCCAAAACCTCCTTTGGAGAACTTGTGGCAAACTTCAGCATATCAATTGCAATATAAGTCATGAATGACTGACTAAAAACAAATGATTAACTGCTTTTTTTTTTAATAAAATGGATGGATGGTGTCCTGTATTACTTATGTTGTGTGATTATTTGTGATAAATATATTTTGTATGATAACCTGGGAAAACCAGCGCAATGGCTGGATGTGGACGAGAAGCTGAAACACCTAATAATGTTATATATTCTGTGTGTTCCTGGAATATTATCCATGTCTACTTGTGAATGAAAACTAGACGAAACCTTTGCTTTTTATTCCTAAGATCAATACACCTGATTGAGTCAGAATACTAAAGTATCTGTTCATTCCAATAGCTCAAACCCTTAACAAATGGTGAAATCTGGATGATTGTGCTGGAAAATGATCTGCTAACCTCAGTCAGAATGCAGCAAACTATAGTGTATCAATTTGAACTATTAACAAGTAAAAGCTCAGTAAATAAGTTATATAAATTAGATGAAACAAAATCAGGTCTCATGTATTGAAGCATGTAATAATAATGTTCAATGATATGAAATTGACCTGCTTTTTGTATTGTATGAGCATTTGAGATGAATGTATTTAGTATAATAACCAGTTGCTTGATGTGGATGAGGAATTAGAATATCAACTCAAATGGCATTGTTATTCCTTGAATGTTTTGATGAAACTTGAATCATTGATATATCTATGATTCCTCTTATGATTAAAAGAAGGACGAGCTGGGGATGGGAAAGTTTGCTTTCTCAAAATTGGTCTAGATCAGGAGTAGGTGACTTGAAATTATTTGTATCTTAATAGATTCAGAAAAAAAAGATTGAATTGACTTCTTTGATTACCAATTTGCATCATGGTTTTCTAGCATGCATTATTCACTGATTTGAGACAATGTATAATAAGTAACAAAATGGGCGATTTCCATATTTCAAGCTTTTTTATGGCTTTTATCTGGCCTGCCATTCACTCATTAATATACAATTCCAGTCCACAGGTGTTAAAAAATTGCCGATTCCTGGTCTTAATGTCAAAAACAAAAAAATGTTGATCGAGCAGGCACTGTGTGAACAAACTCTCCATCTTCAACTGTCATTTTTGCAGGGTGTGTGTTGTTATCATGAAGAAAAATAACATTCTTTCCATTCCCCCAGACTGGATAACGCTTCAGCTTTGAATTCACTATTCACACTTTAAGTGTATTTGAGGCTTCTTTATATTTTCAAAGCTTTGTTCAGTGTGGCCATAAAAATTGTGATGACCTTTCTGGGCCATTAACCGTTATCATCTTTGTTATATTTCATATTGTTTTAGCTGATATATTTCTCAAACATCCTATAATGAAATTATTTTGTATTTTTTTCCTGACTATTGTCTTTATTTTCTTTGTTTTTTTCTCAAATCTAGAACTTTAGCCAATACATGAGGGTCTGTCTCAAAAGTATGCTACCATTTTTAATATCTTGTGAACTTGTTGCCAGCCTTGTTATATGTTAACCACCACTTAGAGGGAACTTTCATATGCGTGACTAGACATTCAGTTGGTAGTGTGATGCCATCAAGTGAGCTTGTGTACTGTGTGACTATTGCATTTACAATGATTGAAGCTGCTCATTCTTCATATCTGCTGAAGGGATTTTCAGCAAAACATATCAGCAAGGGCTGATAGTTCCCTCGAAGTCCAGATTTGACTCCCTGCATCTTCTGGCTTTTTTGTCATCGAAAGGGAAAAGATTTTAGACTGTGGATGAAATTAAGGATAAACAAGAAGGAAGTTGATGACGAATCCTATAGGATATGCTGCAAGCTGTTTGGAAAGTGGAAGGGATGCTGGGATAAAGGTGTGTGGTCCCAAGGGTAGTACTTTGAAGAGGACCAAGGTGCCGTTGTCCGAGGTAGGTTATTTGTACATAGATATTAAATGACTAGATGTTATCTGATCAAACCTCATATTTTTCTGTCCTTCCACCATTATTGCTTTATATTAGAACTTTAGACAATACCTCCACATATTTAGACTAGTTTCATCTTTTTGGTTCCAGATGCTACATTTTAGCCAATACGCAGTGAGGACAGAGAGTAACAGATACATTTCAAAAGGTTTATTTCAACATCAAAGATCAATATTAATACAACAATTACAGAAATCAAAGGAATATTGAAACAAGATTGAAAAGTTATGGATAAAAAATCAGAAATATGGAAGTGCAACAAATATCTGATATATTCCCGTAAAATAATTTCTAAATTGATAAGTTAGTACTGCATGGCTCAAGGCTCAATCAATAACTGACAAATTAGGACACTTGCAATATCGCCATGTCCAAGACAAAAGAGTTGTTACAAAACATTCAAGAACTTATCATCCTGGTCCAAAGTATTAAACAGTATAAAAAAAATCTTGAGTTTAATGAATATCCTAATTTCTACCATTGGAGACACAATTCACCAAGAGTCAATTCACGGATTGAAATCTCATCATTTGACCAAGAATCAATTCACTGATTCAAGTCTCATTTGACCAAAGAGTCAGCCTTGATCTTGACATCCTTCCAAAGTTTTTATTTGTACTACCATAAAGTCATAAAGATTTGCATGAATGTTTGGGAATAAAACCTATCATTTTCAAACACTGAGAAAGACTCCACTGCTAAAAACCTGAACAAGTTCAGGATTGTCTGATATTCACCTGATATTTTCTGGTATTCACTTTCCAGAATTCCCTGATATGGTCTGATGAGACCATATTGGAATTATTTGGTCAAAATACAGTGAGTTATGCATAGAGAAAAAAAAAACCAAACTCTGTGTACCAACTTAAAAACACGACAATGAAGTTGAAACAACACTAGGAAGGCTGGAGAGCATTCATCATGTTAACAAGTATCCTTATCTTTATTATTTTGATCACTGCATTTCATCTGATATATTCTCCAGCCAGTTAATTGGTGAAATCCAATATGTTTACCTTTAAATAGATAAGGTCTAAGCGGGCTACAGATTCTTCTCTCGTGCTGGTATTCTTTTTGATAATTTTTTTAGATGATCTGTCTGGTACGCACGTAGGCTATTTTTTAGTCTAAGATACCACCAACCAAACTTTCAACTTATTTCTTAGATAATCAGTTCTGGTACATTTACGGGCTTTGGTGGTTCACTCCTGTGAGGTACAGATATCTGCATTATGATTGATAAAATCTTTCTTTATTTCTATTTCTAACAAAAACAAAAAAACTTGGAAATATTTATTAAAATTTTGATTACATTTTTAAAATGAGGTATCTAATAGTTTTGAAAAAAAATTCTTTTATCATTCATCTTGTATAAATCCAACCTAGCAATAAAGGATATTCATTTAACTGTTCTCCTGCCCATTAGGTGGAAAGAAGGGGAATGTTGGGATATCATTACTTTTAGCGTCTTTTATTCTTATTATTTATCAACTGTCAAGGGAGGTAATTTTCATGTATCTAAGAAGGGTATTTATAAAACCCAGCATGGAATTAAATTATGGTATAGAGTTAGGATTATTTGTTCCAAAAAATTATTTTAAATTCTGTTAGCTCCAATTAAATAAACTACCAAGGGAGATAATCTCCAGGTGTATTATAATTTTTATTACTTCCCTTTAATATTGATAATATTATAAGACGCCAAATATAATGATTATTGGAATGTTGTTTAATACTTTTAAGTAAATTTCTGTTCCATTTTTCAGTCAGTAGGTTTGTGGCTCAATGGATTTAGAACGTTTGCCATCAGATTAGCAGATCATAAGTTTACATTAAGTCAGAGTTTTGTCAATTTTATATATTGGTTTTCTTTAACACAACAACCAAACCAAAAAAGTGGCAGTGGCTTTTATAAAATATAATTTTGAGATTGAAAAATTCAAATTTCATTCTAATTTTGTGCATTGATGATTAAATATTTAGACATTCAAGGAAAAATGTGTTTTTTTTTTAAAATCTCTATGCAATAATAACCCTCCTTGTGCCTGTCTTGATGTGTATTGTTAATTGGTAAATCATATTAAAAGCAAACGCTCTCCATCAATTCTGAGAAGTTATTCTCCAATATTTACAAAATATTGACAAAATGAAACAAGATTTAACATTTTTGACGCTGCAGGAAAAGGCAGTTTATGGATCACCAGAATTGGGGAAAATTTTAGAAATGTCTTCACTCAACTCTGTATCCCTTTGTGCGATCAATAAACTATATTTTAGTCTCCCTTTATTATGCGGATGTAGGGGTCCAAATGAAACAACTACCTTATAACTGAACCGTGGATAATCTATAGTTAAGTACCAAGTTCATCAGTGAACATTGGTGTTTTTTTATGCCCAAATCAAAGGAATTACGCATAAAACACCATGTAATTATAAGTTATTTGGTGGCAAAATAGAAAAATTTAATAAATTAATCATTAAACATCATATATGCTGGCATATAAGTTGATTTTTTGAGCATCAGGTATTTTTCCTAATGGATCATATTAGTCTACATAGACCCAATGAACTTGACATTCTGATAGATACAAATGCTGCCTTATGTTGGAGAGTCATGTCAAGGAGCAAATAATCTACTTGCAGTACATTCTGCAGTAGCTTTGTACTGGTACAATGGGGGCTTACTGAGGCTTGGTATCACTAAGAGTCCTATAGCTTAAAAAGAAATGACTCATAACAGGCTGTATATATGTGCAAAATTCACATATGGTTTTACCATTAATGAAAAAAAAATTATGAGGTCTACATTTGCATGCAAGATATATTTCCTATTCTTATTTTCTATGGAGATAACTCTCCGGAGAAATTGAATCAGTTGAAATTTTGAAACTGAACATTTTTGTTTTTTTTTAAATTGGCTCTGAATCAGAAAATAAGAATGTTAAAACTAAAATATTTTTTGTTTAGAAAGTTTTTAGTTGTTTAATTTCCATCAAATATTGTACACTTTTGAGTATTACAAAAAAATATCTGCTAGAAAAACTTTTAACAGTTTTCAAAAAAATTTTCATTGAATCATCAATGTTGATGCTACTTGCAGTCTTCTGGAATATTGTTATTCAGTAATAACAGAATTTTGATTATCAGGAATGTAGTTTCACCAAATTTGATGAACATTTAAAAACAAAATATGATTTTTTTTTCTTCCATACTGATGGTAGCATATTATACCTATGGGAGTGCTTCAATATATAATTTGAATGACATCCCCTCAAATTTATGCTCAAGCCGCATAAGTTAGATCTTGAAACTTTATTTTACTCTGATCATTTTCTGTCATCCATTATGAGAGGCATTTAAAAAAAGCACGTTTACAGATCTCATGGATGGTCAAACGTGTTAGCATTGTTAGTTTTGAATTCTGTTCCCCAGCAGACAACACCACAATAAATGAATTTAATGTTTGCTGAAAAGTAAATAGTATTTTTCAAAAATCAAGTCAATCTGTAAATTAACTAATTTTCTTTTAATAGAATTGATCAATTATATTTTTGAAAGATTTTTAAAAATCAACTTCAAAATTTCCTGTTGACATCCTCATCCATTAGAGTACATTCAGTGTTCTTATTGTCAAAAATACAAACACAACACTTGAGTCTCAAACCTACTGTGAGTATGCAAAAGTATTCTTAAATTTTTTTACTGCAAATTTCATGGTATTTTCTTGCAATTATAACCAAAATTTAACTTTCAAAATTTTTTCAATTATTGTAATACATTTAAAAAGAGTTTCAAAAGGTGCCTGAGTATTGCTACCAAAATAACACTACGAATTGAGTTTCTAGCAGATGTGAAAAGAGACTGAAACTCAATCTTTTATTGTCTTTTTAGGCTTCCATACTGGGAAGATTTTCATTAGATTATCTCTGTTGGTGCTTCTTTGGTGACAACTAATGAAAAAAGCATATTACATAAAATATTGAGAATGTCTGAGATATTACTACATAGGAAAAACTTATCCAGTGAACTTTTATTACAACGGACCCCACTGAGCCGGATATCAGACAAAAATGATAAAATCTAAGTTAGGAGAGTGACGGGGAATATCATCACCATCTTTCATAGCTTAGTATCATAGCTGCACCAATTTTAAAATTACTACAACAATTACTTCTCCACATTGAGAAGTAAACAAACTTATAACGGTTTATAGATTTTAAGAGGATTCGGATCTTAATCAATGAGTCCTGAACTGATTAACCTCATTATCTGTTAGAAAATTTCATAATATATATAATTGTTTTATTAAGGTTATATGATGTATCATGTTCTGTTTACAGTGTATATAAGCAATTCTTGTAGACTTTGACAAAAAGTGACGTGTGTCAATGAAAACATCTGTAACTTGAAATCTATTCATTTTATCTCAATCATCCCTTTGTTATTAATTGAAGAAAGATTGTAGAAAATTATTTCCTACGGTGATAGATCCATTGAATATAGCAGAGTCAATAAAATTTTAGTCAAAAATTTAAATATGGCCTCAATCTGCACAGAAATCTTTGGTGAGTAAATGTGAGTAAATTACATAAATATGAAGCAGTCATCAAAAAAAAAAGAGTCAGTTTGTTACTATTTGTTTAGGTTAGTAAAATAAAGCTTCAAATACTTACAAGATGATCCAAAGGATAAAATCTGACAATTTGTGTATTTTGGATGGATTGGGATTAATTGTGATAATCTGTTGGGATTGATTAGGAATAGGATTTACAGCGATTATCTATTTTATGCTTGAAGAGTTGTCCCCGTTTTCTTTTGGCAGTGAGGTAAAAAACAAAATTTTTTTTGATCTTTTGTACCTCTCTGCTTGAAGAGCATCGTCAGAAAAGTAAGTTTCACATCAGCCAAAGGACAATGTTTTCATTATTTATTTTTTAAAGGAAATTATTCCACAAAGAAAAAATGCGGCACTAGAACCAATTATTTATAGGTTGAAACCATACAAATAGTACAACTAAAATGCCTATTCAGTCATATAACATGGCCAATGTATAAGGATGAAAAAAATGGAGGCAAATAGACGAGTTGGACCAATATAGCAAACCATTATACATTTTGTCATAAAAGCATGATAACTGGCGCCTAAAATTCTATCCGCAAATATCATCAAACAATGACCCATATAATCTTGACCTCTGCCTTCAAATGTTGCCTATATTTTCATATTATTAACACCCATATTTTACCCAATAATTTTACCACAAGAAGCAGTTGTGATGCTATCAAAACACATAATAATCTAGACCATATCAGTGATAGCTATGAAGGAGTGCTCTTGACAATGACCCCTTTTTTTTTACCTTAAAAAATGCAACATATTGAAACGAGCCGGTGGAGTGAATTACATGCCACTTGAATTGCATTCAAACACCTCTACAATATACCATTAGGAAGAAATCTATTAAAATAGTTACACAACTAAATTTACAAAGAAAAACAATTAATTGATTATCTTCTCATGTTCAATCACAGCCACACAGTGACAGACAAGGAGGTCCTCCTATTCGGCACTCACACCAATCCGTATTGCAGCCTTTTTTTACATCCGCTTTGTGACAGTTCCTTGCAGCTGTCTACATAAACTGGTAGTGTGATCCAACAAGGCTTTTTTCACCCAACCCTGCTCTGATGGACTTGGATAGCTTATGATTGCTTTGCCCCAGACTCTTCCTGTCTGATATACGCAGCATATTGTATGGAGTCAAAAGGCATCTGATGTTGGTGGCAGTCCTTCAATTCTTCTACCCTTCATTGTAAAAAGATTTTTTACTTCTATCTACTGTGTTGTAATTGCTTATCCTGTTGTATAATGTTGAAACAAAAGGCTCCAATGTGCTCTTGATATAGAGCATTGATACTGCGAGGTTCTCACAATTCTGGCTCAAGCATTGATATGATTACTGCTTCATCCAGGATAATAGAAAATGCTTCTGGCTCAATATCAGACTTGGTCACCATAGATTCAAAAAGTTTCAGCAAGTCAGATCTTCTCCATTGTTTATGTCACCTTTTTCAGACAGATAATGAAAGAATTGATCCATGTCTCTCTCTGGTGCTTCAAAATTTTTGGAGCCAATGTTAAGCTCTGTGTTTGTTGATGGTTTTCTGGCCGGATACTAGGTCCATATTATGAGCAGTTTCCTCTGCTTTATGTCCCATTTTGAACTTATAGACCAAAAGTGCTTGAATATACTTTTTTCTATCTTTGATTTGACAGCTTCAATAAAACCAGAATAGTGAAATAAATTTTTAAAAAAGAACAAAATCCACTTTGAAATGGTATATTCTATGAACACATTTATATAATACTTTATTCCAGAGTAAGCATCAGTTTGAAATTAAAAAACAGCAATCAATTTTTGCACCATCCTAATAGCATAAGTCTACATTGCAAATTGAGCTGCCACCACTAAAATCCTATCTAAGGAATATTTTGTAAAAATTTAAAAAAATAATTTTTGACATTCAGAATATGCTTGAATTTTCAACCCTCTAGTTTCATTGGTGAAGTTTGTTTAGATGATATTTATATATAGCCTGACCAGCTTAAAATGAAGAAACCCAAGACAGTTCCAGTAATTAATATCTTGAGGGCTAATTTCATAAGAACTTATTTGCTGAAAATTTTTCACAATATCATATTTGTAAGCACAAAAAAATTCAGTGTTATGTTGTGTGGCTTTTGTGAAATTTAGATTATTTTTCTACGATCTTCAAGAAAACATCTTGCTTTTTCTGGAAGTCTCTCTCTGAACCAATCACTGTTCTTGCTCTTAATCTCCCATCCTCTCTAAGACTAAAACACAAATTACCTACTTGCTTTGCAAATAAGTCATTTTTCAGCAACGATCAAGTAGTTACTGAAAGAAGACAGACACATAAAATGTGTCAAATTTAGCATGAATCCAAATTGATGTCCAACTTCCCAAAATCATAATTTGTGGGGAAGGGTATTCAAGAACTTAATAGTTAAAACCTTGCTCCAGGGTCTCAGTAATACACACGGAAACTTCCATGGGTTTATCCTGTATAGCTTTTATGATAAGCAAGTAAATATAGATGGACAGACAGACATTTGGTGAATCATTAAATAAAATATGCTCTTTTTCAATGTTTAATCGGTTACAATCAAGTCTGTTCATTTTTGTGTATCCATGGTTGATTTTGACAATGGTTAAAAGTTATATGAACACAAAAGAAGAGAATACCTTTCTTTAGTAAATGATATTTATTCATATGGAACTTATATGACCATAATTTAGTCAAATGTCTTGGGTCAGTTTTTTCTTTTGGGATAAGATTTGAATAAAAGAATGAAGCTGAATATTGCATTAAAAAGTTTGTGCTCTCCTTATCCATTATTTCTTAGGTTTTTGTAAAATCCTGTTTAGCTGACAATGGCCCAAACAAAGATGAATTTGTCAGTTTTCTGTATTTAGAAGATCTTTTCTTGTTCCGTGAAGTCACAATGTTTCAGCTGATTCATTCTAAGTTATTGTTATAGACAAAATATGATTTAAACACCAGTATTACTGCTTGAATTTTCAGATTGAAATTAGCCTAGCATATCTGTACGATAGATTTTTGTTAATATCTAAAACTAGTCAATTATCCTGGCAATCAGTTGGTTGTGAGTTCAAATCACAGTAGGGCTACGTGAATTTCACATATTAGTTTACACTTCTGATTTTGATGAGGATCTTGTCATTCTTGTTCCTTTTATGGTAGAAAAATAAAGTCAACTTCAGTTCTAGAGTTTGACAGAATCTAAAACAAATGAAAACAATGAAGAGAAAAACATGCAATTAAAAAGAGTGATCCTTTTGTGCGTGGCCTTATAAGAATGCTTAGAAAAACGTGGAGACATCACTGAACTTAATCAAAAGGTCAAAGCATATAGACAAGTATTCCCCAAATTCTTTGAACTAACCCTCCCATTTTAAAGCATATATTTCAGTTGAGACAGCTCAAATATTGGTAAAGATTCATGAAAGTAAGATGATATTCATCTTTCATGGACGGATTCACACCAAATTTTTTTTAATGATCATAGTATTTTGTGATACCTTGATTTTACAAGCATGAGATTAATTTCCATGGATGACTCATTTGACTTGTTCTGGCATTTTTGATGAGACCTCAACCATTTTAGTTGCTTGTTTGTTGTTTCGCAACTGAGTTATTTCCCCTAGTGTAAGTATCTGCTTGCCTAAAATATTCACAACAAGAACCATCAGCTGATCCCACCATACATGAAATGTCCTTTTACATGAACATCTAATATTCACTAAAGAATTGGATACAATTCCCATGTCCCTAAAAATCAACATTTAAAAAAAATAATTAAATCAGACTTGAATATACAGCACAGGGATTTTTTTCATATCATACATAAAATATTAAAAACATTGACAATGATGTTTTATAAGAGATTAAACTACACATTAATAAATAAATTTAACATAAAAAATAGTTGTGAAAATTCAACTTTTACCTGAATATGTACTGTATTTTCTATGGATATTTTTTTCTTGGTTCCAAATAGATAGAAAGGAAGAAATATGCATTTTACTAATATTTATGATGTATAAGTTTTTTTTTTCAGTAATTCTGATCTGGTCTATAAAACATATGCCCCATAATCCAATGAGGGAATAAATTGGAGACATTTTTTTTAATCCTACTTATGAAAATTCATAAAACGTTTACTTTATGCTTGTAACACAAAAATCCAACAGGATTCTTTAACACTAAATTTCAGTGCCCATTAAACATTTTAATGTTTTTAATTGAGTTCTTGTTGCTGATTGCATTGAAATTGAGTCCAGAGTCAATAAGTATTCCACAAAAGAATTAAATGTAAAAGCTTTTTATTTGGTAACAAACAAAAGATTCTTAGAGGCAGACACAATCTTATGAATGAAATATTGCATTGAAAGTTAGGTTCTGCTGCTGAGAGTAATCTTTCAAGAACATGGCATTTTTTCACTATGTGTTCATATGCATGTTCAAGAACCATATTCAAAGAACCATATACTTCACGAGAATATGACTATTCAGCTGTATGTGTTCGTAGATGTTGCTTCAAATGTGACTTCTGTGAAAATGAACAGCTGCACATGACACAAGGATAGGGCTTTTCTCCAGTGTGTGTTCGCATATGCTTCACCAAATCTGATTTCTGTGTAAGAGAAAAGCCACACACTTCACAAGAATATGGTTTCTCTCCAGTGTGTATTCGCATATGTGACACTAAACCAAATTTCATTGTAAAGGAAGTGCCACATAGCTCACAAGAATATGGCTTCTCTCCAGTATGTGTCTGTGTATGTCGCTTCAAATTAGCCTTCAGTGAAAAGGAAGAACTGCATACTGCACAAGAATATGGCTTCTCTCCAGTGTGTGTCCGAATATGCACCATCAGAGTTGATTTTCGTGTAAAAGAAAGGCCACATATTTCACAAAAATATGGTTTTTCACCAGTGTGCATTCGCCTATGAATGTTCAAGCTTGATTTGACAGAAAAGGAAGTGCCACAAACTTCACAAGGATATGGCTTCTCTCCAGTGTGTGTGTGCATATGGACCCCCAAATCAAACTTTCTTTTAGAGGAAAAACCACACACATCACAAATATATGGTTTACTTCCAGTGTGTGTTCGCATGTGCCCATTCAAAGCTGACCTCTGTGAAAAGGAAGAGCCACAAATTTCACAAGTATGTGGCTTCTCTCCAGTGTGTGTTCGCATGTGCCGATTTAGAACTGACTTCTGTGAAAAGGAAGAGCCACACACTTCACAAGAATATGGCTTCTCTCTAGTGTGTGTTCGCATATGCAACACCAAACCAAATTTCTTTGTAAAGGATGTGCCACACACCTCACAAGAATATGGCTTCTCTCCAGTATGTGTTCGCATATGTCCTATCAAATTAGCCTTCTGCGAAAAGGGAAAACCACACACTATACAAGAATATGGCTTCTCCCCAGTGTGTGTTCGAATATGCACCATCAAAGCTGATTTATGTGTAAAAGAAAAGCCACACACTTCACAAGAATATGGCTTGTCTCCAGGGTGGTTTATCAATTGTCTTTTTAGAATTGATCTATCAGATAATTTACATTCAAGGGTATCAGTAAAATCTTTTTCGTCAGTAAAGTACTCCATAATGCCTTTATATTAGCTCAACAGGGAGAATATGATTACTGAAAATTCAGCAATATATGCAAGTTCTTGGAATATTTTTCTGCTAAAACATCTGTAAACAAAAAAAAAAAATATCAAAAATGTTTCATGGTAATACAAGAAATTGATTTGATAATATCAACTCACATTCAATTTTGAAGTAGTCAATAATGTACTTGAAGACTGCTAATTATTAAGATAGTTTTTATATTGAATAAATGAAAATGTTCAAGAAATGATTTCACATACATATTCCAGATGTTAATATAATTAAATATCACATAAAACTTATTAGTCTTAAGTAAATTGTTGGGTCTCACTTCTGTGAATAATATCTATTTCATTATATATACAATAATCATAATTTCTGTTCTGAAAGGGAAAAAAAAAGGCCATATATTAGCTCAACAGGGAGAATATGATTACTGAAAATTCAGCAATATATGCAAGTTCTTGGAATATTTTTCTGCTAAAACATCTGTAAACAAAAAAAAAAAATATCAAAAATGTTTCATGGTAATACAAGAAATTGATTTGATAATATCAACTCACATTCAATTTTGAAGTAGTCAATAATGTACTTGAAGACTGCTAATTATTAAGATAGTTTTTATATTGAATAAATGAAAATGTTCAAGAAATGATTTCACATACATATTCCAGATGTTTAAGAGACTCATTACTCTTTACACATGAAGAAGGCTGAAGAAATGTATCGGCTAAAATGGGGTGAAGGCATTGGAGATGAAAAAAAAAAGATCAAATTATTCAAAATGAAAAGTTGGATGTCCCAGAGTTGGACCATATCCGTAAAAATATCTAAAACATATAGAATCTAAAGGAGGTACTTTATTTTAGATGTTTTCCTATAGAAAACACCAATGATGTCATAAATAGAATTTATTTAGATCATATTTATTTTTCGATGGAATTTATTTTTCCTGACTTCAAATTTTGGTACTAAGGTGGTTCAATTATTGACTGTGATGGTGACTATTGATGCTTTTTCAAATGGTTGATTCCAATATGGAAACCATAAATTAATCATTATTTTGTACGAATCAATTTTTTCCGTTGATATTCAATTTTAGGTTAAGATTTATTGTTTTGTAGCACGCATTTCTCCAAGATGAAATTGTCTATTTCTTTCAATCTTAGGTGCTTCATTTGACCTGTCCGGAAATTTGTTTGTTTCTACGAAGAAAAGTGATGTTCTATTTACAATGTAAGTATAATGTAAAGTGGTTACATGCTTTCTACCATTTTTATTGAAGTGCAGCTTGCATAAATTACCTTCTCTTCTTCCGATTACTTTCTTTAATACTATCAACCACAACTCTCATCCTGACATGTTGTAGCAGAGGTTGTCCCAATTGTGGATAGTAAAGTTTCACACCATCATTGACTTGATGAAAAAAAAAGAAATAAGAGAATTAATGAAAGAAAAGCAAAAGTGAAAACTTGAGAATCACCTCCCAAACCCCAAAAGATGGTAAAACTTGCAAGCACAGATATAGATTGGTTGCCAAAAATATGGCTGAATGTGGATGAAAGTTCAATTTCCAGCAAACTTTATAGCTGGAAAGTGGCTGGATTTGTTCATTTTTTATTTCCAGCTGCCTTTATAGCTACTAATCAAGTACACTTGGAAAAAAATCATTGGAAGGTTCTAATAATCAATGTCTAAATTTTCTATTTTTTAAATATTATATTTTTGTGATTTTTATAGAGATTTCAGGAGCCATCATGTTTTTTCGAGCTTTTATAAAATCTTTAGTCATCAAGTTTTTTTGAGCTGAAAGTAGCTGGAAATGAGATACGGAAAAATCTAGCCATTTTTAGCCACCAACAGAGACAAGCTCTCTTTATATTTTTGGCAGCTGTGATTTATACCCATGAGAGCAAGTTTTCTTGCAATCACTGCCCAACAAAGAGAGAATTATTTCTACTATTATTTTGACCATCCTCATCTTGGTTGTTTTTTCATGCAACGTTTTGGCCGTTATACTCTACTGCCTTCATCAGGTGTCATCTGGTAGATGAGGATGGTTCGAATAATAATAGAAATAATAATAATACCTCATCTTAAAAATTCAGAGATATACTAAAGAGAGAGAGGTTGGGTAAATTATTCTTTGATCATCCATATAAAAATAAAAAAAATGTTGTTTTGTGCTTGGGTACGTAACTGTTCAATTGTATATCAACCTAATTTTCTAGTTGTTTTGTTTTTCATCAAAACTTAACCCAGGCTGTCCTACTATGGCAGTGAATGAACACAGAACAGCATGGATTGGAACAATATGAACAGAATTTTTACCAGAAAATCAACATCTGAAAATTTTGAAAATCTGGCTTAAATCTTATCCAATTCTAATAAAATTTGATTTGAATCAATTGAAAGACGATTTACAGGGAAAAAAAATTCTCATTCCAAGTATCAGCAAGAAAGAATTTTTTTTCTTATAATTCATAGACAACCTTTAATCATTTTGATGGTTCATTTTATTTATTCATTGGTATTTTCTTTGATTATTACACATCTAACAGATAAATTCCTCAAGATATTATATTTACCTTCTTAGAAAAATGCTCAGGAACTACTTGATATTGAGTAAAAAAAATTTTTCTTCCAGATCATAAGCCTAAATCATAATTTATCTAATTTGAAAAAAAAAATCACTGAAAACCAAAGTATTTCATTTAATTTTTCTATTTTTCAATTCCCAAAGTAAGAGTCCCAATTAGTGCAATTCCACAATACCTTTCCAAGGTAAACAGAATTAATATCTCAAGTGATCTATCTTTTAAATGTGTAAAAATCACCGAAAACTGCAAAGTATAGATAGATAAGATAAATTATCAAAATGAATCATATAAAAAAAAACGAATTCATTTTTACCGATATTCGGAATGGAATCTTTTTTTTCAAACTCATTCTTTAATGAATAAGTATCGAAAACTTTATCAAAATCGAATAATATGGTGATTTTTACCAGATTTTCCAATTTTTCAGAGAGATTGTGTCCATATTATTCATTACTAGAAATAAAAAATATAAATTCTCGGTGAAGCTTTATTTCTGATAAAACACGATTAGAAAAAAATAAAGTTGAAGAGGAGTAACAGCCGAAAATAATGGCTCACAATTTTCTATCTAATAAAAACTGAATAAAATTAAGATAGTTATCTCCCTTTGCCTTCCCAGATGGAATTCCCAATTTTTATGTCAACACATAAACAATTATAACAATAAGAAAAAAATAACTAACTTATCAACAGATCTATTAAACTATAGCCAACAAATTTCATTCAACATGGATATAAGCAATAAAAGTTGCTGAATGAATAAATAAAATACGAGTTAAATTACGATCAAATATGAAGCGGTCATCGAAAAGACTGAGTCTAACAATTTGTTCAGATTAATTAGCAAAATGAAGCTTCGAATACTTACAAAATAATCCAATGTTTAAACTTCAGTGATTTGTGTATTTGGGATGGATTTGATTAACTGTGATAATCCTTCACCGCTTGAGGAGCGCCTCCTTTCGTCCGTCTAAAATTCCGACTTTCGTACCTCACAGGTTGAAGAAGCGGGTGCCAAACCAGCCATTTTTCGCTTATATCTAGTCGGTAAAAATTTTCGGAAGGCAAATCTAGGCATTCGGAAAGAAATCAAAGTGGAATTTATTTAATTTTATTCAATTGTATAGCTATCTAGACGTATATTCAATATTTTAGCCACAAAGTTAGCTGGAAATGGGGGAGAATTTAGCCGATTTGAGCCATTTTTCGAAGGTTGCCGAACTCAAATTGAATCAAACTACATGAAAAATTATTTTTTCTTCTTTTTTAATCTTTAATTAAGATCGATAAACCGAATTTTAACCAAAAATTTTATTTAAGAGAAAATTTTCTAGCCAGATAGTTTAAATCAATTCTTGTGATACTGAAAAAATGTCCTCAGTTTCCCATTCAGTGTTATATCATTTTTTTGTTATCAAAGAACAATCACTTATTCTTTCTTTCAATTCTCAGGATAGATTTAAAATCATCTTATTTGCATTCATAATCATTGTATAATAGATTAAAATTGTTTATTTGAGGTATATTTCATACTTTCTCTCCTAACACCCCCCCCCCCACCAGTGGTTTCTCTCTCAGTGGTCCTCTCTTATCTGTAGTCGACCTTTCAGAGCTTCAGCCCTTACTGATCTGGAACATAACTAAAAGATGTAATTGGCTGACCGTTCAGAAAAAAAAGTTGAATTGTTTCTTCACTTTTGCACGTATATTCATATTTTGGGACACCATCCTAGTTCTGTGGTTCAGCCTTTAATTCAAGATCAATGTGTAGTATCAGTTTTTCTCACTTCAACAAAACATGACATTAACTTACCACTTCAACATAAAACAGTATTATAGTTGTGTTCTAATTGTTTTCTCAACTAATTTTACTTTTTTTTCCAATACATTACCTAAGTTACTGCTACAGGTGACTCCAACCCTAGTAACAAATAAAATACATAAATTTCAAATTTGTTTTCTTACTCAATATTTTGCTTGGTACATTCAATAGTATATTTGGACCTTCTTTAGGAGTATGGTGCATCAGCTGAACCCGAGAAATCACTTGGTATTTTTTTCTTAAATTTACTTTCCTTTATTTTGATAATTTAAATTTCAAATCAGTTTTAGATTATAAAACTGATTCTGTTATGACTCTGTTGCACCCAAATTATATTAACTGTCAGTCAAAAAAAAATCCCTTAGTACAAAAAAAAATACAGACTATTCCCAGGTTGCTATGGAAAAACATCAGTTTCTATCGAAAATGAAGATTACTCTCTCTGTTCCCTCGTAGATCTTGACAAGACAACATGTAGCAGCCAATCAATATTTCAATCCACAAATCCATTCAAGCGAGAAGACAGGACCTGATAGTTGTGGATAAAGGAAAAAGTACCTGCAGATATAGCTGTATTTGCAGATCACAAAATACTATGAAAGAAAGTGAAAAGCTAGGAAAATACTAGAACTTGACAAGGGAGCAGAAAGAAGTGTGGAACATGAACATTAGGGTAGTACTGATGATAGTAGGAATACTGAGAAGTGTGCCAAAGATATTGAAAACAAGATTGGAAGAGCTGGAAATAAGACAGTACCAACCACAGCCCTGCTGTAGTATGTGAAGATGATGAGAGGAAGGCTAGAGACCTGAGGAGACTAAGTCACTCAGCCTTGAGTGATGACCATTAGGCAACCAGTATGAAATTGCAAACCATGGCATTGCTGCAGTCTGTGAGAATGCTGAAGGGAGGGCTAGATTTTATTTTTTTAAATCCTGTTTTATATAAAATCATTGACAAAATCAGATTTAGTACTTATTATAATAGTTTTGATTAATTGTCCATAACCACAGGGCCTGCTAAACTTGTGGTTACCGGGCCATATAGAACTGATATGATTTTGCCCTAAAATTTGAAAAAAAAAAATATCCTTGGATATTAATATCAACTTTGTGGGAGAACCTCTTTTAAGAACAGATTTGAGTGTATTAGTCACTATTAAGTGAATTGTAGTTGACTTTTCACCTATATTGTGATCATGATTAACACCCTGTCCTGACAGAAGGTCCATAAAAATATTGCCAATATTGAACCTGTCTGGGGTGCGAAAAAAGTTAGTGACCACTAGTTTAGACAATATAGGTTTTGACATGATGAACGGTCACAAAAAATAAATCACAAAATACTTGATCAATTAATCAAATGAAATTATTATAAATGAAATTATTATTCATCCTATTTTAAAAGCAAAAAAAATTTCCATGACTTTATGTCCGGCACTCTACATGTTAACCAAAGAGAACCGTCAAATTAAATAGAAAAATGCAAACAAAGTAAAGAATAAGAGCAAAAAAGAAGTAATATTTGTTCTCATTTTACAAAAAAAGTCCTTTTTTTTTATTTACAAAAAAGTCCAATTTTTCACATCACCCTCTCGTTGTTTATTCTTTCTCTTCTCCCCCCAACTCCTGTTGCCTTTCTCAGGCCATTTTTCCTCAAACTTTCAACCGTACATGTTATGCATGTGTCACCCAACCTCAGAACAGATAGCACAGACTGCTGAAACATGATGGTACATGATGAAAGGGGGGAGCATCAGAGTTCATTTTATTACCTTGATAAATTATGTATGTTTTCAATACCTTATCTTAATCATCTAATCTTTAATCATTGGGCTGTTTCGTTGCCCCTTCTGGAATGTGGCGCCTTACATGCAGCATATTACTCTCCAAGTGCTTTGCATTGAATCTGTGTGTATATAATCATCAGCCATTATAAATCCAAAGCTGGCCAAAAGCTTTCCCCATTTTCTTACGTACAAAAACCACCTTTATTTTCCTTGTTTGGAATGTTTCTATTGAGCAACTGTATTAAGCATCATCAAGGTTAAACATTTGCAACTGAAAATTACATTGTGTATTTATGTACAACTCAAAGTAATTTCATAGATAATTAGTTTTGGTACATGCATGGGCTATGGTGATTCAGTTATGCAAGGTTTGTTGAATTTGAAAATTATCTGCAAAATAGAGTTTTGATTTGGATTCACTTTCTGGAAACTTTGTACAAAATGAAGAATAGCAATCAATAGAAGCAAAATGAATACAAAATTATAAACAAATCTGATAAGTCACTCAATGAAAATTGTCAGACAGCATGCTGTGCTGGGGGTGTTCAATCAATAGGGAAAATGGATGATCAATGGATAAGTTACTTCTCTTGTCTTTCGTTGAGCAATAATCACTAAAAAAAAGTCTGAATTTTTGGAATACAAACATAAATGCAGCAGGACAAAAACTGAGAGACCAATTTAGTATAAATTTACATTGTTAATTAAATCCCCCCAAGAAAAAACATATAGGGGTAATTTGAAACAAAATTTTTTTCTAGATATATGGTGTAAATGTTTAAATTTTCAGCACTCTAGCTCTATAAGTGCAGCCTGTGCGCATGATACATACACACATAGCCGTTTAATCAGACCCATTTGGAAACTGAAGAAACCTATGTTGACACTTTTGGTTGATGATTTCTAATATTTGAAGACTGGTATAATGGCACAGTAATTTCAGATAATGATTAGTCTGCATTTTAATCGCTTCCAAAATATTTCAATTTGTGAACAGGCTCTATAGCTTCTTTGCCCCAACAAATATAACAAAATGTTCAAATTGTTTGTAAAAGTTTTTTTTTTTATTTTTATTGTAGCTGCTAAATTCTCAATGTGACAAGGAATCATATCATATAATAATAATAAGCAATGTTTTGAACAAGAAATAATGTAGGAATAGATGAATCAAAGGTTAAATTTGGTGGTCAGTGATCTGAAACTGCTACTATTATTGAAATTTCTGGAGAGAGAAGCCTTTACACTACACTTACTGGGATGATGTCCAAATGATAAATAGGGGACATAGCTGGAGGGTGAAGAAATTATAAGAAGCAGCCTACTTCAGCCTATCAGATAATCTCTTAGAAATGCCAGTATAGATTTCATTGGTTGGCAGAGAATGAACTGCTGATCAACCACAAATATAAAAATATGAATTAGTTTGCTAAGATATAACAAGTGTTCCATGGAATGAGCAGAGTATTGGTCGACTGGAAAATGCTATAGAATGTATATAGTATGAAATGTTCTGGTAATACCAAAAAGAATAAATTCAATTGTCTGAACAACATTTAGAAGAACAATAACTCTTTTTAAGATTATAAAATGTAATCCAAATGATAGTTCAAACTCTGTCATAGAATCAGGATACATACTCTTCATAATTCCAGACATCAATGTTTTCTATTAATCAAAAATAATTGCAATGAATTTTGTCATGGATTTTGTCACCTACATATGTGTTGTCATCAGGGAGTGTGAACATTTTTGTTTATACTCACAGACTTAAATATTCGATCTCTATACTGGGTCTCTTGTAAGAATGTAATTTATATAAAATGTTTGTTCTGATATGTATTGTTGTGCTGAATTGTTAAAAAATATATATATTCAAACACTTGAAAAATCACATTCAGGTGAGTGTTCATATAAAAGGAGACCTACGATCTACTGATGAATACATTTTCAATCAAGTGTGTGACTTTGATGATGCTTTGAACAGAACTTACAAACAAAAAAGAATTACACATTGCACAAAAATATAGCTCTTCTCCTCTGTGTGTTAACACTTGCATCACCAAAGTCAATTTCTCTGCAGGAGAACAAACGCTTCCCAATTACATGATTACTCTCCACTATGTATTCACATGTGTTGGTGCAAATTTGAATTACTTCAAAAGACACAGTCACACACTTTGAAAGTATATATTTTCTCTCCTGTGAAAAGCCACACACTTCAAAAGTATAGGTTTTTTGTCCAGTATATGATTGAATATTGGTGTTCACTTTTGAATAATATGAAAATAAAGAACCAGATATTTCACAAGATAATGATTTTTTTCTCAGGAGTTCATCCACATATGGCACACTAGAGAAGATTAGTATCAGAAGGAAGAGGAACATATTTCACCAGAATAAATTTTTTTCCCTCAGTATGTATGCATATATATGTTCAAATTTGACTTCTGTGAAAATGGAGAGCTGAACACTCAACAAGCGTCAGGTTTCCCCCCAATGTGTACATATATCAGTTAAAAGCTACCTCATGAAAAAAAAATCTCAAGAATATGGGATTTCTTCAGTATTTCTTTGCATATGTTCTTTCAAATGAGACTTGATGAAAAGGAAGTTCCACACACTTTAAAAGAAAATGGCTTCTCTCTGTGTGTTTGCTTGTGTTGATTCAAATGTGACTTATCTGAAAATGAAAAGCCACTTATTCCACAAGAATATGGTTTTCCTCCAGTGTGTATTCGTACATGTCGGTTCAAATTTGATTTTTGTGAAAAGGAAGCATCACACACATTACAACTATGAGGTTTCCCTCCAGTGTGTGTTCGCATGTGTTCAGCTAACTTTGACTTATCTGAAAATGAAGAGCCACACACTTCACATGAATATGGCTTCTCTCCAGTGTGTATTCGCATATGTTTGGTTAACCTTGATTTAACTGGAAAGGAAGATCCACATGCTTCACAAGAATATGGTTTCTCTCCAGTATGTGTTCGCTTATGCACCACCAAATCATATTTCTGAGTAAAGGAAGAGCCACACTCCACAAGAATATGGCTTCTCTCCAGTGTGTCTTTGCATATGCTTCCTCAAATCTGACTTCTGTGAAAAGGAATACCCACACATTTCACATGAAAATGGTTTATCTCCAGTGTGTTTTCGCATATGCCATACCAAAGAGGACTTGCATGAAAAGGGAGAGCTGCATATTTCACAAGAATATGGTTTTTCTCCAGTGTGCATACGCATGTGGATGTTCAAACTGAATTTCCGTGAAAATGAAGATCCACACACTTCACAAAAGTATGGTTTCTCTCCAGTATGTGTTCGCATATGTTGGTAACGCCATGCCTTACGTGAAAAAAACAAGGCACACAATTCACAAGAATATGGTTTTTCTCCTGTACGTGTTGGCATATGTTCTTTCAAATTTGCCTTGCATGAAAAGGTAGAGCCACACACTCCACAAGAGTATGGCTTCTCTCTAGTGTGTGTTCGTATGTGTTGATTCATATTGGATTTACTTGAAAATGGAAAACCACACACTTCACAAGAATATGGTTTCTCTCCAGTGTGTGTTCGCATATGTCGATTCAAGTCTGATTTCTCTGCAAAGGAGGAGCCACACACTTCACAAGTATGTGGTTTCTCTCTGCTGTGTGTTCGAATATGTTTGGTTAAATTTGACTACTGTGAAAAGGCATAGCCACACACATCATAATAAAATGGCTTATATCCAGTGTGGGTTTTCAAGTGTCTTCTTGAAATCGATTTATTTGACAATTTACATCCAACGGTCTCAGTAATCTTTTTTTTCTTTGTGTAGTGTTCCATACTTTCTATATATTAGGCCACAAAAAATGATGAATCATCTGAATTCAGCAAAATGCTTAAATTCTGGGAATATTTCCAAGCTAACACATCTGTAAAAAAAAAAAGAAGTCATATCAAAAATGATATATAGGAATATATGATTATATTAATTCATTATATAATTTCAACAGACTCAAGTACATTTGATTTGTTATACCCAAATTCCTTTATAATATAGACAATAATGTTATTCAAAGAATAATTTTTGATGGATATTTACAGATGTTTATATAAATAATCTGTGAAATTTATTAATCTATTATAAATAGCTGGATATCACTTTTGTTGATAGCCAAACAATTGCACAATTGGTGATAAAATCATATAATTTGGTACACTTGTAACCAAAGACATTCCAAAAATTTGTATGTTGGGCCATCATGAATTTCCAATATGTCAGCCACAAATGGCTTCCAGCAACAACTGTTTTCAGATCAATTTTTTTTTTATCAGTGATTGATATGTGATATTGAGGACATAACAAGTTGAATTCATTTACCATACATAGTTATGGGGATTTGCCATCAAAATACATGCAAATCATTGAAAATTCAAAATGGGTGCCATTTTCCAAGGTGATGTCCATGACACAATTCAAGGCTCTACACATGGCCATTTGAATTGTAAAATAGAAGGAAGCATCTGAGCAATTCTAAAATTCAAATTTCAAATTTCAAAATTGTATGATTTGACACTAAAAATGAAAGCCAATGTAATGTTTCGATGCATCTATGAGGCTATGAGTAGCATTTCAAGCTCATACACTTGAGTTTCAAGATTCAATAGCATAAGATGAAAAGTAAAACCAAGATTAAATCCACTATAAATGTTTGCAATGAATGTATTTATTCATGATTTAGTCATAAAAAGTAACTGAGTACTTTAATCAATGAAAAAAAAGAAATTAAAATGGCTGCCATATGTGACACAATGAAAATTCAGGATGACTCAATATCCATTTTTTTAATGCCTTTGACTGTAAATGTTCTAGATTATATGGTTTTATTACAAAATGCACAAATAGTTTGAAATTTTCAGCTAAGCAACCCCACAAATATCTTCCATAGTATTTACATTCATCAGACAGCAAGAGAAACTTTAAAACTTTGAAAGATACAAACAAATTATGTTGACTGTATTTGAATGTATTTCAATTCCTTTTCATTTATCTAAAAAAAAATAGCTTTTATATTAGTATTTTGTGCAAAAAACTGTAAAATTGGCTCTTTGAAAAGCTAAAACGAAAATAAGTTTGGTCTTGAGTGACAAACTAAATTATTATTCACTTTCTCAACCATACAATAGCAATATCAATTACACTAGAGTACCCGTCCATACCGAAAAGCAAGATTCATGAGATTCAGAAATATTTATTAATTCAAAAAAATGGATGGAGACCAAGTGGTGATTTCCTAATAATAGTAAATACTTCATAATTTCTTTTATGAAATCAAACACCATCAGAAACAGAATACTTTCTGACAGTGGGGTTTGGGGCAGCACACTTATTGATTCTTATCATCGTAAATGTTTCAAAAACTTGGAACTGAAAAGTTTGGAAAAAGAAAAAAATTTGCTTAAGTACTTTGTCAAACTTGATAGTTTTGAGATGATGAAGCAATAGGTTTCCGATTAGTTCTAATTTGCAACTAATCCTGAAAGAACTGAGGTGAAAGGATTTTGAAAGAGAAAAAAAATTAGTATATCTCTGGATTTTTGAGATGAGGTATTATTATTATTATTTCTATTATTATTCTGACTATCCTCATCTTGGTTGTGTTTCGGCCGTTGTGCTCTATGGCCATCATCAGGTATCATCTGGTAGGTGTGGGGAAGTAATGAATCGAACCCTTCATTTAACCGATGGGGGTATATTGACCGCACTCCCCTCTTAGTATTAGTAGTATTATTGATGTCTCACCTAGAACCATCAGATTACTTGCAGTAATTTTGTCTGATTCTGTAAGCACTACATGGGCACATAGCATAGTGGTTACAGAATCAGACAAAATTACTGCAAGTAATCTGATGGTTCTAGGTTCAATCCCAGTGTGAGACAATAATAATAATACTTCTAATGCTAAGAGGGGAGTGTGGTTAATATACCCCCGTCGGTTGAATAAAGGGTTTGGTTCATTACTTTCCCACACCTACCAGATGGTACCTGATGAAGGCCGTAAAGTACAACGGCCGAAACGTTGTATGAAAAACAACCAAGATGAGGATGGTCCGAATAATAATAGAAATTTTTTAAAAAATTATTGTTTACTTCTTTGTAAAGGTTGATGATTTTACGATGACAAGTCCATAAATTTGTAATTTATTTGAATCTGCTACCAACCCTGGAAAGACAAGGAAACAAAGACTTTGAAGTGAGAAAAGAAACTATTGTTTACACCAGTTAGCACAATTTTCAAATACAAATATCTCCCGTTCTACAGAGTTAACTTACAAAATGCTAATTTCATTTTTTTCCAATCTTCCTGATGACCAAAAGGTTATTATCTTAGAATTAAAAAGTTATAAGTCTTTTCATTGTCACATGTCACATTGTTGTCAAATTCTGAGAGTAAGTACTTTTAACTAAATGAAAATTGATAAAATCGTTGTACATGACTGAATATTCTTTTTGTCAAATTTGATCATCGGTACAAATAGATCAAATTCAGATAGCATTAAAGATAGGGTAGGCCATAGACTTTTGACAACAAAAGCAAACTGTCTCAATGAAAATGCCTAAAACCTGTGACATGATAATTCCATAATAAATTTAGAAAAGATTAGAGAAAAAACTCAAATAAGTATTCAGTGAGTGTAGAACGAAGGATGTGTGTATCTAAAAATTGTGCAAAATGGTTCAATGAAATGAATTAGCTCAAATCAGCCATTTGTCAGGTGTTGCCTGACAAATGTAATATCTGTAAGGAAAATTTCCGAAAAGATAGAATAGTTGTCATTGATTTAATTTTGTACGAAAATTAGACCTCACTCTGCTCGATGTATTTTTCCATGGATATGTTTTGTTTTTCTCCACATCCTGTCTTGGGCATTCTGCTTATTCACACCAAAAAGCTAACGTCCATTATTTCAAAGTACGGAAGTCTAAAAAACAAGTAAAGATTAATTTATGTGTTGTCTTCCTATCAACTTGAAACTCAATTATTCTTAGTGTTGATACAGGATCGAATTTCAACAGCAATTTGATCTTGGGAGTTGAAATATTCCAAACTTCCTCAAGAACGGCCAGTCTTGTACATCTTAGATATTATTTCAGATCAGTCAGGTTTTCAGATCTGAGCTGCTTTGCCCGAAGAAGAAAATAGAGCTGTTAATTTCTTTCGTTATTCCTTGCCATATCCAAGGTTTAGGGGTTACCGTAACGGGTTGGGATCCGTAGTAGGTACAAAAAGATCCAGCCTTTGGGGTCTTTTTCGGCGAAAGAAAGAATACACCACAAGATTTTTTTTTGTAGGCTTCCGTACTTAATAGACGTCCTTCGCGACGGGGATTAATGTGAAATGATTAATTCTCGCTTTTTAAGTTAGTGTACACTAGATATGACTAGCACAGTCCTTACCCCCTGATAGTACCCACAAATCATCCGGCCTTGAGTCGCATTTTCCATTTGAAAAATAAATTCTAAAACCATCGTCCTGGGACTCATATAACTTTATCATCAAAGCCACTTCCGTAAAATGGATGCAAGACAAACGACACGCCTCGAGCATCGAAAAGATTATCCCAGTAAATCCTAATTCTTCCCTTCTTTTTCAAATACAGAAATCACCAAAGTTTATTCATCAGATCATCTTGTAAGTATCTGAAGCATTATTTCAATAATTAACCTGAACAAATGGTAACAAACTCCATCTTTTCGATGACCGTTTCAAATCCAATCGAACTTGACTCATGTTTTATACATTCATTCTGCCACTTAATTGTTTGACCTTATAATCCTATGTTGAATAATTGAATGAAAAGTGTTACTGATAGCTATGGAGCAATCATCAAGATATTTTATTCAGAAATTTGCGGAGAAAGTTTACTATTTACCATCGTCTTTTGTTGTCTTGTTTTGATGAGGATATGTAGATTTAGTTTTTTTATAACAATAATACGAAAAATAAACGGTGGAATGAATATTTTACTAGAAAAGAAAAACAACAACAAAAATAGGTGTTTTTGGTAATCTTTCGTTTCAGGTGAGAATTTAACCAATGACGAAATTTACTACGGATGCACAAAACGCATTTGGGGAACAGTCTATTGCAACTGAACGTTAAAACTAATTATTTACTTAATACTATTCATTCAATCTCAATGATTAATATATCATTATCAATATTCAATTTTTATTATCAAAAAACTTGAGAAAACAAATAGCTGTCTTACAATTCTGTTGAAATACATTGCATCCGTGGTCGATTTAATCAATTGTTAAATTCGCCCTCACCTAGACCAAATGATTGTTGTATGTTGTTTTTTTTAAATTATTTATTTTTTTTACTTACCCTATGTACGTTGAGTTTTACAAAAAAAGACGAAAGTTAACAGTACAATCATTTCCACCAGGGTGCATTGCGGACTCTTGAGAACTAGGCAACTTGTCCATAAAAACGCCCAAAACTTGTAACGATTTTATTGGCACAATCTTTGTGACGTTTGTAAGAAAAAAAAGAATGCAGAAAATTCTGACAGAAAAAATATTTGTACAAACCATATCAAACTGGAGATGTCGTTATCACTGAGCAAACAGATATTTAACCCAAAAAACTGTGGAAAAACATACCACGATTTTAAAATTCTACCAAAGTTCAACTAATTATCAGATTTCAATTATACTTTCGGTACTTATTCATTAATGAATGAGTGTTTTTCTGAAAAGGATGATTTGTAGAATGAACTGAGAATACTTTTTTCAAGTCTGTTGATTTTTTTTTTTTGATATTATGAAAAATCAATAAAATATCAAATATTAGCAAAATCTGCTTAAACCTTAAAATAATGAGTCCTTGCAGATTTTGAAAAATTATCTTAAAATAAAATTAGCCTGATGTGGGTTAATGAATTTGCTGCTTTGTTAGCATTTATGATTATCTCTCTTGTTTTAATTACTTTTTTGTCATCTGTTGACAACTTTTTCAAGTGAAATGAATTACGACTAGTGTGAAAAAATTACATTTTAGTATATTTGATGAGTTATATTTTTTTTTTTTTTAGAAATTCAGTTGGATATTTTTGTACAAAGTAACAGCTACTATCGACAACTATTATTACACCATTACTGTTGAAGGTATTTTTCATTGTTTTTTAGGCAGAAAGTGGGGCTTTTATTGCACTTATCAGATGTTCTGCTAGATTTCTAATCACACAACTAGAAATTTTAAATTGCCTGTCATCGAATACAGCATATTAATTGATGTTTTGCCAATAAAAGTACATATTAACTTGAAACAGTCCAATCCAACATTATGATAAAAAAATTTTAAAAAAAATTTTTTTTTTTTAAAGACAAATTTGAGCAATTGGTAAGTATTCTTGGGGATTTTTCAAAAATCAAACACATCCCTGCCTAAATATAGTAATTTGGGATATCTTGCCTGTATAAGATGACTGAGAAAACTTTGAATATTCTCAGATTATTGCATGTGGGGGTTAGAAAAAGAGTATTGGAGAGAGGGGAGAGTGGAAATTGGCAAAAACCTTTACACTAACTGAAAGTATACACATTTATGAAAGTTTTTTTTTAATAATGAAGAAAAATATGAATTTTTTGCTTTTCAACCAAGACAGTGTCTTTCACTCATTGGTCTCTAATAATGCCTGTGAGCATAATAATGAAAATCACCCTACAGATCCCCTCTACAGGCATGATTGTATGCTTAATGGCGAATCCTGCCTGTTTGCAAAATGGAATTTGATTATTCAAGTCAGTGAACAGTAGGAGATCCTTTAGAATCTTAACCAATCAAAATGAAGCTTATGAATCCATATAGGGAAGAATGTGACCCATTTCTCCTTTCATTTCTTCCTTTATAGCAAGTGAAATAGACCCTACTTCATTACAAGCCATGTGGTATACTAGAATGTATTCCAATGACTTTGGTGATTCTGAATTTAAGGGATTTGCACCTGACGTGGATACAAGTAATTTGGGCAACATCTTCAGTGATTCCGAGGGAGAAAATAACAGAGACTCCAGCAACATAAGCAATGGAAATCACGATTGGTGGAATGAACAACTGCAAAACATGAATATTGAGTATCTTATGGACATTCCTGGACCAGCTATACAGTTAAAAGATATTGCTAAGGGAATTGATTTTTCCATTTGATGTTTCCTTGCAAATCGTATTTCGAATCAAACAAAAAGATTTACTGACAGGAGTAGAAGAAAAAATAATGACTCTTTGAATGGTGAGCTACTGCAGTCTGAGAAATATTGCTGTGCATATAATAACAGGGATAGTTGTCGCTCCAAATCAACATTGTATTCCTCAAAAGATAAACTTCATTGTTCTAATGGGAACCAAGAGAGAATATCTCATGAGAGACCAGATGAAATGAATCAATATCTCCACGTAGCTGACACCTTGAACTATCCACCCAAAGGATAATCCAAACTTGATAGGATCACATATGGAAGGCCAATATGTTTTCCTAAAACTTACAAAACGCATATGTAAATGACTTTCAATTTTATACCGTCAAACAGGGCATTGTCCCAAAGACGGGTCTCGGAGAAAGATTTGACACAGGATATGTGGGTAAAGTACCACCATATATACTGTGACAATTACTTAACCTCAGTTCAACTGTTTGACAATTTGTTTGCCAACAGCACCTATGCTTGCGGGACTATTTGAACCAACCGCTAGGTTGTTCCACCTGCTGTTGGCAAAATGAAACTGAAAGAACAGGGAGGTGTTGTGCGGAGATAGAGAAGCAACATGGTGGCACAGGAGGACCATCACACCCAAAACTAATCTGCTAGAAGTCCCTGGGGTGCAGTGGAAAGAAAAGGATGGCCATGTTGTAAATGCTACGTATTGATGGGTCTCAAAGTTCTACACAATTTATATGAATAGTGTAAATAGAGCAGACAAACTCCATTCCACAGATAACATCTACAAAAAGGCATTTCAAATGGTGGGAATATCTATTTTGGTTTATGGTGGATGTCTCCATCTGCGAAATATTTGCTTTAATGAAAGAATCCTAAAAGCACCAAAAACCGAGGAAAAACTCAATTTTAATTCAGGATCAATGGATCTCATCCCTCGGGAAATCTCCGAAGAAAAAGGAAACCTGGATCAAACAGGATGACTCTCATGATTGCCAACTGAGATTGATAAGAAACATACTTGCAAGCAATATTTAAAAAAATACCTGGAAGGAACCAAAGTCTTGCTGTGGACAGTGTGGAGTGAACTCGTGTGTCTCTTGTTTCAAACCAGGAGAATTGTTTTGAAAATTTAAATTTTCTTCATAAATGAAAAGTTTATTTGAGTTTCCGGAAAATGAAAAAAAAAAGCTTTTAAATGATAAAAAAATGGACTAAAAAACATGGGGCTTGTATGATTAAAATCATACACAAATTCAAATCACAGTAACACCAATCAATCAGTAATAATACTCTTTCCAATTAACTTTTTAATGGTTCCATTTCACTGGACTTGAAAGTGATCCATTGGAAATAATCACTGAAAATTTGGTTAGTGTACATTCAATATTACAAAAGATATAGTAATTTATTTGCTACCAAATGTTAATCTTTTTATTCAGCAACAAATGATGCTGTAATTTGTTTAGGGCACACAGGAACATTTGTGAAGAAGTCAGTCACGGAAGTAAACAAACATGGCTGCCATGGAGGAAATAGTTAAAAAAAATTGAAATACATCTAGATATACTTACCTTTATTGTTGTATGTTTTTAAAGGTGTCTTTTATTGTTAGATCAATGCAAACAATGAAAGCATTATCTATCATTGACAAAAGTGACATCCAGAAACTTACATGAGAATAATACATTCCAGTGTTTGGTAAATTCCCCCATGAAACAGTAAATTCCCTCAAAATATTCATGCATCACCATTCACACTTTGTAATCCAGTGTCAAAAGAGATTTTCTATTCAATTATTTTTATAAAATAAATTTCAAAAAGAATATATATGAACCAACAATATGAATTGCAAGATTGATAAATTTCCTTGGTTATTTATTCACAAGAAGGGCTAATGGGTATGGGAGTATTGCCCACAATGAACTTGTAACGGTCGATGGCTTGGCTCCATAGGCTGTATTTCATATCATTTTGTTTGTGTAAATGATCAAGAAATACATTTACTGTGGTGAGATTTTTGTAAAATTTCACTGATTTAAAAGGGATCCTTTTCACGCATCACTGTTTTTGCTTCTGGAATTTACCAAAGGTGAAAATTTGCATGGAGTAATTTACTGTGGTTTATTTTACCATGGAGGAATTTACTTAAAAAATCTAAATTTTATTATCTTAACATCTAAAAGTATGTATAAGAAATCATTTCTTTGAGAAAATTGTTGTCTATATCATAAAGGAATTCAAGTGTAGAAAATCAAATGCACTCTAGTATATTGAAATATAAAGTTTATATGGTACTTTCCAATTTTTTCAGGTTGGCTCAGTCAGGAAAATAATCCCTTGCAAAATATTATATTGTTGCTACCCAAAACAATAACTATGCTAAAGATAATTCTGTCATATTCTTTTATTTTTTTTCTCCTTTTCAATTTTTTACAAATAATTATATTGAAAAAAACTATGAAGTAAATGATCACCAATTTTGATACAGAACAAAATTTTCAGCCAAAGTTCGATAGAAAATAATCTATTTCAATATTAATGATTTCTTTATGAATCCAATTATCAATAATTCATTTTCATCTCTTTTGTATAACACATCTTCAACTCTCTTTTTCACTAAGGCAAATGTTTCACATAGGATCTTCATGTCTTACAATTTTAGGAAGTCTCTAGTGGCTTCATAAAGCTATACTCCTCTACAATTTTATCTAAATTGATGTTGTGAAAACTTGAAGTTAGATTGAATTGAAAATAAATTGAAATTGAAAAAAAAGAATGAGAATATTTAGATGAAAGCAAATAGTAAGAAAAATTGAAAATTGAATGCATCAAAATACTTTCAATTTTTATAAGAGAAGTGGTTGATTGGATTAACTTTTGAAATTCAAAATGTTATATCATGTGACAGTGATGATTTGTAAACTGAAATAAATTTTGCAAAATTGGAAATCAAGACATTACTCAATGTCAATTAATGTAAATTAAATGTAAGTTAAATAAATAAACATTAGATTATAAAATTCAAATTGAGAATTCTGTATAATTGATTTGATATGACAGAATTCTTTGGCACGGTCATTGTATCAGGTAATGCTTGTATAATGTTTCAAATTCTTTTTTTGTGGAAACCCTTATGCATGAAATCTGAAAATACCTTTAATATAATCTAAAAAATCCCTGAAATTGAATATGCCACTCAGGTAGAAATTTGGGTATAATTTGATTTTTGTTTTTTTGTTTGCAGATGTTCAATGAACTTACATACCTTGCTGAATTTTGTGAATCATTTTTTTTTCCTGTTGAGGTAATTTACAGGAAGTATGGAAGATGACACAGAAGAAAAAGATTTTACTGAGATACCTGGATGTAAATTGTCTAATGAATCAATTTTAAAAAGAGATGAACCATTTTCATGTGGAGTGTGTAGCATTCCATTATCGGATAAGTCTAGCTTAAATGAACATATGCAAACCTATACTGGAGAGAAACCATATTTTTGTGAAGTGTGTGGCTCTTCTTTTTCTCGGAAGTCAAATTGGAGCACACATATGCGAATACACACTGGAGAGAAGCCACATATTTGTGAAGTGTGTAGCTCTTGCTTTCCGTGCAAGTCATCTTTAGTACAACATGTACGAACTCATACTGGAGAGAAACCATATTCATGTGAAGTATGTGACTCCTCCTTTTCGGTGAAGTCAGGCTTAAACCATCATATGCAAACCCATACTGGAGAAAAGCCATATTCTTGTGAAGTGTGTAGCTCTACTTTTTCACAGAAATCCAATTGGGACACACATATGCGTATGCACACTGGAGAGAAACCATATTCCTGTGAAGTGTGTGGTACTTCTTTTTCATGCAAGTCATATTTAGTGAAACATATACGGACTCATACTGGAGAGAAGCCATATTCATGTGAAGTATGTAGCTCCTCCTTTTCAGTGAAGTCAGGCTTGAACCAACATATGCAAACACACTCTGGAAAGAAACCCTATATTTGTGAAATGTGTGGCTCTTCTTTTTCAATTAAAGCAAATTTGAAACGCCATATGCGTACACATACTGGAGAGAAGCCATACTCTTGTAATGTGTGTGGCTCTTTGTTTTCACATTTATCAAATTTGAGGCAGCACAAGCAAACACATACTGGAGAGAAACCATATTCATGTGAAGTGTGTGGAGCTTCATTTTCAAGTAGGTCCAAGTCGCTCCAACATATGCGGATACACACTGGAGAGCATTCTTGTGAAGTATGTGGTTTTTCATTTTCAGATAAAACAAAATTAAACAGACACATGCGTATACACACTGGAGAAAAACCATATCTATGTGAGGTGTGTGGCTCTTCATTCTCACGGAAATCAATTCTGAAACAACATATGCCCACACACACTGGAGAGAAACCATATTCTTGTGAACTTTGCAGTTCCTCTTTTTCACAGAAGTCAGGTTTGAGCAAACATATGCGGATACATACTGGAGAGAAACCATATTCTTGTGAAGTGTGTGGTTCTTCCTTTTCACTGAATTCAAAATTGAACAGACATATGCGAATGCACACTGGAGAGAAACCATATACTTGTGAAGTGTGTGGCTCTTCCTTTTCAGAGAAATCAAACCTAAAACAACATATGCGAACACACACTGGAGAGTGACCATATTTTTGTCAAGTGGGTTGCTCTTCATTTTCATTTGAGTTAAGCTTGAACATACAAACTTGGAAGAAGTCATATTCTTATAGAAAATGTGGCTCTCCATTTCCATACATAGAGATAACTCTTGAAGCTACATGAAAAATCACATACTTCAAAGAGACTGTATTCTTGTGATGTGCTTTGCTTGTAAGTCTCACTTTGTAGTACATATATCAACATTGGAGGAAAACTTTATTTGTGGGAAGTGTGTGACTTCTCTTTTTCAGATAGGTCACTATTGAAATGTTCAACCAACGTTCATGAGAAACTGTTTTCTCAGTTTTTCCTTTTAAGGAAGGCATTTGGTGGGACTTGTAAACATACACTGGAGAGAAACTATATATTTGTTGAGTATGTGGCTTTTCTTTTTCTTTGAAATCAACTTTGGTTGTATATATGTATGTACGCAATAGAGAAAATCTATATGATTGTGAAGTGAGTGATTTTTTTTTTTCCTTGGGGGAGAATGATATTCATCTGTTGAAGGGAGATCTTCATTTTACAGAACACGCGCTGAAAAGCAAGTTTTCAAGTTAGTGAATCTTCATTTCTAAACAGTTCAGCTACAAGAATAAATATCAAAATAAACATTGAATAAAAACCATATTCTTATAAAAGACCATGTAAGCCATGTTATTATGAAATGTGTAATTTTCTCTTTGCACATGATTCATGTTCGAAGCAACATATGAGTCACTGAAAATAAATGATATCCATTCATAATATGTACATTTTCCTTTTTTGTGAACACTTCAATGTAAGTTTTCATCTTTGTGAATGTGCATTTTCAAACAATTCAGACATCAATACAAACCTCAACAAATATCTAATAGAATCACTATTCTCATAAAAGACTATATATGAGAATTGACTATTAGAGTATAACTGACGATACCAGTGTAGGTGACAAAACTGATTGCAATTACCTTTTTAAAATTTCAGAACAATGATATTTGGGATGATGAATATTCATTAAGATATAGTGCAATCTGTGGGCTACCTTTTATAATTTTGTTGAATGAAGTATAATTTTTGCTACCCAAGATTGGCCAGTTGGCAAATGAACACATTTTTCCTAGACACCGTATCGTATCATTGAAATATCAGCAATCTTACCAATATAAATAAATACCATGTTTACAGAAGTTACCCTGAGACGAACAAGGATTTTTTGTGCCTTCAATCTCAAAAAAGACGAATGAGAAAAAATATTCCCTGTAAAGTTTTGAAAGTTACTTACTAAAAGAAACAGATGATTTTTTATGCTTTCAATCTGAAAAAAGTTTAAAAAGAAGAAAAGCATGAAGATGTGGGAATTACTTGCTAGACTGAATCATTTGCTTTGCTTTGTGGAGATAAAAATGTTCGCACATACACAATAGGGACCTATTTGAATTGTTGAAAACATTTTATAGAATTAATGATTGGGTATAGGGAATCTGATTTGTAACCATATTAAATGAAATTTTTTTGGTATGAATGACAATAGATTTTTTTAATCATGTGAGACTATTTTTCCAGTCTTGTGATTAAATGAACATTTCTCTGCTCTTATCTTTTTTCATAATTTTGTATAAAAAAAGAAAAATAGTTATACTTGTTTTGATTAAATAAACTTTTGATCAAAATGAAACTACGTCTTCACTTTTTTCCAAAAATTTTTAGTCAAAACTGATGATGAACCTATCATAAGTAGGTTTTCAAGTGACATGAGATGGAATTTGAAGGGAAAAAAGTTGAGATTTCATTTCATTATTCTAGTTTTGTAAGTATAATTTGAAATTTCAAGTGATATTAGTTTTAAAGATATATTAGAAAAATAGCCCCTTATTCAAGAACAAACATTAAAATAAATGTAAGTGACACTGAATAACAAAATTATTCTAAAAAATGTTTAATATTGATGTACGTTCTAAAAAGGTTCGTCACCACTGGGTTGATATTTTATTAAGTCAAATATCCAATTGAGAATAAAAAGTATTTTTTGCTTTCAATCCATAAGACCTTTGATGCTTCTGTAATCTTTATCAGTTTTGAGAAGCTTATTTTTAAGGGTTCTCCCAACGGTTGGATTGAAAGAACAAAAAATTTTTTTTTTTTTCTTATCAAAAAATCAATTAAGTAGGGAAGTTGGAAAGCGCATGTGTTTAAGGAGGCAATAGTTTTGAGGACCAATAGAAAATTGGCATTTTACATAATCAACACTGGCACGTTTTCTCCCCTTTGGCCTTTGGTGCTCAGCGTATATCTCTGGTAATCTGCCTGACACTTCCCATGATAATAATGCTATGCTGTTAGCATGAGAATTTGTTGAAGATCGAGGTTTTGGCTTGTTCTGGGACAAATCAAGAGGAATTTTTAGATCAATGTTCTTCTATCGGGCCTGTAGGATGACCTTTCTTTTTTTTTTTTTTTTTATTGCTGCTCCAACTATTGTCTTATCAACCAAAATGTATGGTATTTACACTGCAATTTATTTGGCTTTTTAACTGAACCAGTTTCAATTTAAAAAAAGGCATTGGTCTCCAATTTAATGCTATTCAATTATTTTAAGCAGCACCTGGCTACATAAATATGAACAGACTGAGATTGATAAGTAGATCAATTTATTAGAAAATTAAATAGTTATTCTAACTATTCATATGCTTTTGAATACAAGGAATCAACAAATTTGTTCTCCTTTCAAGCAGGGATGGGTGTAGTGCTAACTTTTTAGGAGACAGAGCTTTTTGTCTTGTTCATTTATTTGGACTTTTTTTCCATACCGGTGCCAAAGTGGCACTCTGGTGAGCATCAGCTGTAATGCACCAATTCTCACTAAGTATTTATAAAGCAAGAATTATTTCCCTTTTTATTTTATTAGTTCTCACTTTTTTTTTTATAGTGTATATTCAACATATAAAAAAAATGATATTGTCACCAATCAGAGATTTTTAGTTTTTTTTGTCTTACTTTGCATTCAACTGAAGGAATTTTGTCCAGGAGCAGGAGGCTGAACTTTACTCCGTTCGAGCTTAGATGTCCATCTGTTATCTTATAACTTTTCAGTTTGAATATGCCATACCATAATTTAATAGTAATTATTTTTTTAAAAAGAAAAAGAGGGGAGTTACCAAGACTGACCGTTGATATATTTGGGGTGCAAATCATGAAATAATCAGTTCTATTGTCAAAATGATTATATGAAACTGATTTGAAATTTGAATTTTATTCACTTCATCTAAATTTTAAGAATGAAGGGTTTTAAAATAAAAAAAGATTCAAAATAATTTCCCAAGACCACCTGATGCAACATACTCTTAAAGTTGGCCGAAAAATACATGAACCAAATAATTCAGCCATAAACCAATTTGAAATTCATTCATTCTATTTAATATTAGAAAATGAAAGAAACTCGTCTTAACAGTTAATTATTAAACAACAGCGTCAGAATTTGAAGTCATCTAAAAAAATTCCATAAAAGAATAAATTTTATTCTTAGCATCACTGTCGTTATCTTCAGGAAAACATTTAAAATAACTTGAAAAAAACAACAGAAAACTAGAACCTGGAAAATCTAGTAGTCATTGATAAATCCATCAAAATTGAGAGAAATAAACAAGAACAAATTGTATGGGGTATCAGTTTTTAATATCCAGATTCATCAGATTAAAAAAAAACTTTAAAAGTTCCCCAAAACCTTCATGAATAATAGTTCACCAACAGCATTTCTTTTAAAATTATGCAATAACAAACCTCACCAAAAGTTGGACTAGAGAGTAGAGGAGCCCCTTATGGGAGCTAATCTGTCCTCGCCCCAGCCGGGATCTTCAAATCTCTTGCAATGTCACTGATTTTGAAAGAAGTTCAATTGATGCTTACTCAACAGTAAGCTCATGAACAACGAGTTTTTGACAATTGTATCCACAAACCCCCAGTAATACTTTTCTGGAGCCCCCTTCCCCTTCCTGGGATTCTACAAGTTTGTTGGAAGGGGGCCCCTCCTGGGGCAAAGGCCCAGGGTCCTGAAATCGATACGCCCAAGAACTTGATATTCAAATCAACATCTGAACTCAGTATCTTCGTATCTTCTGTCAAATTTTTCAGCTATTAAATATTTTGATTTGGATATATTAATAATTAATTGATACAAATAAATTTGAATTGATTCCATAATTTAGGTTCTACTAAATATATATTTTTTATGGACGTAAGTTTTCTTTCTAGGTGTTCATGTAAAATCTACTTTAGGGGCTATTTTTTTAGTTCCACCGAAATTTCGGAGTAAAGAAAGTAGTTGGAATGTTACATCATTTTTCCTTATTTCTCCCTGGGGCCAGGGATTGGGATTTGGCTTGGAGTTAGAGATGAGTAGAGCTTTTGTAGTTGTGGAAGAAAAACAAAATACCCAACGTTTTGGGGGTCTTTCGGCGAGAAAAAGAAATTGCAACGAAAGCTTTTGTTTTTGTTTTTTAGACTTCCGTTCTAAAACTATCACCTTTAGCATCTAGTGTTGGAAAAAAAACATGGTATCTATTCAAGCTAACGCAGACAAGTTATAACCAGGGCTGTTTTCATCTACAAATCATGTAACCTTGTGCCATAGTTATCCTTATCAAAATGATTAGAATATAAGTAATGACAACGTTCTCTGGTTGATGTAAGTTCGTCTTCTAACAGCGCTCTTCAACTTGGGAGACACGAAAAGGACGGAAGGTAAAAGACATCCCTTCAAGCATCGAACAGAGAGTACCGAAGTAAATCGTAATCCATCCCGTCTTTTTGTAATACAGAAACCATCGACGTTTATGGATTGGATCATCTTGTAAGTATTTGAAGCTTGATTTTACTGATAAACTTGAACAAATAGAAACGAACTCCCATTTTTATACATTTTCAATCAGACACTTTATCGTTACAATCTATGTTGAATAATTTGTCGGTGAGAGCCTGATAATTTGGTAGGTAAGCTTGGTATTTTGTTTCTACACATTAAGAGCAGAAAAATCACAACTTTTCTGGAAGTAGAACATAATACGAAAATAGATAAATCCAAAGAAATGACATTTTTTGTTATAGTTACTTTTAGTTTAAAAAATCACCTGATCCTCCCTGTATCAAGGGAGGTAATGAATTGTAAGATTCAACACACTCATTCGACCGATATAAAAAAAACGGTGTACAATTTTTTCGCTGTTTTCAACATCTGGGAAACCAATCATTGGTGTCTTTTTCTGTGATTAAAGATATTATTGAAAAAAAGTTTTGTATCAAAATAAATGGTTTACTTAGTAATTTTGTCATGAATTAATTGCGCGTTTAGTACAACTGAAACATATCTGGTTAGTCACTCAATAGGAACCGTCAGGTGATTGTTGTCCTTTGGCTGCACGCTGTGTGTAGGGGGTGATCAATTTAAAAAGAAATGGTGATCAACGAATATAATATTTTTCACATCTTTTGTTGGGCAGCAATCAATAAAAAGAAGTGGATGGTGCGGATCGTTTGGGAAAAAAGGGGTGATCAATGAATAAGATACTTCTTTTCTTTTGTTGGGTGACAGTCACTTAAAATAACTGAATTTAAAAAAACAAGCAGGCATGAACCAGTACAAACTTCAATAAACAGTTGGAACCCACCTCCTAAAACTTACAGGAGGATCATATAAGAAAAAATGTCTCCAGAAGGTGTCTAGTAGACTACTTATACTAATTTTCAAGGCTGTAACATGTGTGATATACAGTTTCCACCCTTTTAAAACCTTGAAATAGTCTATTTGAGGACCAATGCAAATTTTCAGTCCTATGTTTATTGGTTCCAATAATTTTGTTTTTAAGATGCTTCCATACGCATGTGTGTAACGGATCCATAGGTCTCTCCATCCATATTTTTAAAAATTGATTTTTGACACAAGTTAAAAAAATCTTTTAGCTTTGCACTGCCACCGTGCTCTCATTTAGAGAATCAACTACATTGGGTAGTTTCAACTTGTTACGTCATGTTTTAAAAGGGGATCAATTCCATCTATTATTACAATGTTGAATTAAACCCTGACTTCATGGCCAGTTGGAATTACATCATTCAAAGTATAAAAAAATTCTGTCACAAAATTTCCGAAAAACAAAACAATCTGATCATACATTCTTTCTTTAGGAAGTTCATGTTTTTCCCCTACCTCATATTGGTGCTATAAAAATATTGGTACAAGCACCAACCGATACAGAATCTCTTACTTGACACTGAAATTCTTCCTAGAGTTTTTGAGACGATTGAAATCTTTCTTCTTGTATATGTTTTCCACACGATGTTCTGACTGGTTCCAATAGGTCTCAGTAACTGGTGTTGCATGAATTTTTCCTTCTGGTTGGTATTTTGGTGACCATAATTTGTTCTTCTCTGATTAACAAAGCCACAAGATGGAATTCTTTGGAGTGGAGTTTAACTCTCCAGCAACCAGGCTTCTCTTCTTTTATTTCTCCTAAGCCCTTCCATATTAGTTCTTCCAGATGTGAGAGTAAGTTGCAGCAAGAAACTCATAGACACTCATTACAAAGTTATCAAAGTTTGACAAAGTAAGAAACAATATTTTCTTCCTTTCTAAACTTCTTCCTTCTCATTATGCAATACAAAAATTTTAATCACTGCATGAATCATAATAAAAATCAATAAAGGTTTTGTGTTTTATAGTATCATCATTACACTTTTTGAATTCTAAGAATTTGGAAAATGTCTCCTCGACTCCATATATTTTGGTCTTCAAAGACTCAAACCCAGCTTTATTTTGCATCTCACGGAGTTGTATAGTTGACTGTGATGTTTGTTTTTTGTATCTCTCCCATGAGACTTTATGATATTTTTTCACCAGTTGTTTTTGCAATGAGGAATATCCCAGTCATATCATGTATGCAATATATTTTAGATGTTGAAGTATGCAAAAATTAGAGATAGTGGCAGTTTTGGTAATTTGCCATAATTTCTCTTAGGAGAGTATCAAAGTCCTATCGTCAGGTAATGATAAAACTATTGGCTATCTCTGGAGCTTTCTTATATTTGTGGCCTTTAAGCCGTGTATATGCATGTGAGCAAACTCTCTTTGTTTACATTCAGGTTAGTCACTCAAACTTCATTATATCTAGAGGAAAGCATTAACAATAACATCTTATTTATTGAAGAACATTGTCTATATCATGAAGGAATTATTGTATAAAAAATTGGATGCATGCAAGAGTGTTTGAAATGAAGTGATGTAATGTAATCTAAACAATTGACTTACAGTATGACATTTTAAATTCAATTTTTCTCATTTACAGATGTTCCAGTAAGAAAAATATTTTGTGAATTTACATCACTAAATTTGTATGAATCATCATTTTGTTGTTGATTTGATTTACGGAAAGTATGGAACATTACACAGAAAAAAAAGACTTTACTGAAACTTTTGGATCTAAATTGTCTGATGAATCAATTTTGAAAAGAGACTCAGGAACACACACTGGAGATAAGCCATTTTCATGTGAAATGTGTGGCCATTCTTTTTCCCAGAAGTCAAATTTGACCAAACATATCCGAACACACACCAGAGAGAAACCACACACTTGTGAAGTGTGTGGTTACTCCTTTGCAGAGAAATCTGACTTGAACCGACATAAGCGAACGCACACTGGAGAGAAGCCATATTCCTGTGAAGTGTGTAGTTCTTCATTTTCAGATCAGTCAAAGTTGAATGAACATGTGCGAACTCACACTGGAGAGAAACCATATTCTTGTGATCTTTGTGGCTCTTCTTTTTCACAAAAGTCAATTTTGAACAGGCATATGCGAACACATACTGGAGAGAAACCATATTCTTGTGAAGTGTGTGGTTCTTCATTTTCTCTCAAATCAAGCTTGAACATACATATGCGTATGCACACTGGAGAGAAGCCATATACATGTGAAGTGTGTAGCTCTTCATTTTATGTCAAGTCAAAGTTAAATGAACATATGCGTACACACACAGGATCAAAGCCATATTCCTGTGAAGTGTGTAGCTCGTCTTTTTCACAGAAGTCAAATTTAAACAAACATATGCGAACACACACGGGAGAGAAGCCATATTTGTGTACGGAGTGTGATTCATCATTTTCAGATAAGTCACACCTGAATCAACATATCCGAATACATACCAGAGTGAAACCATGCTCCTGTGAAATGTGTGGCTCTTCTTTCCCATGTAAATCAAAATTGTACATACATATGCGAATACACACAGGTGAGAAGCCATATTCCTGTGAAATGTGTGAGTCTTCCTTTTCATGCAAGTCATATTTGAACCAGCATATACGAACACATTCTGGAGAGAAACCATATTCTTGTGAGGTGTGTGGCTCTTCATTTACATGTAATACAAAATTGAATTTACACATGCGAACGCACACTGGAGAGAAGCCATATGCTTGTGAAGTGTGTGGCTCTTCCTTTTCATGCAAGTCATATTTGGTGAAACATATAAGGACACATACTGGAGAGAAACCATATTCATGTGAAGTATGCGGTTCCTCCTTCTCACAGAAGTCAAGCCTAAACCAACATATGCACACACATTCTGGAGAGAGACAATATACTTGTGAAATTTGTGACTCTTCTTTTTCTATTGAACCATACTTGAACCGCCATATGCAAACACACATAGGAAAGAAACCATACTCTTGTGATGTGTGTGGTTCTTTGTTTCCACTCATAACAGATTTACGGCAGCATGAGCAAACACATATTGGTGAAAAACCATATTCATGTGAAGTGTGTGGCTCTTTATTTTCAAATAAGTCGCAATTGCAACAACATAAGCGAACACATACTGGAGAGTGCTCTTGTGAATTGTGTGGCTTCCAATTTTCAAGTAAGTCAAAATTGAACAGACATATGCGAATTCACACTGGGGAGAAACCTTATTCTTGTGACGTGTGTGGCTCTGTATTTTCACGAAAGTCACATTTGAACCAACACATGCCAAAACATACTGGAGAGAAACCATATTCTTGTGAAGTGTGTGCTTCTTCCTTTTCCCAGAAGTCTAGTTTGTACAAACATATACGTATACACACTGGAGAAAAGCCATATTCTTGTGAAGTATGTGGTTCTTCTTTTTCACTGAATTCAAGCTTAAACCGACATATGAGAACACACACTGGGGAGAAACCATATACTTGTGATGTGTGTTTCTCTTCTTTTTCAGAGAAATCAAACTTGAACCTACATATGCAAAAACACATTGGGGTGTAACCATATTTCTGTGAAGTGTTCTGTTTGTTATTCCCATATCAGTCAAGCTTGATTATAAGCACTGGAAAGAAGCTGGTGTCTGGTCCTGTTTGTGACTCTTCCAACCGTATACTTGTGAAGAATATGGCTCTTCTTTTTCATATGGGTGATCTCTGAAGCTATGTGAGATATCCCTCACTTGTTGGATATGATTATCATCTATTGTATTGAGACATTCATTTATGGAAACACCCTGTTAGAAGTGACATTTTTCCATCTGATGTGGGATTTCTGTGTTGATCAAGATTCTGATTGAGAATTAATAAAAGCATTTTTGTGTCCCATCTACTTTGTCAAAGATTATTTTGTTTTCAAGTTTGATCAGTATTTTCATTCTGGATAATCTTGAATAGAGTTGTATAAAAAACAAAACGATTTCAAGTAATGAGTTACCATTCTTTATTCTTGGTGAAATGAATTTTCTGGAAGTAGATTATGAAATATCTGGGATGTGCTGGCAGCATCCTTGGTAAAAGTCTATCTATATTGTTGAATAAAAAGATACATAACTCTGACAAACTATTTGAATGTTTTGTTCAGTCAAAACACTTGACCTGCAGGAAGCCAACTAACTCCAGTGTACAAAATAGGGTTTCGAAACTTGACTCCCATTTCTTCACAAACATGAGCAAATGAACCCCATCAAAGAGGTGTACTTTTAGTATAATTCATCATTCAAACAACTGGCTCAATAACTAATTCTAATTTGCAAATAATTGGAATTAATTTTGATTAATTTCCAATTGTTTGAACTACTGTTGCTTTGGAATGTAAAAAGCAATGAGTGATTAGAATAGTTTCATTCTCTTATTTTGCCAAAGCAGTAAGACCTTTAAATGAACCTCTCATTGCAGGTGCACCATCTGTATATAGTCTCATGCAATTCATCCATTGCAAATTATCTTCAGTTTTCAAGGGAACTTATTGACATCACTATAATTTGGAGGTACCATCCAAATGTGATGGTGGTAAAAAGAAATGTTTTGTCTCCAATTGTAGCAATGCTTGTAACTTGGAATTCATGTTTAAGATTGAACAGTAGAAACGTGCTGACAGCGGCAACCAGGAAGAGTTCAATTGTACAACTAGCTCTTTGAATATCAATGACTCTTCTCAAGAGTATGGGTATCATCTGTTTAATAATTGCTCTATAATTATACATAAAACATGTAAGAACCAATACTTGTGCTAATCCACTTAAATCTGTTGACCCAACTCGATGTAATGGAAACATCTCATCATTTACATTTCAATATCTTCAGTCTTATTTTGAATCCATCTTCCAATCATTTCATCTGCAAAAGGAACTTTAAAAAATTTTTTTGTTATTTTCGACTTAAATTCAAACCCAAACATCGGTTGATTTATTTCACAACAAGAGTTTTCAATGGTGATTTCTGCAATTGCATGTGATTTCTTGTTCTGGCTATTATCTGAGCGACCAAGTAACTTGCCACATTGACTGAAGGGGGGGAGTCTCACACCTAATAGATCCTTTTGTCCTAGCTACCTCTAATCTTCTTAGTTGTTTTTATCATGTTTGATTACTTCAAAAACCAATTTCATCTCTGTCCAAATTTTTTTTCAATTTTTGTGTATTTTGTTTGAGCATATTTGAACTTTGATAAAAGATAGAAATTTGAAATTGGAAGATATAATTCAAACACATGTATACTATTTTGATAGCAAGCCTTTCTTGAGAAAGCTAAAAATCTATTTGGGGAAAATATTCTCAATGAAATAACCATTAAGATTCCAAAATTTTTCAAAAAAAGGATTTTAGAAAAAAATTACTATAATATTTCTATCAGTATCTTGTCAACACATGTCCTTTTAATAAAACTGCATCTTTTTCTTGAAAATCATTTCATATTGAAAAATATAGTTTTGAAAGAATGTAGGGTTTAATGTATCCATCACCAGGAAATCTCATGTATGATATTACATTAATGTATTCTTCATTGTACAAAAAATTTACATTATTTGTATTTTGCATACTATATATATGAACATAATTTCTAATGAAAAATATTATTGCTGTCAGTGTCTGCTGTATGTTATACCCTATTCATAAATGGCCTCAATATCTTTCTCAGGCACCTTATTATTATAAAGCATTCAAAAGGAAATTGATTTTTCTCTAAAACAATGTAAAGCATCAAAATTTGACCAAATTAGTCGTAAGTTACCCATATAATCTGATACTTTAATTTTCTTGGTAAATAACGCAGATAGCTTCTTGATAGATTTTGAAAGCTCCTTGAAGTATTGTAACAGCTTTCAACATAGAACATATACTCCGGACAAGGATTCTTTTTATCACCAGAAAATGTGAAATCCAGTTTCATATAATAATCTCTATATAAACTAGTCTTGGAATTTTTCTGTATACATATCTTATCTGCTAATGCAGAACCTTCAACATTTGATTCTTGATTAATTCCATCTATTGGAGTTAATGCTAAAATTTTCAGTCTTCTAGCTCCATTAGTGTTGCCCATATGTGTATACATACATAGTCTGCCCAATTTAAAAGCCGAAGAAACCTATGCCCGCAACTTTGGTTAATGGTTTCTAAATCTTGAGTGGTTTGGCAGGCTGTGTAAGTATAAATCATGGATATGACAAAAACCAAGAGAATTGTGTGTAAGTATTGGCAGTGACGATGGTAAATGACGAACTGGTGCCAATTGAGTATCAGGAGCTCCTCCTGGGCAAGTGAGAGTTGTAAAGTGAATTCGTTTTGATCGAATCATTCTATAGTGAGGTTACGTGTGGAATTTCCATCTTGACATGTCGTGTCTTTTACTAAGTTTTGAGTTTTGGAGCACTTCAGATTTTGGTATAAGGGATACTCAACCTCTAATATGAAGAGTAATCAATCATTCCCTTTCCCTGTTAATTTATAATTAGTAGTTGTTAACACATAGGATTTATTTGATTTTAAAATTAATTTTTATTTCACGTAAAGAGAGCCAAAAGTAGACCATCCTTGGTCCTTAATCAGAAACAAATGGAAAGACCAAAAAATACATTTTCACTGAACACCTGAATTGAAGTCAACACAGAATATTCTTCTCAAACCACTTTTCTGCACGCAAAGGTATTCATCACAAAAGGTGAATTAGTTGAAACTATGGTCTTCAAACTTCAACTCAAGATTATTTTCAGCTAGATTACTCTGAAATGATCAACTACGAGCATGATATGATATTCATTGGAGACATAAAGTCTGGAAAAGTCTCAAGTTTTTTTAATATGCAATTATTTTTTAGAAGCGTTGACTAAACCAAACCAATGTTAAATTCACATGATTCTCTTTTCAATAAAATCGATACTCATAGTTAACTTTTGGTATGTCCCAGCATATTCTCTGTGAAGAAGGAAGCATCCCATTTGTGTGTGTCTAATATTTGTGTTGTCTGCATCCTAGTCTGTTTGCTTTGTTACTATTTTTCCTTTATCTTTCACTTCAACTACAGCTTTGTAGCAGTTAAAAGTCCAGAATAACCTCATCGAAATCTGCTGTCAACACCAAGACCCTGTCATTAAAATGTTGGCCAAGATATTCAACGTTGATGATTACCCCTGGTTTCTTTGCCATCTTTTGGATGATCACCATTCCATCAATAATGGCAATCATTTGACTCTCTGAGGTTGGCACATGGGCATTTTGATATGTTTCATCGTTGTTTTTTTTTCTCGAGCATCATACAAGCTTTGACTGGTCCGTACATGTAATGATGGATCCCCCTGGGGCAAACAATGGCCAGGGAGTCAAAGTTAAGTGTAAGTTATTGACTGCATAGTTTTGAATGATGTCCTGGTTTGATCTGGCCTGAAGCATCAATCAACCATTTTTCTTTTGTTCCAGATTTACCAATTGGTCGTGGACCTTAACGGTTGTTTTTTTGTTTCCTGCTTCTTGACTGCTGTTCACAGGCTGACATCTCCGTTGATGCGTTTGGCAATATACTCTTCATACAATTTCTAATGACTTTTCTCAACATTCAAAATATATGAAACACTCTCTTGAGGAAAACATGAATATGTCATGAAGTTGTAAAGACTTCTACATCAAAGGGTTTTCTGTGACTCAATATGGCTGACTTGATCTTTGTTATAATTGTTTTGATTCCCAATGTTTTGAAGATTCTAAAAATGTATAGTTCTGCTGATCTCAGAAAACTGCGTATGAAAGACTATTTTTCAACATAGAAAATTAACTATAAAGACAGAACATCTGTCTTTATAGTTAATTTTCTTTTTGCCAATTTTTAAAAATTTCATTTTATTTTTCATGATTTTTGTCTTGCAGTAAATAATCAATTAATTTCTTTGAGTAGGAAAAATGATCTCTTCTGTTCCAATACACCATTCAAACATGCCAATTGCTCACTGTTGCATTTAGCAGGAACAGTTGGTCCTGATTCTAGCAATTCATTATTGAAAATTCCTTTTTAATATCACCAAACACAAACACTTCCCCTCCCCAATAGATTCCATTGACTCTGGAATTTTTAAGGCTCTCCTGAATTTAACCATGACTCATTCCCCAGCAGTAACCACCAGATGCATGTGAACATGCAAATTTACAAAATTCCAAAGTTAGAAATGAAAACGAAGGGGGGTAATTTATGGCGTGGCGTCTGGGGGCTTTTTCTTTATTCTCCACCCTCGAACTATAAAATTTAAAAACAAGTCAGAATGTTGCATTAATTTTCCTCAGTTCTCCCTGTGGGGGGTTGGGGGGTTGGCTTGGAGTTAGAATTGAGCATTTGTAGTAATGGAAAATAACCAATAAGAATATACCCTACGTTTTGGGGGTCTTTCGGCGAGAAAAAGAAAATGCTACGTAATCTTTCCATTTTAGTTCTTAGACTTCCATTGCGAAATTATCGCCCTTAGCTTCTAGTGTGGATTCGAATGGAATGACCCATGGTATCTATTTAAGTTAATGTAGACTAGTTATAACCAGTGATTTTTTCATCTACAAATAACCTGTGCCGTAGATTTTCTTTGTAAAATGATTAAATTAGAAAATGGGTAATGACAACATCGTTCTCTGGTTGACGTAACTTCGTTTTCTAACAGCGCTCTTCAAGTCATGAGGTACAAAAGTCCACGGAAAGGGCAGAAGGTGAGATACATCTCTCCAGGTATCGAACACATTATCGAAGTAAATCGTAATCCATCCCTTCATTTTGAAATACAAAAACCATCAACATTTATAGATTGGATCATCTTGTAAGTATTTGAGGCTTTATTTTACTAATTAACACGAAAAAATGATAACAGACCCAGTCTTTTTGATGACCGCTTCGTATTCGATCGTATTACACTCATATTTTTATACATTTTCATCCAGCTACTTCATTAGTCATCGTTTCTATCCATTTTGGATAATTGACTTACGTTTGTCGGCAATAGTTTATTAATTAGGTCAGTAAGTTTGCTATCTAATTTCTCTTCATTATGGACATGAAAAACTCAACTCTTTGGTAAATAGTACTTGATGCAAAGATAGATTAATCCGAATGAATGACATTTTTGGTAATTGTTATTTTTAGTGTCGAAAAATCAGGTGATTCTCGTGGTATCAGGGGAGCTAATGAACTGTAAAATTCAGGAAATCAATCATTAAACATTTTTGAGGACAACAACTAATTCAAAACCCTTGGATATAAACTTTGTCGTTGAAATATTCCAAAAATGATGTAGTTTTTAAAGGAAGATAATTTGATGAACTATAGTTCCATAAATACTCACTTGCACTACTTAAAAATTCCATATTTTCTTGAAAGACGAGGGAAAATGTCCTGTTTTAAAAATATATGAGTGCCTTAGCAAGGTTCAAAGATCAAACTTGGGACACCTAAGTGGTTGTTGATTTTTTCATTTCAAGTAATCACATTTGATAAGCGTTGACGAACAAAGTCAAGTGGGTTAAACACTGTTTCAGACCATCATGAAATATGATGGTCAAAAAGGCTATAATTATGAGCCGACGTGTCACAGAGTTTGTTCTCCCAAACAGCTTGATTGTAAAAAATTTTTTATTAGTGGTTGACTAATTGATCATCCGGCTGATGTTTGAAATTTTTCAACATCATCTGTATTGGCCAATATCTTAGCTCATGAGGCCAACAATCAACATTATTTTGAAAATGTTTCTAACATCTAAAAAAATTGTTCTCAATTTTTCTTGTTTTTGCTGGAAAGAAAAAAGACCAAATTTTTATATGTAAAAAAAAAAACAGCCTAGCCACAACTTTATGACCCTATTGCTTGATGATGCCTTATTAATTGATGCTTATATTTACCCCCTTTTAAAAAAATTTACATGTTTTTATATTATTTTTGCCTCAATTTTGGATGTAGAACTTAGACACATTGATGTCTCTTTTTTTTTTTTTTTAAATGAAAGTTATAATAGAAGTAAACACTGAATTAGAAATGCTATGTGTTGGGGTGATCAGGATGTGTGATATTCAGCTTCCACCCTTTCAAAACCTCAAAAGAATGGTTTAGTTGAGTACTAATGCAAATTTTCAGTCTTGCGTTTATTGGTATGACCTGAGGACGTTCCAGACTGCTAGGCGCAAATTAGTGACCAATTTACCATAAAGTTTAATTGTAGATTAACCCCCCCCAGGAATCTATTATGGTGAGGGATTTAAAAGGGATATGTGTTTAAAAGGGCTCTAGTGGAGTACTAATGAAAATTTTCAGTCTTACAAGTTGATTGATGCTGTCTGTAGACGTTTCGGATAAATATATATTCAATTGGAATTTTCAAGATTATGAATGGTCAATGTGTGTCTCTTACATCATCCCAAGCATTGCTGTGCTGGAGATGCTGTTTTGGATGGAGGGTCAAGAAATTTTTTCCTAGATAGAAGAGACCAAATGTTCGATACAAGGGCCATGTCTTTGCAGCAGAGGGAAGAGTGGACAAGGCAAAAAATGCAAAATGCAGGTGGACAATAATGTTCAATAAATGTTTATTCGAGTTCAGCCATTTGTTTCATTGGTTATTATCATCAAATTTTTGTATTTCATAAGATAGTCCTCCAGTATTTCTAGCTTTTTGGCTGGTTATATAAATATATGTCATACACCTATTTCGTCAAAATGTTTTTTCCATTTATTTTTTTGTAAACAAGCAATAAATTCTTTGTAGTTTAACTGAGCAATAATGAAATCATCATTCATCAAATGATCTGACGGATAGATACTTTATTTTTTGGTTGAATATTACAAAACTATCAAGTTTAAATAAGGGAAGAATAGTGTTTTTTGTCTTTAGATGCTTTCAAACGCATATGTTTAAAATCGATTTTAGGCAGATGTTTGAAAAAATCTATTTTTCTTAGCTCTGCATTGTCACCGTACTCTCATTTGAAGAATCAAACTAGATCGGATGTTATGCCATGTCAGAAAAGGGGGTGTTGGTTTAATATACTATTACAATCTGGAACAAGACCCTGACTTTATGGCCACTTGAAATTATATCATTCAAAGGATAAAAAAAATTCTCTGTCATAAAATTTCCAAGAACAAGACAAAGAAATCAAATTACTGTTAGTACAAGAATTCTCTGATATTATGTGGTCCCCGATATCAAAGACACAATCATTATATTGTTTCAGGTGTCTCACATGAAGCACTGTTTGCCATATTTACAGGTATTGAACATATAAAAATATCTATTATATTGATACAGGCATCCCCTGATACAAAGCAGTTCATTATATCACAGTTCACAATATATATTGAATGTGAATCTTCTCAGCCTGTCAGAGAAGAGTGATGTAAGTAAAAGACTTCTTGCATTGTAATAATGGCAGGTGGAACGTGGACACATCTTTGGGTCAATGTCCTTGTTCTCATTTCAAAATTGTCACTTCCCTGTCATTGTAGGGTTCGCAGCAAAGTAGAATCAATCAGAAAGTCACGGACTCTTCTATTACTTAAAAGTAGAATCTTTCAAAGGTTTTTTAGAAAATTGAACTCTTTCTTGTATATATTGTCCACACAATGTTTGGACCGGTTCATTTTTTGGCTTCCTTCAACTCTGTATGGCTTTTACTGTTCAACAAAGATTAGGTATGGAAATTCTGGTCTTGACAAAGAATAAATCGACCAATAAGTCTCTGTACCTAGTGTTGCCAAATATGTTTTTTCTGCTTGATATATTAGTGACCATAATTTGTTATTCTCTAACAAAAATATGAGATGGAATTCTTTGCTCAAGAAAGGGAGGAACTGGGCACAATTCTCCATCAAAAATGATGGAACAAGTAATACTGCATGTGTTACAAGTTGATTTTGCAAGGGTTGTTGTTATGTGTTCAAATTCCTTTGTTTGGTGGAGTTTCTGACTTTACCAGAGAGAGCGAGGCTCACTTCCTTTATAAAATCAACATTTCTTTTAAAAAATTTAAAAGCATGACCAAGTGGTTGGTATTTGGCTCATTTACCAACTGAGCCAAACTGACAAATCTTGCATATCTATGGAAATTTATCTTTATTTCGTTCAAATAATCAGATAGATTTATACGAAGAGAAAAAATTATGATTATTTTATTCATCATATATACAGTGCAAAAGTTGCAATTATCATCTTCAGTTGGGATAGAAGTAGGTACAGATTTTGACCCTGCAGCAGCCAAGCTTATTGTTTTCTCTTTTCTGAGCCCTTCCATTCTAGTCCATCATGATGTAGTAGTAAACTCTCTTTGCTTATATCCAGGTTAGTCATTTGGACTTCATTACATATCCGAAGGTATGTATAAGAGATTATTTCTTGAAGAATATAGTCGATATCATAAAGGAATCGATGTATAATAAATTGAATGTATTCAAGTGTGTTGAGATAAAGTGACTTGATATAATCTAATCAAATTCTTGAATTACAATATAACATTTAAAAATTTTTTTTCATCTACAGACATCCCAGCTGAAAAAATATTCCAGAAACTCACATCACTGAATTTGTATGAATCTGCATTTTCTTGTCGCTCTAACCTACAGAAAGTATGGAACATTACACAGAAAAAAAAGACAATACTAAAACTCTTGGATGTAAATTGTCAGATAATTCAATTTCAAAAAGAGACTCAAGAACACACACTGAAGATGAACCATTTTCATGTGAAATGTGTGGCTACTCCTTTTCCCAGGAGTCAAACTTGACTATACATATCAGAACACATAGAGAGAAACCACATACATGTGAAGTGTGTGGTTACTCCTTTGCAGAGAAATCTGACTTGAACCGACATAAGCAAACACACTCCGGAGAGAAGCCTTATTATTGTGAAATGTGTAGTACTTCATTTCCTGATCAGTCAAAGTTAAATGAACATGTGCAAACTCATACTGGTGAGAAGCCATATTCTTGTGAAGTTTGTAGATCTTCCTTTTCACATAAGTCAATTTTGATCAGGCATATGCGAACACATACTGGAGAGAAACCATATTCATGTGATGACTGTGGCTTCCCATTTTCAAGTAAGTCAAAATTGAACAGACATATGCGAATTCACACGGGGGAGAAACCATATTCTTGTGAAGTGTGTGGCTCTGCATTTTCCCGTAAGTCACATTTGAACCAACATATGCCAAAACACACTGGAGAGAAACCATATTCTTGTGAAGTGTGTACTTCTTCCTTTTCACATAAATCTGGTTTGTACAGACATATGCTTATACACACGGGGGATAAACCATATACTTGTGAAGTGTGTGGCTCTTCCTTTTCATGCAAGTCATATCTGGTGAAACATATAAGGACACATACTGGAGAGAAACCATATTCATGTGAAGTATGCGGCTACTCCTTTTCACAGAAGTCAAGCTTAAACCAACATATGTACACACATTCTGGAGAGAAACAATACACTTGTGAAGTTTGTAGCTCCTCTTTCTTGATTGAAGAAAACTTGAACAGCCATATGCAAACACATAGTGGAGCATACTCTTGTGAAGTGTGTGGCTTCCCATTCTCAAGTAAGTCAAAATTGAGCAGACATGTACGAATCCACACAGGTGAAAAACCATATTCTTGTGAAGTGTGTGGCTCTGCATTTTCCCGTAAATCACATTTGAACCAACATATGCCAAAACACACTGGAGAGAAACCATATTCTTGTGAAGTGTGTGCTTCTTCCTTTTCACAGAAGTCTAGTTTGTATAAACATATGCGGATACACACTGGAGAAAAATGATATCCTTTCACTGAATTCAAGCTTGAATGAACTTATGAGAATACACACTGGGGAGAAACCATATACTTGTGATGTGTATTCCTCTTCTTTTCCAGAGAAATCAAACTTGAACCTCCCTGTGCGAAAACACATTGGGGTATTACCATATTTATGTGAAGTGTTTGGTTCATTATTTTCATGTCAGTCAATATTTTACATAAGCACTGGAAAGAAGCCAATGATTTGTACTGTGTGTGACTTCCTTTTCAGAGAAATCAAAGTTCTACAAACATTAACTGAAGAGAAACCTCATACTTGTGAAGAATGTGGCTTTTCATTTTCATAGAAGTGACCTTTGAGGCAACATAAGCCATCACATACTTTAGAGATACTATATTTTTTGTGCATGTCTTGCTGAACTTTCTTATCCAGATGTCACAATTTGTACATTATAAGAAAAGGCTTAAAGAGAAACTACATTCATGTGAAGTATATGGTTTTTTCCTTTTCACAAAGGCACATTTTGTAGGACGTAACAACACATGGAAAAGAACCTATGTATCATATCTGTGGCTTCTTGTACACACATTATACATCTTAACATATGTAAGCACACACTGCAAAAAATGATATTTATCTATTGCATGTAGATCTTCATTAAAGGGAAGACTCTTTTAGAAGTATATTTTTTCTCATCTGATATGGAATTCTTTGTGTTGACCAAGATTCTGATTAAGAGTTTAAATCATGTTTTGCTAAAGTGTAAGAAATATGTTTTCTGATGAAGATTTCTCATAAATCTGTTAAGAGCACCAACAAGGATTAGTTCAATTGTACAACTAGTTCTTTGAATATTAATGACTCTTCTCAAAAATATAGACAGCATCTGTATTATAGTTGCTCTATAATTATGAATTGAATGCGTATGAGCCAATGATTATGCTGACCGACTTGGATCTGTTGACTCATCTCATAATACAAACATCTTATCATTTGCATTTTGATATCTTCAGTCCTATTTTGAATCTATATTTCAATCATTTCATCTGCCAAAGGAACTTTTTTAGAAAAATCTCTCATTATTTCAAACTCAAATTCCGACCCAAGTCTGATTTATTGTTCAACTAGTCTTTAATGGTGGTTTCTATAATTGTATGTGTTTTTTTGTTTTTGGCTATTATTAACCAAATAACTTGCCACTTAGGGGGAGGGGTTATCTCACTTCTAATAGATCCCTTTTTTCCCTAGCTACCTGCAATTTTCTTAGTTGTTTTTATCATGTTTGATTAATTGTAATCCACTTTTATTTTTTTCCAATTTTGTATGAGCATATTTAGAACTTAAGTAAAAGATAGAGAATTTGAATCTGAAAATATTATTCAGACATATATGTAGATAATTTTGTTAGAGATCCTTTCTTGAAAAAGCAAAAAATCTTGGGAATAGGGACATTTTTGAGAGAATACATGTAAATTCAGAATTTTTCAAAAAAATAAAGAAAAAAAATTACAATATTTCTATTAGTGTCTTTTCAACATATTTCCCAACAAAACTGCATTAGATTCATGAAAATCAATCTGTTAATATATAAGAGAGACTCATCAAGAGTTGAAAAATACTTTCGAAAAAAATCTAAGCTAAAGCTTTTATAACCAAACATGTCATATATGATATTACATTTATTTTTTCTACATTGTACAAAAAATTTATGCCGTAGATATTGTACGCTGAATATAAATAAACAAAATTTTTGATAAAAGATATTACCGGTGTCTTTTTGTATGTAATACCCTATTCATAAATGGTCCGAGGAATAAGATATATCTTTTGAATCTCTCATTATGGTATACTATACAAAAGGAAATCAGATTTTCTCTAAAACGATGTGAAATATCAAAATTTGACCAAATTAGTCGTAAGTTACCCACATAATCTGGTATTTTAATTTTCTTGGTAAATGACGCAGATAGCTTCTTGATAGATTTTGAAAGCTCCTTGAAGTATTGTAACAGCTTTCAACATAGAACATATACTCCGGACAAGGATTCCTTTCATCACCAGAAAATGTGAAATCCAGTTTTGTATAATAATCTTTTTATGGATGAGGCTTGGAAATGTTTTGTTTACGTATTTATCTGTCAATGCAGAACCTTCTACATTTGATTCTCGATCAATTCCATCTATTGGAATTGAATTTTCAGCCTTTCGGCTCCATTGATGTTGCGTGTATGTGTGATACATACAGAACCAGCCCAGCTTAGATGTCGACATTATTGTATGATGGTTTCTAACAGTTTTTAAGTTGGTATGGTTTGCTATGTATGCATACATCTAGGATACGACACTGAGCAAAAGAATTAATAATGTGTGTATGAATTGGTGATGACAATAATTGATGACAAACTGGTACAAACTGAGCATAAGCAACCCCTCATCGTTAAGTAAGTGTTCTAATGTGAATTTGTTTTGATCAAATCATTCTATAGTGAAGTTACGTGTGGAATTTTCCACTTGAGGTGTCAAGTTGGCTTTTTATAAGTTTTGACTTTTTGAGCACTTCAGATTTTTGTATAAGGGATACTCAACCCCTAATACAAAGAATAATCAATCATTCCCTTTCCCTGTTAATTTATAATCAGTAGTTGTTAACACATAGGATTCATTTGATTTTAAAATTAATTTTTATTTCACGTAAAGAGAACCAAAAGTAGACCATCCTTGGTCCTTAATCAGAAACAAATGGAAACACCAAAAATATATTTTCACTGAACACCTGAATTGAAGTCAACACAGAATATTCTTCTCCAACCACTTTTCTGCACACAAAGGTATTCATCACAAAAGGTAAATTAGTTGAAATTATGGTCTTCAAACTTCAGCTAGATTACTCTGAAATGATCAACTACGAGTATGATATGATATTCATTGGAGACATAAAGTCTGGAAAAATCCCAAGTTTTTTTTAATATGCAATTATTTCTTAGAAGCGTTGACAAAACCAAACCAATGTTAAATTCACACGATTCTCTTTTCAATAGAATTCTTGCATACTTAGCCATATCCCAGCATATTCTACTTTGGGGCAGGTATGCAAATTTTTTCTGTGTACAACTGTTGCTCACCAATGTACATGCATACATACAAATGGATACACGAGCCAACACACATGGAACATGTGTAACTATAAAAGCATATTTTTCTACTGAACTGATGTGAAGTCAATTTATCTATCTACTGTTAATTGTGATCAAATCTTGTGTAAATTTCTAATGATTATCTTTTGTCTTGAGCACATCTGCGTTAACCCTTCCAATGTTGCATGCAACATTCATTTTACAACTATAGAATGAGACAGTGAAAGAAATAACTAGGGTATTCATTTCCTCTCCTTTTTTAGCTTACTAAATCACCAGCAGATCCAACTCCTTGAGACTATGCTTGCTATTTACCCTTATAACAATTGTAGTAATAAGGGCTGTCAATAATTATCCACACTTTTGTTTTGATCTAAAACCCCAAATAGTGATAAGTCCTCTGAAGTTATATATATAAAGCAAGAGAGCAATATTGGTATCAACCAGTTGGACAATAAATTATGCAATATGCTGCAATGGATCTTCAGCACTGTCCAGAGTGTCTTTTTCAGCATTGTTTTCTCTGTCACTTCAATGCAGAAGTCTGTACAAGCCAAGTTGTCTTCTGGGTGAACACCTCTGGGTTGTGCAATGGGCTTCATGCTACCTGACCAACTCAACAATAGCCTGAGGGTCAGTTGGAACCTTTGTCATAGTAGGTTGTATCTCTCCATGTTTATTCTGATGATAACCTTGTTTGAAGCGTGACACTATGCCATACTCCATATATACTTCACAAGATCACCAACTGTAGGAAGCAAGTTGCTGCTTCCTACCAAATGTTTATAAATCAGATGCTATCTTGGGACAGAAATACTTGTTATATAAATGCTCTTTTCACAGTATATTAGGCATAACAAGTTGCATCCTTCACATCCTGTGTTAGCTAGCCTTCCTCTATCATTTTTATCAGTACTGGGCTGATATTCCTGTCAACTTTCACTTACTGCTGAAACTACTTGGTTTTGTCTACTTCAGAGAATCTTGTTCAAGGTATTTAGATCGGTTTTTGTCTCTTTGTGAAAAAGTAAGCGTCCTGTGTTTGCTGACAACACAAATATTGGACAATCTGGTACTGAATCAGATGTTTGCCTTGTTTCTCTTGTCTGTGAAAGAACAAGTCCGCTTTGTAGCAGTCAAAAGTCCAGAACAACCTCATCGAAATCTGCTGTCAACCCCAAGAGCCTGTAATTGATATGTTGGCCAAGATATTCAACGTTGATGATTACCCCCTGGTTTCTTTGCCATCTTTTGAACGAGCACCATTCCATCGACAATGGCAATCTTTTGAGTCTCTGAGCGTGGTGTATGTGCATGTTGATTGGATACATTGTCTTTCTTTTTTTCCAGGCAATGTACAAGCTTTGGCTGGTCAGCATATAGAATGATGGATCTTCTTGGGACAAACAATGCCTAGGGAGTCAAAGTTAAGTGTTAGTTATCGACTGCATTGTTTTGATCAATGTCCTGGTTTGATTTTGCAAGAACCATCAACCATTACTCTCTTGTCTCAGATTTACCAATTGGTCGTGGATCTAAAGGGTTGATTCCTTGTTTTCTGACAAAGACATGGATTTGTTCTGCTTCTTGACTGCTGTTCACAAACTGACATCTCCATTGATGCATTTAGCAACATACTCTTCACACAGTTGCTAACGACTTTTCTCAACAATCAAAATATGTGAAACACTCTATTGAGGAAAACATGAATGTGTCATGAAGTTTTAAAGCCTTCTGCATCAAAGGGATTTCTGTGACTCAATATGGCTGACTTGATCTTTGTTCATGTTCATGCAAATGCCAACATTATTTTTTTGATTCCCACTGTCTCGAAGATTCCCAAAATGCATAGTTTAGCTAAACTCAGAATACTTTATACAAAACCCAATTGTTTGATGCAGTGAACCCGACAAACCTCTTCAGGCGATATTTCCTCAGACATTGCAGGCAGCTTCATCCTCAGCAGGATTTCCCAACAGATCTCTCAATTTCTCAGTGAAGTTAATCTGTTGTGGAGTTAACTGGAATAAGCACCGACATTATTCTACAGGATTTTTTTGGCTTTTTGCACAGCTCTCTCTGCCTCTCCTTTTGATTGCAAGTGCAGGGTTGGAAAGGTGACCTTGATAAGACCGCAGTCTTCAGCAAAGTCTCAAAATTGCCAGTTGGCATACTGGGCTCTATCATTCAAGACAAATGCATTTGGTATTCCATAGATTGCAAATAGGACGTATGTGGTTTCTTGGAGTTTCCACGTCTCAAACCATTAGTGTAATCAATACCTATGATATACATTTTCCTTTCAAGCTTGAGCAGGTTGCTACCAACTTGAGTCCGTGGTTCTCTGTGGGGGAAAAACAGTGCCAACAATAGTTTGGAATCTTTTGACAATGGCTTTTGTTCTGATATGGGTAGGTACCAAACTGGGTAACTTGCTCAACTCTATTATCTAGCACATAGTATGTCCAGTTGCAAAGTTGAGTGTATCCTATCAAATAATGAATATGGTCAGAATAAATTCTATCTATAACATCACTGGTGTTTTTCACGGTAAAACATCCAAAATAGAGTAAAAAAAATATCCAGAAATCTAGATGTTTTAATCAACCCATCAAAATGAGGCTACAAAAAGGTCAAAAAATGTTTTTTCTCAAAAATTAAAATTTCTACAAGGGGTTTAGTGGAGTACTGATGATAATTTTCAAGTCTGTCAACAAAATTATGGCTAGGAGTGCTGGAACACACAAATGCATGCACATCTAAGAAAGGATTCGGCCCCTTTGCCATCTTTAGTGGCTATGGTTGTTCAAAAAACGTAAGTTCATGATTGAAGATGTCATAAGCTCATTTCTGGATATATTATGAAATGAAAAATAAATTGAAATTCACATTGGAAAAAGTCCATAAATTTCAAAATCAGAACTTAAATAAAGTGTACATAAATAAAATAGTTGTGTGTTAAGATATAACAAAAATAATTCATGCCATCGAATCTATTACCAAAAAGGATAAAATGTAAAATTCAGGCTATTTTACTTACATTAAAAGAATATTGTAAAAAAAAAATAGTATCTCATGCTTTCCCTATTGAAATCATCTGACCATTGATATGTAAAGAAAACAAATTTTAAAAATCATTTTCACTGATTACATTCAGTTCAAGCATTTACTGATTGCTTTTCTAGAGAAAGTAAACAATATATTGGAATAAACCCTTAAACTCACTCCCTATCCACAATGTCCTCTGCACCATGTTTTTTGTTGGCTGGTAGTTCAGTTCAATCTGAATTTATTTCAATATATTAATTGTTTACTTTTTCTTAAAGTGATCAGGAACTGCTTGAACTGAGTTTAATCAATAAAAATGATGAAAAATCTTTTTTTGATATTAAGTTGAAATTTTTCTCAAGATCAAAAGCCTAAATCATGAATAATCAAAAAAAATTTTATGAAAAAAATTATTAATAAAGACAGATGTTGTCATGCTGTTAAATCATCAATTAATTTCTTTGCGCAGAAAAATAATCTCTTTCCTTCCAATACATCATTCAAACAAGCCAATTGCTCACTGTAACATTTTGCAGGAACATCTGATCAAGATTCTAGGAACTCATAATAGAAAATTCCTTTTTAATATCACCAAACGCAAACACTTCCCCTACCCAGTAGATTACATTTACTTTGGTATTTTGAAGGCTCTCCTGGATTTAACCATGACTCATTCCCTAGCAACAACCACCAGATGCGAATGAACACGCAAATTTTACAAAATAATATTATCAGATAGACTTGAATCACTGCAATGAAAACAAAGTATGTCAATTCCATTGGATATTTCAGATTCTTTTAATAAATCCACAACCAGTGACTATTTTGTCAATGAATGACTTTACTGTTCAAAATGAAAGACAGAAGTGTAAAAATTTTCTTTCCTCTTAGTTTATATTGTACCAATTCTTTTAGCCTCCAAATTTGAAATTCTAAAAATGAATTATGAGAAAATGCTGATTAGCATATTTCACTCAAATGAGTGTTTGCATACGTAATTTAATTCTGCTTTGATTCAGAAAATGCCAATGCACACATTTTAAAAATATGTAGTTTCTCCCGAATGTGTATGTGTTGTTCAATGTAAAGTAATGGAGATACTTATACTTAGGTATATCGTTTATCTTCAGTGTGTTTGTATGTTTTTTTTCAATTGTGAAATTGACAAAAAGCTGATTATGCTTTCTTTGTGTTCACTTTTGTATATCTTTTTTTTTTCCCTGATGACTTAGAATAAAATGGTTTCCATTCAGTGTGTGTTTTTTCGTGTCGTTTTAAATGTGAGCTCTGAGAAAAAACTGATCCACACACTTCACAAGAAAATGGTTTCTCTCCAGTATGTGTTCGCATGTGTCTTCTTAAAGATGAATTATCTGAAAATGCTGATCCACATATTTCACAAAAATAGGGTTTCTCTCCAGTGTGAGTTCGCATATGTCGCTTTATATCTGATATACTCACAAATTCTGACCCACACACTTCACAAGAATATTTCTCTTCAGTATGTGATTGTATGTGTGATTTCAAAGATGTGCTATGAGCAAAAGCTGATGAACATATTTCGCAAGAAAATGGTTTTTCTCCAGTGTGTGTTCGCATGTGATCTTTCAGAGTGGATTTCAGTGAAAATGCTGATCCACACACTTCACAGGTAAATGGTTTCTCTCCAGTGTGTGTTCGCATGTGTAATTTTAAAGTACAACTCTCTGAAAATGCTGATCCACATATTTTACAAGAATAAGGCTTCTCTCCAGTGTGTGTGTGCATGTGTCTTCTCAAAGATGAATTATCTGAAAATGCTGATCTGCATACTTCACAAGAGTATGGTTTCTCTCCAGTGTGTGTTCGAATGTGTAATTTCAAATGTGAACTACGAGTAAATGATGAACTGCACAATTCACAAGTAAATGGCTTCTCTCCAGTGTGTGTTCCCATGTGTCTTTTTAAATTTGTTTTCTGTGAAAATGAAGACCCACAGATATCACAAGAATAGGGTTTTGCTCCAGTGTGTGTTCGCACGTGTACTTTTAAATGTGCTCTTCTAGCAAATGCATACCCACATACTTCACAAGAATATGGTTTCTCTTCGGGATGGTTTTGAATATGTACTTTTAAATCTGTTTCCTGTAGAAATGATGATCCACACACCTTGCAACAATAAGTTTTAGCTCTAATGTCAGCTTGCATGTTCATTTTTTCTATTTGAAGTCTGTGAAAAGAGAAAAATAGTTCACAATTAGATATTTAATGAAAAAAATAACAAAATATCCCATCAAATCCTTTCAGATCTTCAAAAAGAGAAGGAAATAGCAAATGAAATGCAGAAAAGATAACATTGGCTTTACATTATTTCAACAGATTCATCTGAAATGTAATTATTCAATGTTAGTTCATCTGAATTCAGTTATTTGTTGTCCAGTATATATTTAGACAAAATGTTTAAAAATTGATTTTCTGACAAAAATGCATACAAGAAATTGAAAAAATATCTCATTTAATATGGTAGTTTTTTCAGTCATACAATCAGCAACATTAGAGATTTACAAGAAAGGTGTGTTCAAATAATGATTTAGCAAATGAAATAATAAAGAAGAGAGAAATCTGTCAATCCTCTCCCCCAGTTTTTCTGTATTTGCAAAGTAGGAGTCTTGTAAGAAATTAAAAATATTAAATGTTATTGATTCTAAGTAACAAAATAAATAATATTTCAATACAGTAAATTTTGATGATATAAGTTACATACAATTAATTTTCATAAAATAAATTATACACTTTTTACTGACAAGACATGTCTTAAGTTATAAGGCACATCATGTACACATTTTGATGTGGGCCATTTTTTACAAGCAATTTTGAATGGCTAAAGAATCAGTGTAAGAATCTGTGTATTGGAGAAATTCAGACAATCAGTGAATTAAAATGTTTTATAATATGAATATGAATTACAAATGTGACACTTATAGAATTTTATAGGTCACTTTAGAAACTGCTCCTGAATTCAGATAAAAGCATGTAAATTTTCAGGCAAATCAAGCTATCTTGCTCCTTTAACCAATGTGTTTTCATGCACCCATAAATTGAAGGCTCAAGTGATTTCTACTTTACAAAAAATTAGGCTCACTTCTTCAGTTCATGTCTAAAAATTTTGGAAAATTTCAGTATGTATTTTTACTTCACATTCTATTTCTTTGTTTTTAAAAAACCTTAATTTTAACTCTTATTTATTTTACAGCCTAGTGTTCTCTACAATAATGATCAATAAAAATCAATATCTTAGTTTTACATGACATCATTCCAGTGCGTGACATCACATGAAGGCTCAAGTAATTTCTACTTTACAAAAAATTAATCTAATTTTTTCTGTACGAGTCTAAAAATTTTATAAAATTTTAGTATTTTTACTCTACATTCGATTTCTTTGTTACCTAAAATTCATATTTTGAATTCTTAATTATTCCATAGTCAGCCGATGTCTATAGCATTGATCTGTAAAATTGATACCTAACTCAGTATTATATGACTTATTGTTCCTGTACATGATGTCACAGTTGATAACAACACGGCAGCTTTTTTTAAAAAGTGATTCAAACATTCCTGAAGTCAGTTTTTCCCTCGAACTCAAAATCAACTTTTTCTCGAAACTGATAATATCCCTGAATCTTAAAAAAGTAAAGAGAATTGATATCTCAAGGGATTCATCTGTGAAAATGTATGAAAACATCTATGTATAGATTAATTAAATCATCAAAATAATAAAACTCATGCAAATTTTTTTTCCTCTCTGATATTTGGAATGAAGATTTTTTTTCCTTAAGAATTTGTCCTTTAAAAAAATCGATTGAAATGCTGGTTATTATATTTAAAAATGTCGATTTTCCAATGAGATTGCGTCAATGATATATTGATGCTTCTGGACCTCCATATCAATTAGTGTCAAATTGATTCTTTCGAATTATTCGTATTTTTCTTTCAACCATCAACACGAAAATGTGTTCTGTCTAAATGAATACTAATCAAGTTTTAACAAAATTTCTCAAATATAAATCATAATTATCAGTATTTTTTCTCAACTCTGATCCGGAATATTTCAATCAAAGAAGTACAACCAAAAATTTCAGTCCCATAATAGTCGTTTCATTATGTCACAAAATGTATTGGACAGAAGTATTATTATTTGAATAAAATAAATGCCGATTATAAGATATTATTTCATTACTTTAAATAGAATTAATTAAAATATTAACTCTCTATCTTACCGTTAAAATATGAGAAAGATGAAATAATTGTCTCTTTTGGCCCAACTGCTGAGTATGGCTTGTTTTTTCAATGAAACCTCGAGTGTTCAATTCGAACTGAAGTAAGCACAATATTTTTTTCAGTTTAAGGGGATCCTATTCTAACCAAATATATCCTTGGTATTGCATGGAAATTGGTACATGAGAAGCACAAATTGTAGCATGGAAATCCACCAGAATGCAAGAAATGAAGTGTCTGAAATTTTAAGTCTCTTGGGAGACACCCCCCGCCCCGCTCCATTTATGTCCCCCGGGCAGGGGACCGCTGATAAAGTCTCCCTTAATTTCCCACATTCAATTGAAGGTGCAAAACCTAGACTTTGTCGTTCTCATTCAACTCACAGCCAACAACAAAAACAATAACACTAACAGTGACTTCGATTTTTCCAAGTGTGCAGCTTCATCTGTCAAAACAATATCTTCTCAGGTGTGCACTTCTTTTCAGTCCCTCTGGTCTTCTTGTGCGTTTTTTTAGGAATTTTCATTTAACACGATTTTTGCATTGTTCATTAAATTCATAATAATGACATTCAATTTGAAAAAGCACAAAGAAAGCAGAATTAAGGAACAGAGAAATACGATGAAATTATTTTAGAGAAGATGTTTCGTCTGATTACGAAAAAAGCAGAAGTTAAATGTCGAAGCGGTGTTGAATAATAATGGATCCCTTTTCTGTAGAAGATAGTTTTATTTCGATTATCTCCCTTCCTTCTCTGAATTTTATTACTCGATATGACTTTTCCTGCACTTATATTTTTTTTATTCTGGAAAAAATTCCTTCTTAATTAAATCTGTTACTCTATAGTGGAAAAACATTGAAGAATCTATTTACTTTTGCATAAACTTACTGTAGTTTAAGAGTGGCCAGACATCTGACTTCAAATTGGACAGTCTGGTTTTTTAGCACTCTATCTTCTGTCCGGCACCACCGTGGGTAGGAAATTGATTTATCCTCCTTTTTAGGTCTGTCTAAAAAACTTATGTAAATTACCTTGTACAGTCTGTCATTTAAGTTGCTAACAGATCCCCAAGTAATACTTTTGTGTGAAATGTTTTTTTCAATGCTTTTTCTCTTGAAATATTGGAAAATATCCCCCCAAATTATTTGATTTTCCTTAAAAATTAAAAATTTAGCATTTTTGTTAAAATAATTCTAGCTTAATCAGAAGCATTCAATAAGTTTATGTAAAATTTTATGAAAAAGACTTACTATGAGCTTATTGCAAAAAGAAGCAATAATAATCACTTTTTGTCTGAATTTTTCTAAGACAATGTGTTTTAATCATAGCATTTTTTTTATTAATTCAGACTAACTTCACTTCCTCACCTTTTTTTTTTTTTTCATCACTTCAGCCACTGTACTCTACAGCCTTCCGTAGGTGTCAGTTATATTTCTGAAAGTCAAACTTTGCATGGAGAAAGTATGCACTCTCCCTGATATACAGGTGCTTGCTAATTCTGGGTGAACCTCACTGGCTATCCCATTCTTAGGTCCTGTTTATCATCTCTGTTGAAATAAACCATTCAAGTCATACAACATGAGCAGACAATATTTCAGTCTCTATCCTAGAAGTACACAAACCCGAGCAGCCGATATCTAACCTGGGGAATCCGTCCCCCGATTCACAGAGTAAGGGAATGAGAATGATACGTACAGCAGGGCCCAACAGAAAGGAATCCCCTACGGATCTAGTGAAGGGAACAAAAGGAATGCAAAAAGGAGATTTTAAATTCCTTTACAATGGAATAGCTGTCTGAAAGAACGAGTCCACCATTTATTTCATTTAATCATTCTAAATCAATTCCCTGTTGAAACTGTCCAGAGATATGATGATCAGGATGGAAGAAGAGTTCCGATTCAATGTCCCAAGATAGTGAAGTCCTATAACACAGATGACGAAACTACAAAAATCTTCAGAGAGAGATAGAGAGATAGACACACACACACATACACACAAGCACGTAGACATAGACTCTCAAAGAGAGAAGAATCTGTAGCCCACTTAGCTGGTTGGTTTGGCCATTCGTTGGGCTAGGGTGAATTGATACCATACAGTATCAAGATGACCTTATATTCTGAGATATAGACTCTAAAGGATTGACTAATTAATGTTTTTAGGGGTAGCTGGGTCTTCTGGAATAGCTGTAGTTGTAGCAGTGTTATAGAGGTTATTTACAATGCCCTTTTGGCTGTGACATGTAGACTGTCGAAGGTGTACTAAGAAAAAATATCAAGTATTTTGGCTGAGTGGGTCTATCCGAACAGCTACAGTTCTAGTTGTGATATTTTGATGACTTATTGAGTGTTCTCTGCTCTGATAGATAGAACCTTGAGGATAGACTAAATAAGTATTTTGACTGACTGGTTGTCTTAGAACTGCTGTAGATGTAGTGTTGGTTTACAATATGCCCTATGTTCTGTTATGTTGACCTATGAGGACAGAATAATTAAGAATATTAAGTATTTAAGATGGTTTGATATATTGGAAAATCTATTGTTGTAGAGATTATGTACTGGTGATTTACTGTGTGTCTCATACTCTGATATTTAGACCCTTGAAGACTGACTAATCAGGTCTATTAAAACAGCAATGGTAATTGTGGTAGGTTAAATTTGATACAACACCACAAGTATAGAGCACTTGGTGAGAAACAATCTCACTTCTACTCAGTATTAATTGATCTGTAAGACTTGTTGAAAAAAAGATTATGCAGTTCATTTTTTAGTGTTTCCAACTTAACAATATGAACATCAATTAACTATTTTAACATTTGAAAAAATTTCTTCAATTTTTTTTTTCACTGGTTTTGACTCTGTGACATAAATAACTCCTTCTTACAAACCCTTCAATGTAAAATGTGGTGAAGAAGCCTTGCTTAAGATTACTCAAGGTAAAATTTTTAAAAAAGGCAATCTATGGTTGTTTCTTGGGTAGATAAGGGGTATGGCTGAGGTAGGGACGGTTTTAAATCACTCCCAGGCTCCCAATGAAGGGGGCCTCAAATTTTTTATGAATGGTACACCCACTGCTTTTCTACTAATGTCATACAGTAACAAATGTTGAAGAGGAACCCTCAAGGATATTCATAAATTACCTCAATGATAATAACTCATTAAGATTACCACTTTGTCAATTTACAATTGAAGGTGAATTTTTTAAGAAGAGAATACATCTTTATGTAGATTTTTCTATTGTTCCAAGGATCTGATCTGCTCATGCCTTTAACACAGATAAGCATTGAGCTGATCCTTAATCCAATTGGTCGACCTTTGGGGTTGCTTTTTATTATTTGACTGAAAGTGCATGTCTATTTATTGAAAAATTTCCTCTTTAATCAAATCTCACTAAATCAGTGGTTTCTACACTTTTCATTACTAAGTGCCCCATTAATTTAAATGAATTTTCATATGAACCCCAAGATTTCAAAAGGTCTGCTCATTCAACTACTTCATCGACCACAAGTTTTTGAAAGGAATATCCACAGACCAGTAATACATTTGCAGATCCTCAGGGGTCCATAGCCCCCGGGTTAGGAATCATTGCATAAAATGTTGGAGGGATGAGACTCGAGGAGCCAATCCTCTGGGCCTCCAAATCTCCAGCTATGTCCCTGTGGATAGAGCTGAGTATTTAAACTTCTAAGTCAATAGGATATGTCCATAACATTGAAATAGGTTGACTTCATCATTAACCAGTGAGATGAGTGAATATAAAGGCTAAAGGACAAAGGTGTGAAAACAGCTTTGTATTGCTGTATGTAATTCCTCTGGCTGGACCTGCTAGTGAAAATTAAAATCACTGCTACTCTATTTTATATCAAATGCTGAACCAACTAGGTAATCATTACGTTACACTTGCAACAAGGTTCTCAAGAAGGAGATTTTGAATGATTGTTGAATAAGTCAAATCTTTAGAAAAACTAGCATTCCAAGCAAATCCCCGCTACCCATATATGCTGCGTTGCGGGTGATCATTTAAAAAGTTGGAAAAAAAGGTGATTAGTGAATAAGTTACTCCCCTCACCTTTTGTTGGGCTGTGATCACTAAAAAAAGGTCTGAATAAATCATTAAAGGTCTGAATAAATTATTGACCAACTTATTATAAACTTACATTACATATTGAAACCCCACTAAAGACCTGGGGAGGGGGGGGGTAATTTTCAAAAACACGAAAACAAAACATTCCCAAACTCATTGAGGAGAGTGTGTGGGGAAATTTCAAGTTTCTATAAAAAATGGTGAGGGCTGAGTAGAGTCCAGATGGATAGATACATACATACATATAAATGTCAGAACACATGAATAACTTGAAACAGCAATAGTGTTTAAACCTATTTTTTGTGAACAATGGTGATTGATAAATAGATGAAACGATCATTGGTAATCCTTGTAAATCAGGCACTAAAAAAATTGTTTTGAAAAAAGTTACAAGGAAGACCAAATTTAGTGCTCCGATTGGCTGATGTAACGTCTTTTTCATATCGAAGACAATGTTGCTATTTTGGATATTTTACATCCAGATCTGGATATAATTGATGAGTTTAGGAGTAAAAAATTGTGTTTAGATATTTTCAGATCCAGACAGTTATCCTTCAATTTCAAAACTTTTAGATATCGGTGAAATTTTTAGATATCCATCTAAAACTTTTAGATATTTATATAAAACTTTTGAATATTCATATAAAAAGATTTAAAGAATTCAGACCCGAACCAATAATACAAAATAGTAAAATTTTATCCCTTTGTACAAATATATATCTGAATTTTTTCGTAGGGATTATAGGTGACCTTTCCTTTCAATCTTAATTCAGTTTTGTTCAAGAAATTAAGTCTTTTTGGACACAAATGTTGAATTAGAATTTCATTCTTGTTTTATTATTTGCAGCGAGAGAAGTCCTAACGAATACGTAATATATTTTTGGATGTCTTCTTGATATCTACGGGAAAATTAAAATATTTTGAGATTTCTTTCTGAATCAATTCTGGATACAGAAATTTGAGATGAAGTGTCGACATTGCGTGAGGTACGAAAGTAAGGACGCCAACTCTCCCAATAAGAGAAGGGACAAAAAGCAAACGACACCGCCTGAAACATCGAACAGATTATAGCAGTAAATTGTGAACCATCCCTTCTTTTTCAAATACCCGAACCACCAAAGTTTATTCATCTGATCATCTTGTAAGTATTGAAAGCCTTATTTTACTAGTTAACTTGAACAAATAGTAACAAAACTCAGTCTTTTTAATTACCAGTTCATATTCGATCACTTCGTTTTCAAGAAACCTTGTTCGATGAATAAATACGAAGCAATGATATTTTTACTTTACAAGAACAGAATTTGGTCATCTTTGCAAAGACATGGTTATGTAGCCACTTTGATACTGGTCAATTTTATTGCTGAAAGTGGCTAGATTTTTTAAAAAATATATCCATTGTGTAGATTCAAGTGTTAGGTCACGTAACAAGAAATTTCATTTTCTCTGTATTAACGTTAATTCTGAATTTTTGAAATGACCAACAAAATCATCTTAGGATCAAATTTATGATTCGCATGGGTAAATTTTAAAAAACTTATCTAATCTAAACAACCTCAAAAATCTAGTTTTAGCCATTTGGAATCGCCAACGTGTGTCTTTTCAAAGTAGCCCAAATTTTTTTAAAATCATTATTATTATTATTTGGTGATTTTTAATGAAACAAAAGTAGAGAAAGTAGGCGATAAGATAACTTGGTAATCTTCTGTTTAATGTATACAAATTGGTGACTCTAAGATGTGTCTGATTCTATCCAGACTGACTCGGAGTGAGTGCAAACATTCTCAGGAGTTACATGGTTCTGTTTAGGCTCTAAAATATTCTAAATTCAACCTCCCGGGTACTAGTAGGTGCTATATTCTCACTCACGAACGCCGAAGGGTGTTAAAATCCTACATATGAACACAGGAGGATGCCATCCAAAGTTCAAGCATTGGAAGATACAGAGGTTGACTCTAGTATTTTTCAATTTTGTTATTGTATGCAAATGACTTTTTATCTGAATTCTTTCAAATTTTTCTTTTTTTTTCTTGTAAAAAAAATTGATGAAAAATGATTTTTGTACAACACCAATTCCTGTTTTTCTCCCTCATGGAGGTCATCTGGTGCTATTTTTACTTGAATATAACTTTGAATATGATTTATAGCTCAGGACTTGCTCTCCTCTTCACCAGTCTCCTTCTACTATAGATTTTTATCTCTGTTCAGAAGTCATTTTAAACCAAGTTTTGTTTTTCCCCAGTATTTGTCTAAACTGTTTTTGAATGATTAAGTGCATTGACTACAAATTTATTTGAATAAAAAATCAACTCGTACATAATGATGAAAAATAAAAGGATTCAAGATCAGAAACCAAAAATATTCCTTTGAATATTTAAAATGTAACAAAATTACTATTGGATTATAAGAAGATTTTGGACATTATGTAATTGAATGTTGGTAATTGTATCAAATCGGTAAGATTGATCATTATGCCAGTTTATCAAGTACTGCCATTTTGAATTTGGTCATTTTTAATGGCTAGGAGTGGCTAGATTTTCTGAAAATTTTACAAAAAAATTAAAAAACTGGACGTATGAAACTACTTTATTAAATTCAACTTGAAAAGATATGATTTAGGGTTAGTGTTACGGTTACAACTAATAACATCAGATCAATTTTTTAACCTACCTACTGAGTGTAACCTACCAATTAACTCTAATCCCCAAACTTACCTACTAATCTTAATCCTTAAATGATTTAGGGCTAGTGTTATAGTTGCAGCTAACAACATTAGATCAATTTTTAAACCTACCTACTTACCATAATCCACTGACTCTAACCCCCAAACTTACCCACTAACCCTAATCCTCAAACCCACCTACTAATCCAAAATCTACCTACTAACCATAACTAACTACATCCTGTACGAAAGTAAACAATATTTTCAGATCGAAAATAAAGTTACTTGGTCATTGGTGAAAATGTACCCACTTTCAACCATTCAAAATGGCCCCAGTGTCTGTCTAAATTACTGCTTGTGCAAAATGTAAGCATAATGTTTAATCTAACCTACTCCAAACAATTACCCGAGTGTTAAACTCAAAAAGAAAACTGAAGGAAATTTTTAAAAAGGAAACGTTAGTTTTCCTACGTTAAATCAGAATCAAACAGAACTGGACTGAAATCAAATAAAAGTGTTGGTTATCTTTGATTTCTCGGGGACCAAAAAATGATAGCCATTCTGAATGGCTGCAAGAGACCAGATCTCATTTTCAGATGAGCATACAGCTAAAAATGTTTTATTTATATGTTCAATATCTCTGATTCTCTATCTATCAACTACCATCCCCATCTACCATTAGCCAATTTTAACCATTTTTAAAGTCAGAAAATGGCTACTATCTTCAGTCCCAGTAAATCAAAGATAGTGGAAATGTGTAGACAACATTTTTCTCAAATAACTGATATCAAGATGTATTTTCAGCAGATGTGCGGAGATGAGAAATGTCCATAGTCAATGTAGCAACGTTGACGACAAGCTTTCAGTAACTCTCACTACTTGAGACAACCAATACACTTACAGTGACAATAAGGAAAAACTCAAATTGTTCATAAAATAAACAATTACAGGGGTAGTCCTTATAGTAAAGGACTTTTAATGAAATTTCACTTAGTGAGAGGTCCCGATTGCCAAAAAAATATCTCAGCAAAATATTTTCAGTTAGCCTTTAGAAAAAACTAAGAAATGTCATCAATATATCCAGAATCCTCTAGACTTCATTTACATCTATCTAGATGTATATCTAGTGTCTAGGCTCTCATTTTCAGGCGGACATTTCATGAATAATGATAAGATTATTGCATTATTCAAATGTTTATTTTTGTGTTTGTATATCATTTAGAAAGTGATAATAAATTATTTACTAGGTTATTATTAGGGTTTAAGAGGTCCTATGTTTTTTATTTGGAACATTACTGAAATCCCATGGGTTTGATTATTCACTTCATGAATTTTCATTTTGTGGAACAGATTGTTGTTGTTATTAAGAGAGGTACCACTGTATTTACATGTTTTTCTGCTTTTTAGTTTGGTTAGAATAAAATGAAGTCCAAATGAAACAAAGTTTTGAAATTTCTTCATGGTAGTTATTTGTATTTGATGTCATCATCACAAAATGAATCCATGAAACATGTGACTAAATAGTTTATTTTACAAACGATTTGTGTTTTTCAACATTGTCACTGTTAATAACATCTTGTTGGATGTATCTTTATCTAAAGTCTTATCATAACAAATATAGCAAGTATTACCAAGCAATGATCCTTATGTTGAATATAAATCATGTTTAATTTCATTTATTCATCTAATTATTTATGTACACCTCAATCATTATCTGATATTGGCATGCTTCACCTTTTGGAAAAGCTTTATCTCTAAGCTGTAATAAATCAAAACTTATAGCTTTTTAGCATAGTTTAGAAAGGTTTTAGAGCAAAAAAGTGAACCATACTAAATTCATATAATAAAAGATAGCAGTTGTCTTTGCTAGAGGAAGGAGTTTCTGTGATTCTTGTGATAGATTTCTTTTATGGTCCGTATATAATTCAATCGATGCTTTAATTGCCATATATCCTAAAATATATCCATATTTCTTTTTTTCACAGATCTTTCCTGCTTGAAAATATCTTATGAACTTACAAACTTTGGTGAATTTTAATGGATCATCATTTACTTGGTGATCTGATTCTACAGAAAGTATGGAACAGTACACAGAAAAAAAATATTGTTCTGAAACCTATGGATGTGAGTTGTCTGAAAGTTCAATTTCAGAAAGACACTTAGAAACCCACACCGGAGATAAACCATTTTCATGCGGAGTGTGTGGCTCTTCCTTTTCAAGAGAGTCAAATTTGGTTGTGCATATTCGAACACACACTGGGGAGAAACCATATTCTTGTGAATTATGTAGTTCCTCCTTTTCAGATAAATCTGGCTTAAACCGACATATGCGAACACACACTGGAGTAAAGCCATATTCCTGTGAACTATGTGGATCCTCATTTTCTCGTAACTCAAGGTTGAACTTACATATGCGAATACACACTGGAGAGAAGCCATATTCATGTGAAGTGTGTAGCTCCTCTTTTTCACAGAAGTCACATTTGAAAGAACATATGCGAATACACACTGGAGAGACACCGTATTCATGTGAAGTTTGTGGCTCTTCCTTTTCATGGAAATCAGTTTTGGTGGCACATATGCGTACACATACTGGAGAAAAACCAAATTCTTGTGAAGTGTGTGGCTCTTCATTTTCACGGAAGTCAAATTTGGTGGTGCATATGCGGATACATACTGGGGAGAAGCCATATTCATGTGAAGTGTGTGGCTCTTCCTTTACACGGAAATCAAATTTGTTGGGACATATGCGAACACATGCAGTAGAGAAACCATTATTCTTATGAAGTGTGTGGCTCTTCTCTTTCAGGGAAGTCCAAGTTGAACCAACTTATGCCAACACTGGAGTGAAGAGCTTGGCTTTCCATTTTCATACAAATCAATTTCTATGGTGCATTTGTGTGTTGAGATGTCAAAGTTGACATATGCAAACTCACATAGTAAAGAAATGCTATCCCTCTGAAGTATGTAGATCTTCCTTTTTGAGAAAACTCACTTGAAAGCAGGATTCCTAGTTTGTGAATCTTTACATCCAAACAATTCAGCTTTAACAGTACATATTTGAACAAATATTGAGAAAAAGCCCATATTTCTGTAAAGACTAAGTATAAAGATTAAGCACTTGAGTGTATAATTATAAATCGATGTTTGCATCTTTAATGAAAATATATTGCTGTCCCCTGTTATTGTGTGGGTGTTGAGGTCCAAGAAAGTTAACTGTTATCACAGAGCCATGATAAAATTTAGTTATTTTGAAGTTAGATTAATAAAAAAAAGTCCAACATCAACTTGTGTTGTAATATGAATTGTGCTATGACAAACTGTGATGTAATGGGCAAACCAGCCTCAGTGCAGTTGACAAAAGTCATTGCAATTACCTTTGTAAATTCCTAGACATTGATATCTGTAATAATGAAGAATAGTTATCAAAATTCTGTGAAAGACATTGAAGTGATTTCTTTTTATGATTGTGAGAAGAGTCATAAACCTTCTGAATATTGTTCAGACGATAAAAAACCATGAACCTAAATAGTCACTGCAGGTTTCTCCAGTGAGTCTGGCTGGCTATGTATGTGTCATTTTTTTTAAGGCAGCATCAATGGGGCTATAAGGCTGAAAATTTAAACATTTACTCCTCATCATATGTAAAAAAAAGGTTAATCTCTTTTTTGAAAATCCCCCCCAAAATTATTTTTTAGTGGGCAATTCAATTTACAATATGAGTTTATGCTAAATTGGTTCCTAAGTTTGTGTTCAGCGGATCTCTTTGGTGATCACTACCCATCGAAAGGTAGAACAATTTATTCATTCATCACCCTTTTTTTCCAATTTTTTAATTGATCTACCCAAACACAGCATGCTGCCAAAAGACAGTCGTCACATAATGATTCATATTATTTATATTTCAGATTTTTGAAAAAAATATGTTCTCAGCCCAATGGGTAAAGAAAAGTATACATCTTTTATCGCGTGGTCCATGTTATAGAATGTTTTGGCTGTGGACCGCATAATAATGATATAGCTCCAAAATTTTATAAGGCTTGGTTATAACATGGTTGGCCTTCTTGGACCCCAAAATCCTTGTTAAAATAAGAGACATAATAATTGTTAATATTTCAAGTTCAGTGATCAACAAATCTGAAACTTGATTAATATTTTCATTCCATAAGTCAATTGATAAAAAAATTAATCGTCGATTCTTTATTTTATTTTTCATTTCTATGGATTTTACTAATCTCCTCCCATTGAAATATATTTTCAGGAAAATTTATCTTCTCAATATTTCCTGAGAGTTTGCTTCTGATTCAATATTTTTGTGGAAATAAATTTGTAATAATGTTAAAAACAGATTTTTAAATAAATTTTCCTCTTCTCTGCAATGGAAACAGTAAAAATTTCAAATACCTTTCAAAAAATTTTCAATTTTTGTATTATTTTTGATTCGAAAGATTCTTTATTACTATCATAAGTATTACATATCGTGATTCCTTGCTAAATTGACAGTGAAGAAGATTAGGTGGAAAAAAAAATGATTTGGGAAGTGGGAGGAACTGCCGATTTCTTTTAGTTTTCAGAAAATGAATTTAAGCCAAAAAGCTCCTAATTTTACACAAAATTCTTAGAACCATAATAAAATCAAATTGTCCTTTTCACAAAAGTTATTTTCAAATAAATGTAATGTTTATTATAGACTTCTGTTGTATGTCATTTTTTTCCCAACTTGGCTAAAGGAAATAATTTTAAGTACAATTCTGTGATAGCTACAAATTAATCTAGTTTTTTTTAGTCTTGTTTAAAGCTATCCATTAAAGTTATATACTGTAGATTCACTAGATAAAAAGAGAATACCTCAATATTACATTTTGTCCTTCTTTATTTGACACTGCTGTAAAATGAAAAAAAAAACTTTCTCAATTAATGCAACCACAAAGGAAGCCTCTCTATGGCAGATCTTTATTTTTGAACATAGCGATTGATCAATCATAGTGTCAAAATTTGAAGGCTTGTGAGAAATGAAGAATCTAGATATTATTAATAAACTATTCCTGTGAAAAAAAACCCCCAAAAGATCAAAGCAATTTTCTTTTATATAAATTGAAAAAAAAATTTTTAGAAGATATTTAGTGGAGTACTGATGCTAACTTTCAAGACTGTAGACAAAATGGTATGACCAGTAGTGCTGAAATGCACAAACAAACACACGCCTATATAAAAAGGAAAGAACCCTTTACCACCTTTGGTGGCTATGGATTAATTATTTATCATGTATTGGAGGAAGTAAATTTGGCTTAAAGGGATCAATAGTCAAAGAAATTAGTTGATGAAATCCCCATTTCAAAGTGATTTCTCTGTTTTTGCTTTTAGGAAATATTTTCAAAAAATCAATTATGTTTTTGATCTAATTTCATTTCATCAATCAATAAAGATTTTTTTAAAAAAGATTCTAAAACGCTTGAAGAATTTTCTGATCAAAGTATTGTATTGAAATTACGATTGGCCGGAAGTTTTGTCTTCATTGAATATACCTTGCAGAACAATTGCAACTTGGAGTCACAAATTCGCCATAGCCAGACACCAACCAACTTCATGCTAGAGTCAAACTAAAAGCATTATAACCAGGTGCAGAGGCAACACTCTATCTATAAAGATGTCAAGGCATAAGAAATTATTGTTAAACCCTTTTAGAGGGCAAGCTACATTCCTTAATAGCCACACAGATTACAATAGAGATGTGTGAAGATGGATGCAACAAAATGTTACCATACCAGTTACCTCTTTCTTTTGTTTTTCTTCCACATGTCGACAACATCAGATCTTGGAAAGATCCAAGGGGGAAGAAGTAAGCTGTAAGATTAACTAGTAAGACCTTCACTTTGTATAAACCCTGCCTTTACTTAGATGAGATAGTCATCCAAATGAAAATTTTACACAGTATGGGAAGAAGCTAATAGTTGGGCTATCAGCTCCTTTATTGACGACTGTTAACCACTCCCACTCACTAGGCAGAGGGAAGAAGCAGGAAAGTTATTACTGGAAGTCAAGATAGTGGTGTGTTTAGATCATGATAGGCAGAACTTAAATCTAATATCAAATTAAATTTCATTTTATCCTATGTTTAAATCCAACTGTACATATGTGATAAATTTCTTTATGATTTTCTCTCTGGAATATTCCTCTGCCGTACTCTCAACCACTCCCTTTTCCTACAGTAATAGAGAAAAATTTGAATGAACACTTTCCTGTTTTTACTTCAAGAGGAAAGAGAAATCTCTTCATTTTTTAATTTTTGGTGGAATTATTATTTGATATGGGCAACCAACATGGAAGATAGATCTTAGAGTTGATTGATTTAGATGAAAAGCATCCAGAAAATGATTGTAAGGTAACAATAAAACCGTAAGAAATGAAAGAAAGAAATAGAAGGATTTCTCTGTCTTAAAGAAAAAGAAGACGGAAAAGTAAGATAATTATTGTTTTATTTTATTCATTTAATCATGAATAAATATGTATTAATAGTTACATCCAATCTCATTCCTGTCTGTAATATTTCATATAATTTAATCCCATCTCTAATACTTAATTTTATTCTGTAATTCAATATTTTTTGTAAAATTTGATGCATATAAATAGATATAACAAAGGGCATAATCTAATCTCTAATATTTAATTCAATCAGTAGCATATACCAGTCACAAATGACAAGTTATTTATGTATGGATTGGCACTAAGAAATGTGAAGCTAATTTATTAGATAACTTATTTCTAATAATTCAAGTATTCTAATTTTAAGCTTTTTTTTTTTTTTTCAAGTCTCAATTCAACTCAAGCTGTTCCAAAGGGTGATCGGACATAAAGTCTTGAGACAAAATGTTATGTCACTGGAAGTAACTTTTATTTTAAAAAAAAAATTTTTCAAAATATAGCCGAATTCTGTATTCCCCTTCCTGTCTGGACTGACGACTTCAAACTGAAGATAAAAATAAAAGAAACATTAGGAGAAAGAGAAACTCACTCACTCAATAAATCACTCCTTTTCAACTTACTCACTAACTGAACTACCCTGTTTTTCTCTCAGTCACTCACACAGTGTTTCTTTGACACATTGAAATAATGATGTGATCATTGTTGTTATGACAACAGAAAATCACCTTCTACAACCCCCTCATCTATTTACAGCTCTGTTAATCTATTTCACATTGACCAATCTGTTATAACTTTTAGCTCATAACAGGACTCAGACATGACAAACAATTATACTAAGAAACATGGCAATTTGTATATTTAGCTTTTATATGGATTATAAACTTAGGCATATTTAGTTAATTTAATTCTTATAAATTGAGGTGCATTAGACAGATGTTTTTATTCACCTCTGGCCTACCATACTTGATTTCTCAAATGGCTGACTCAGCGGGCAACAATCTGCAAATGAATGCCCTTCTGTAAACTCACTTCAATAAATCTATTCAATGAAACAATTGTCCTGTGGCTGACGTACCTTTTTATTCTAATGTCAATCTTCAAGCTGCAGATATTTTAGATCTAGATCTAGATATTTCAGGTTTTATCTTGATTATGAAAATAGGTGTTCAGATACTAGATATAAATTTAGTTAATTATAAATAAGTATGAAGTTCTGATTCATCATGCTTGTAACATGGTAAATGTGAACTGTTCTTTTTTTTTTGTTTCTTTCAAAAAAAACAAACTAGCCAGACAAATGGAAAACATACTTATAAGGAAAATTATTGAAATCGTAAATAACTGAACAAACAATTTATATAATATATATATATATATATATATATATAATCCCTGAAACAGTTACATTGTAAACAACTGCTGATCCAAACAAGAGAAAATTCATTCATTGTACCATAATAACAAAGTATATGTGAAAGGGAAAAAACACCGTAGGAAATCACATAAATTGCATTGACAGATATTGGGAAATAATTGACTGAAGTTACACAAGACAGTTTTTTATGTTTATTGTTTGAAACTATAAAGCTTTCTAGACTATGTATATAACAGAAGAAAACTTGATAAATGACCCTTGAATGTTCTAGAATTGTCAGTTAATATAAATCAAACTAGTATAAAAACAGAATGAAAACTGAAAGACAGAATTTAGGTTAAGAAAGCTCTAAAGTCAAAGAAAAGAATTAGGTAAAGAAAGCTATATAGCAGAAGGGGAAAAACATGTTATTGTCATTCAGCATAAATCAAACCGGTGTAGAAACAATGAAAACTGAATGATAGAATTTAAGTAATAACAGCTATATAGCAGGAGGAGAAAATCAAGTAAAAAAAAACTATAAAGCCTGAAAGAAAATTGATTTCCAGGTATATAGTGAACTGCTCACATGATTCACAATTGATCGTTGACTTTAAATCAGTTGCTCTTATCCTTTCTTTTGAAATGGAAAATTAAAAAAAAATTTATTTGATCTAATCGATTGATTCAATGGTCCTTCCTTGATTTTAAACCCCAAAGATTGAGACGAAAAAATCATCCCCTTTGATTTTGACCCTTAAACCTTCCACTAGATTTTTGCCCCTAAAAGTGAAAAAAAAATTTCCGATGCATATTGACCCTAAAAGTGAAAGAAAAAATCTCCCTTGATTTAGTCCGCTGAGTAGGAAAAAATAAATGAGGCCAATTTCTTCTTAGAAAGAGTGGTGACTTTTTTCCAAAAAATTTAATTATCAAGGTTAGATAATCCACAACATAATACAGTTAGTTGTATTGTTTACTTTTTAACCAATAAATCAATCATTTTGACACTATTTATTGACAGGTCTGAAAATTTGAAAAAATTGAAATTCTATAATTAGAAAAATCTACTAAAATAATTCTCTCTTGAAATGGTCATAATTTAATTTGCAAAAGTTAGTTTCATCATTACTCATCTGAAATGTGTTTGAACATTTTCACTTGTTGCATATAAAAATCAAAGAAATATGTCTTTTTCTTTCTTTTTTTTTTTTTTGACATTAGGGTTAATGAGTGTTCTGTTCAAGAAAACTCCCAAATGCAAATCAATATTTTTTTGTTTACACAGCCTCAGTTTTTTGCACTATTTATTTTCGAAATATCCTCGATGGTATAAGATGTACTCAAATAATTACTATTTCAGATTTTTCTCCAATACTTTTTCTTCCTAATGATACAAAGATTCCAACGAAAAAATGAATTTTTGCACGATTTTGGTGGCTTTTTTTTTTCCCCCGTGAGATGTTGATTTCCGGTTATTTCAGTGAAGTCCATTAGTCTGCCTATACACAACTCTTTTTACTATCATACTAATAAAAAAAAAGTAATGTTTTAATAACGTAAATGTGGACGATTAAAATCACATTTAATTTATCAATGTTTAATTAATTTTGTAGATTTTAAATCTACTCAATTGTAGATGTAAGCCTGAAAATTTGGCATTTGACCATGGCGGGAGGGTTGGGGGCTTTTCTGGTGCCTGTTTTTGGCGAGAAAGGTCTACAACTCCCGGGCAATACGAAATTCAGCGGTTAAAGGGTCGGAAGATTATCGACCCCTCCTCAAGCGTCGAACAGATAATCGCAGTCTATCCTAATCCATCTCATTTTTTTTTCAAATACAAAAACCATCAAAGTTTATAGATTGGATCATCTTGTAAGTATTCGAAGCTTTATTTTACTTATCAACTTGAACAAATTACTAATTCTTACTTTTCGATGACCACTTCATATTCGACCGTAATCAACTCACTTTTCATACATTCATTCAGTTACATTATTGTTTATCGTTTTTATCCGTGTATTTCGGATATTATATAAAAATTGTTGGTGATATTTAATTATTTCGTAGGTAAGTTCACTATTTATCTTCTTACCGTGTTTAATTGTTCAAATATAGGTTTGTAAAATCCCGCCCTTTCAGAGAATATATAACTTGGACAACAAAAGAATGAAATTCCACTTCTCCAAACAAGCGGTTAAAATTTGTTACACCTGTAAAAGCCCCAAACTGTGTGAAATATGTTTTTTTAGGAAGATATTTAGATCAATAAGACCTCTAATACGGTTATCTTTTAGAAAATGTCAGTTTTGAAAATGTTATTCCTATATTTAGGTTTTCAAGAGAGTTTACGATGCAACTAATACTGGACTGGACCTTTATTTTCAGATTGTCAAACGAGATTACGACTTAGAAGTATTTCGGTTACTTCGTTGTTGTTTTTTTTTTCTCGCGGGTTGGGTAGGATTTTTCGTTTTTGAGAATAATTGACAATAGACTAAATACCGGCCCTACTACTGCTGGAAAAAAAAAGCCCAAGGTTGGCCAATGTTGAAAAAAAGGGGGCTTGTGTGAAAAATTAATGTTAGGCCATTGTAAAAAGTGGGGTATAATTTGAAAGAAAGTTCACCCTTCGATTTTGACCTCCACTCCCCCCCAAAATGTTCCTCTCAATTTTGACCCAAAAAGTGGAAAAAGAGTTTCCTCTCGATGTCAACCCTGGAATTGAAAAAAGCAATTTTGATCCTCAAAAGTGAAAAAGAATTTTCATCTTTGATTTTGACCCCTAAAAATGAATATTAATGTTCCCTCTTGATTTTGACCCTTAAAATTGAAAGGAAAATTTCCCTGTGATTTTGAACTTTTATAAATAAAAAAATAGAAATGTTCCCAAAAATTGAAAAAAAATGTTCCCATCGATTTTAACCTGTAAAAATAAAGCCCCCACTCCAATTTGACCCTTGGAATTGATTTCTACTCCTAAAAATGAAAAATTAAATTTCAATGATTTATCCCCTAAAAATGAAAAACTCTACCTTGTATTTAAACACCTGAAAATGAAAAAAAATCCCTCACTAATTTTGACCCCTTAGAACAAAAAATAAAAGTTCCCTCCATATAATCCACATGACCTCTGATCTCCAGATTTTGTTTCTACATCGAAACAGTCACTGATTAAAACAGTACTATTCAACATATTCATATACAACCGATAACATTGCGATATGATGGATGTCAAAAAAATGTCTCAAAAACAACTAAACGTCACATTTTTGAAACTTTTTGAAAACAATTAAAAATGTCCTTTTACATGATTAAAACGTAAGGGATCCTTTTTAGCATGACGAATCATGATATAAATAGACCCCAACCCACTCTTGAATCTAACCTCCTTCAAAACATTTTGGTGGTGGTTTTCAAAAACTTATTTACTAAAAACATTCCCTGGGGATCAAATCTATACCCACTGAAAATTTCATGGTTTATGTAAAGTAGTTTTGGCAGGAGGCAAGTTTATACAGACAGATGGACTGACAAACTTTTTGCAAATTATTGAAAGATGGGTCATACAAGATGTAAGCTGTACAGAATGGGTGTCAACGTGGACTTCACTGATGTGCTTACCAGAATTGACACCTTGCAATAAAAAGAAAACAACAAAATCATATAGAATTTCATTTTACTCACGGAATCTTCGTGTCATGAGTGAGAAGAAAGTTTGGAGAAAATCTCAGGTAAAACTTCATTGTGCACACCTCACCAAACATTTTTAAAAATGGATTGTGTAAAATGTTGTGACAATTCAAACAGCATTTGCAGTGAAAATTTCTATCAGAAAAAATACAGAAATTTTTAAGAGTAAAAACATCTATATTAAAAAAAAATCTAGAATAAGCAAGTTAGTACAGACCTCCCCGTTATAATGCAGATGAATAATAGAAATACCACAAGTCACCGGTGCATCGATACATCGTTTTTAGCTTATTTAGAATTTTTAAAATGCTGTTCTAAAGTTTTTTTCTGTTTTTTTGGGGGGGGGGGGCTGGACAGGAAAAGACTTTACCAAATATTTAGTCTAAAAGAAAAAAACAATTTGTGAATTACAACGTTGGCACTGACTGTTTCAGAGTCTTATTTACTGTTTTATGACAAGGTAACTAGGCAACAAGAGGATACAATTTGGGAGAGGTTATGCTCATATTGACATTCCGAAAGTTTAACAGTTGTCAGTAGTAATCTATCAGTACAGAAAAGGTGGGAAGAAAGAGAGAGAGAGGGGAAGTAATGTGGCCAATTATGCATTTTATTGACTAACATCTGTTACTTTTAAGAATCCCTACATTCAACTGTACTTAAAATAATTCATGAATCAAAAAATACTTCAGATTTTCAATTTTCATTAAATCATATATTTCCAATTTCTGTCTGAATTTTCAGCTGAAAAACATTGACTTTCTTCTGGGTTAATTCCCCTGATAACATTTCTCTTGGAATAAGGATACAAGTGATCTGCCTTTCTTTCCAACCGAAATGGTGGTCATTACAAGACGATCATGTCCAATAAAGATGGCTTTTGCCCCTTACTAAAGCCCCCACACCAACTCTTGACAAGTACTGATTTTTGACACCAATTACAACCAACAACAATGTTTGTAACCACGCATCAACCCACCTGAAATTTGACTGTGGAATGCCCATTCATCAGCTGAAGATGGCCATAGGGTACAACGGCCGAAACATGCTCTAGAAATGAACCAAGATGAGGACAAAAGTCTAAACAAAACATTGCATCATCATATGCTTCCAAGTTTGGAAAATATCATTATTACATCGAAACAACATTTCATGTTCATCTTGTTCGTATAATAAAGTCCACAATTCCTCCCAATGTTAAAAAAGAATGTTATAAATCGATTAAATTCACAACAAAAAAAATAACTGAACAATGCAGTAATTCGATATATGCTGCAATATCTTTTCTCTGTCAATCATGCAATTAATAAACCCTTACACCCTTACAGGGTTAATTCGAACATTTATTTAGATGAATATTGTATTTTGATAAATATTGTATTGTGAGTTACACATCAAGATACACATTGTATTGTGAAAAAATGTATCATTGCAGTCCTAGTGAATGGTGGACTTCAAAATACTAATAAAATTTTAAAATATCAATCAAAGTCCAAATTAAACCCCCAAATTTTCATTATTTCTTACATGACTAACTTTATTTGCAACTAGCATGGAATCCTGGCATTGCCTAGGGTCAAAATAAGTTCATATATGAAAAAATTATTCAAGTGTATTGAGTTTGACAACTATCAGATTGTGTGATTGAAACTTGACTTAGGTGTTGCATGCACCCTTGGATAGGTCAGTGTCATTTGTGCAGCTTTTCATGTGACCCTTATTAGAATGTTTGAAAACGATGTTGGGGTTAGAAATTTTGATGATATGAGATTTATTTTAAAAAATCTTCTTAACCCTAAACGATATTTGACAATCCTTCATTTTCTGAAAGTAAAAGTTTGAACCATTCTTAAAATCAACTATGGATACACAAAAGAGCTAGACAAAGTGGCCATTTTCATTGAAGGTACCTCAACATATTTTCAGCAATTTAAACTGTAAGCAATTTTTGCTACAGATGATCATACGTGTGAATAACCTCAGCTTTTAAAAAAATACCCTATAGACTAATTATAATCTAGAAGTTTGAATCCATAGATAAATGACATGAGTTTTCAGTGTTACGAATTTTCCATTTTTACAAATGTTAACACAAAACCAAACCCCCTCAATTTCTCCAAGACTGACTTTTGTAATTCATAAATGATGAAGAGAAAACCGTGAAGTAACTTTTATTCTCTTTGGCAGTGATTGCTAAAAAGTCTAAATTTTCAAAAAAGAAACATGAATGTTACTAGACGTAAACTTACATTGCAAAAGGAATCCTCCACTGAATATTTATTCAGAGGAAATATTAAAAAAGCAAATAAAACTATTTTTGTTGACATAATAAGTAGCAAATATTCAAATTTTCAGCCCTCTGGCTCATTCCATTGGTGCAGTCTGCATGCAGAGTACATACACAATCAGCCAGCTGGACCAACTTGAAGACTGGAGAGACCTATTTCAACAGTTTTGTTGACAGTTTTTTGATTTCACATGGTAATTAATTATATTAAGATCTGAAGGTAAGTATGAAAAAATTGTTTCTTGAACGTGTGATACAGTATTGGACGGTTGGAAAATTATTTTTTAAAAATTATTAGGAAATAATTTGAAAGGGTTCAATGATTACGAAGAGATTTGTCTGATACAAAGTATTGGAGATTTAAAAGATATTTTTGATTGAAATAAACTTTTATGATTTGATTATTGAAATGGATTGGATTTTTGATATGGGATGTTTGAAAATTACAAAGTTCATTTTTTTCAAATTTGTATGAGTTTTGAGGAAATTCAAAAATATTTTGTGTTCTGGCTGTCAAATTGTCTCCAGACGAAATTGAATTTGAGGAAGAACGTCATCTTTACACTTGGGAGTTGTTGACAGTTTGAGCCTCTCCACTTTACTGCCTGCCTATGAAATATTTTGGATACAATATCCTCAGCTTCGATGGAGGATAAATTCTTGACAGGTTTTTAAGCGGGATCTAATAGTGAGGTCCGGGAGGCATTGTGAGTCACCTCAAAAGAAAGTCATGGATTGTTTTTGTTTTTTCAGATATTTAGGCAAATAGATGATTTTGAATATTTTCAGCTAAAAATTTTGTGGCGGTTCCAAATGATTTGATTGGTCATTAAAATTGATATGGACTGACCCCCAGCCCCTTTTGGTGGTTGTTAGATACATTCAGCCCGATGGAGCATTTGGTAGTGATGACATAGGTAGACCAAAGGAATAGTTTTTGGTGTCCAAATTCATGGTAAATACTACTAGAACTCTAAAAAGTAGGGAAAAGGTTGTTGATCACAAAATATATGCAAGGCTGAAATGGTTGCTGCCAGACTCTATGTCTCTGCCATTTCTACCTCTCTTTTTCTTTTTATTCTAGTAGACTTTTAATTCTGATCGATCGACCAATAGATGCTTGAAACCGTTTGAACTCTGTTCCTTTGACTTGTTGCTGTGAAGGGATGCTGAGTCAATTTTGTATTTTCAGAATTGAATGAATTGTTTTTGATCTTTTAAATAAATGTCTAGTCTTTTTTTCTTCCATCCATTTCATTGTGACTGATGTCCAAGTTTTAAATAAGATTTTCATTTTATTTTATTTGCAGATCTTCTAGCCTGAAAAATATTCTGTGAACTTGATTACTTTGGTGAATTAGAGGAGATTATCATCTTCTTTGTGACTCAATATACAGAAGGTATGGATGGAACATTATGCCAGGAGAAAAAATATTCAGAAACCTACGGATGTAAATCATCAGATACTTCAATCTTAAAAAGACATTTGAAAACTCACACTAGAAGAAAGCCACATTTTTGTGATGTGTGTGGCTCTTCCTTTGTACACAAGACAAGTTTTAGCCAACATAGGCGAATACATACTGGAGAGAAACCATACTATTGTGAAGTGTGTGGCTCTTCCTTTTCACAGCAGTCAGGTTTGAACCAACATATGCTAACGCACACTGGAGAGAAACCATATACTTGTGAAATATGTGGCTCTTCCTTTTCACAGGAATCAATCTTGAGGCAGCATAAGCGAACGCACACCGGAGAGAAACCATATTCTTGTGAAGTGTGTGGATCTTCATTTTCACAGAAGTCACATTTGAACCAACATATTCGCACACACACTGGAGAGAAGCCATATGATTGTGAAGTTTGCAGCTCTAGCTTTTCACAGAAGGCACATTTGAACCGACATATGCAAACACACTCTGGAGAGTAACCATATTCTTGTGAATTATGGGGTTTTTCATTTTCATATGAATCAAGCTTCAACGAGCATACATGGATACACATGAATTGCCCCCATTCAATCATATGTGTCAGTGACATGTCTCTTTAAAATGTCCACTTCATCACACTTTTTGAATGTTTTGGTACGTCCACTGGCAGACATCAAAAAGCTGATGATAATGATTCAGAAACATACCTACGAGGCCTATCCATGTATACAATTATTTTGAGAATTCTAGAAGTGAGAAAAAGTACAATTTTCTTTCAAAATAAAGGCTAATTACTATAGTTCCTGAGTCATCTTATCAATATCTATGCTATTGAGTTGATCTTTCTTGAATTGATTTCTCTTTCATTTTGTACAATGTAAATTTCAGTATGAATATTTTGAATGAGGAAATATCATTATACAATGTTTTGTGCGGACTTTTGTCCCCATCTTGGTTAATTTTTTGAACATGTTTTGGCCTTTGTACCCTATGGCCATCCCTGGTTGATGAGCGGGTGTATTTTGAGACGGGAAGGGCCTTTCTTGGCAATTGTCTGGACTGTGCATGTTCCACTTTCTAATATCAGGTGTGGTTGATTTTTTTTGTTTCAAACACAGTTGTTGGTCGTAATTGGTGTTAGAAATCTACAATTGTCTGAAGTTGATGCCATAGGGATTATTTTTCGGGGGAGAGCAAAAGCATCTCTGTTGGGCACAATTAGTAACGGCCACCATATGTTTAGTTCCATAGTAAAGGCAGCTCAAGTGTGTCAGTATTTAAAGAATTGAATTTCCTTCAGTTTTCAAAAAGTGTGTACAAATCTTAAGTACAAGCTTTTTTTCTGCAAAAAAATACCTAAAGCTTCAATGAGACCCAAGTCTGATTTTCATTACAATTATTTTCAAACTAAGATATGCCTGTAAAAAATGATGGGGTTATTTAAGTACGGATCGGCACCAAGGAACCTAAATCTATTTAATTAGGTAATTTATTTTTGATAATTCTAGTTTCTTAATTCAAAGTTCAAAAAGATATCTCAACTCAACATTGAACATTTCTTTGAATCACTTATACACTTCTTTTCCGTTTCGAACGTCCAATGTCCGGCAGAATTCACACTTGTTTTTTAAAACTTTAATTTTTTTATTTATCACTGCCCAACAAAACTTCTTCATTGATCAAACTTCTTTTTCAATTTTCAAACTGATCATCCCCAACAAGGCATGCTGCGTAAAGACTTTGGTCATTTCGATTGAGGGTCGAACCAGATCTGTTCTCAAATGTTTCACATTAATTCAGTTTAAAGTAAGTCTATGGCATTGACTGAGGCAGATACTCTCAACAGGCTTTTCTGTCTTGTCTATGTTATATTGGACAAGGTGTTTGGGTGGGTTCCAATCAATTACCTGGTCTTTTTCTGTTTATCATCCCAATGATTTAGCCATGAAGCATGGGGGGAGGGGGCAAATGGGGCATTTGTTCCCCCCTAGATCAGGTCTCCCAAGGACAAGGGGGGTGAAAGTTGGAACCTTAGAGTCGATAGAGGTTAATGGTGCAGTACAATACTTCCATGTAACGCCAACTTGTTCACATATAAAAAACTGAATTATTGTTTGCTGGTGTTAGTTCAATCTTATCGCTCCGGGATCAGGTTGTGTGTCTCCATCGACATTCAAGTGCACAATCTGACATCTGGATCATTCAGGGGACTGTGCCTTCTTATGCAACAAATGGTGGCAAGTCTGGCACACTCTCCTCGGGTGGAGTGCCCATCGTATAGCTGGGTTGTCTTTGAAATATATTTCAAAATACCCTGTAGCACCTCCCTGGAAATGTATGCTTTCGACTCCACCCTTGAATAAATGTCAGCACAAACCCAAGCCATCAACCATCCTTCTTCCTTGAGTGTCTCTTTTGTTCTGGAATGTTGAATTTCACTCTGAATAGGCCTACGTTTCTTCTCTCATGAAGGTCAAGTCCTCTGCTTGCATCTGTGTGTTCATGAGATTGTCTCCTGACTTCTGTAGTGAACTCATGACCTTCAAATATACTTGTTGAACTTTGCTCACGTTCATATCTCTCCGGCCTCAAGAATCCCAAGTTCATTGTTTGTACTTTGCCAATGAATGGCCCCATAAGTTGAGTAAGATTTTTTTTTTAGATAATCATTTCTGGTATACATGTGGGCTATAGTGATTTATAAATGCAATGTATGGGTATTTATATTATAATCGCTATATCTGTTCACTCAGTAAATGTACTGTGGAAATATATGCATCAGTTTACTTCTTCAGTTTTTAGGATTTGTTGTCTGGCTATGTAGTCACAAGAATGGATGGAAGTTTTGGCGTATTCGTTTGATGAATCCCAGGTTGCATCATAATCTAGCAGTGGTGGGCACAGGTAACAAAATCACTAAACTCATAAACCAATCAAATTTTTGTAGAAACAAGGATAATCTTTAACCGCTAAACTTTTATGATATGAATTTAGCTCTGGTTTGTTTGTTTTGCACTGAAGCCCTTAAAAGCAGATGTTGGGAGCTGAAATTGTTGTAGCTTAGACATAGAGCTTCAAACAAACTATGTTGAATATAAACTGACGTCTAAACCCTTGAAACCCCCTTATAAACAGATCTAGAGAGCTGAAATGTCAATATGTTTTAGCTTAGACGTAGAACTTCAAACTATTTTGAATGTAAACTAATATTTAATTTCATTTGTTCATTTAATTATTTATATACACTTTGATCATCATCTAATATTTGCAGGCTATACCTCTTTGGAAAGCTCTATGTCTAACATTAAACATATCAATGCTCTCAAGTTCTGTTTTTAATTAATGTTAGCAATTATCTTTGCTTCCATTGAATTCTTAGTGGTTTATCAGTTAAGTGGTTTTGTCATTTGTGTCCACCACTGCTATATAGTCTTAGTGAATATAGATTGGACAAACTGGATGCACTCGGGTCAAACTCCCTTGCTTCATTAAATTCTAATAGGTAAACAAAACAGGATTCATTTCTCTATACAATATCGCTCCAAAACTAAGTGTCCCATTTCAACTCCTTTATTCGTGGTTCTTGTAGATTAGATTTGCCAACTGCGTACACAGTCTAATGGTTAATCTGCCACTGCCTTCGAAAGAGAAGAAAAAAAATGTCATTCCAGGATGAATTCAATCTCAAGATCTACAGTTTACAAGCCAACACCTTTAACCCCTGAGCCATGGATGTGTTCATGAAAATCTAAACTCATTTTTACTTATGAATGATATTATGAATCGGTTATGTACAGTTGTTTCTTTGAGAAAAGATTTTCATGTTAGTGTTGTTTGTAAACTTATCTGAACAATTGCTTATTACTATCAGGTTGTAAATGGGGACTAATTTACCTGTAAACTAATCCTATTTCACATAAGGAAACTCAAAAGAAGTATAAATAAAGTAGTGAATTTTGAAAAAAAATCTCTTAGAATTAAACGAAAGAAAACAGCAGTCATTTAAACAAAAACAAAAATGTATTTATTGAATGAGCAATGATCCTCACCCTCATGTCTGTTTTTGACTAATGGCATGACGTTATCCATCTTTCTGGGGTTATTTATCTGCCCTGTTCAAATACTATGCTGAAATGAAAACATTTCAAATTTCAAGATCTGATTGATCATGATAATAAAGTCTACTCTATGGAAGTTTGACAACAATAAGGTAATTGGAAAGATAAACAAGGAAAGTGATTTAGTAGTGGTTGTTGATAATTCTTTTAATCTTAATAATCATATTTCATTAACTTTGTCAAAAGCAAAACAGAAAATTAGTTGGATGATTAGAAATATTCTCTCAACTGATGCAAATATCATTGGTAGAATATACAAGACATTGATCAAACCTCATCTAGGATAATACACTCAGGATTTGGAAACAGTAGCTGGGCATTGGAACTGAAATTCCCTCTCCAGGGCACTGTAGGCCCTTGTCAATTAAAAAAAATCAAAATTATTTAAAAAATTTTTTTTAAATATGGTCAATTCAAGGCTGTTTTAAAACATGAAAAAAATGGAAATTGAGAAGCAGATATGCACTGTACCCCTCCCCCTCCACAAGTCTTTGCTACCCCTATCAATCCTCATTAACTCTGATGCAGGAAGAAGGGAATCCATCATTCCCAACATCTTATTCTATCAACATCGTTGGAACCTTATGTGGATGAAGTCCTCGCTCCAGGGTTAGGATTAGTTTCACATGAAGAAATAACTACTCCTTTTTGTATTTGTTGTGAACATTTCTCGTCTCCTGTAACAATCTGATGAAGAAAAGGGGAGTTTAATTGCTATGGTCCTTCTAGTTGTCAGTGTGCATAAAAATCTTATATTGTGCAAATTTTTTGTAAATTGAACCTCCCACTAAAAACCTGTTTGGAGGTTTTTCAAAAAACAAGAAAAATTTTTTCCAGTGGATTTGATAAGGAGTAAACATTAAATTTCTTGGCCCAATTGTTGCAATAGATACATAGCCTGCCCAGAATCACTCAAGAACCAAAGAAACCTGTTTTCAAAATTTTGAGGACAGTTTTAGTTGACTGTTTCTAAAAAATTCAAGTTGTCATGTACTTTTAGATGTGTCCAACATCTCACTTTGTCAGTCCCCCGTTAACCGACATCATTCATTTAAATTATCTTTCATCAATTTTTGTGATGGAAAAAAGAAATCTCTGCTGTTTCCACGTGGTATGTTTTTTTTTTGTTTTTTTGTCATCAAAGAACACTCATTTATTCTTTTTTTCTAAATGAATACTAGTGATAGATATAAAATGATGTCATCAGCATTCATAAGCATGGGATTATAGATTAAAATTTTTAAAAAATATATATAATTCATAAAATTTATAGCTTCCTTTCTAGCAGTCCCCCTTATTGATGGTTTCCCTTTTAGTCATATGGGGACATGTCATCAGAATTCTGTTCATGTTTGAATAATCACTCACAACAATTATTCAAAGAAAATACAAATCAGTACCTGTAATGAGATTAATTTAAAAGTGATTTCATCAAGTTAATAGTAAATCAATTTCAGAATTCATTTGATAAACTGAAAAAAAATGTATTATTACAAATAAAGAAGTGCAGTCCTTCAAAAGATGTGTACTGCCCCTCTCAAGGTCACAATTTGGGCCAAATTTGCCAAATTTGTTATGAACAGTCAGGTTTCTCCATATCGAGATTTTGAACCATTTGGGGAAATTTTTTCATTAACTTCAAACATTTTATTTTATATAACTGGAAAAAAATTCTCACCTGTAATATTTTGTGCTTTTCAGCCATAAGACCTTTGCTTCCTCTTGAAATTTGTCTGTTTATAAAAAAAATCATGCAAGGGGTTCTGTTTACAATGTAATTGTAATGCTAAACTTGACCTTTACTTTCTGCCATTTGTACAGAACAAAAAAGTTCACTTTGTTTCAGTAATATTTTCAATAAATTCTCCTTTTTTTCGTGTGTACTGCAGGATTGCAATGTTTTATCTACAATTTTGGTATTTAACCTCCTTTTGGCTATTTTTGCATGTTTTTGGCCAGGAACATCTCTAACTATCTGGCAATCCTGGTCACTCTTCTACAGAGCTAGTAGTAGCTACTTACTGGAATCTCGTCTGTTTTATTTCCACATCTTATACTACAATTAGATATTAGACAGCTTAAAGTTGCTGACATTCCTGTCGTAACATATAAAATGAAACCGTTCAGCCATATAGTCATCTTTGTTGACCCAGTCACCAGTATTAGATTAAAACAACTGGTCATAGGCTAGGATAAGGCTTCTCGAGGCTTCTCAAAGTATAGGGTCAGGACCGCGGGCATTTGCCACCACTTTCCCGGGAGTGGTAATACAAAAGGATATATTTCTAGGGTTGGGAGGCAGAAAGGGTTTGTTCAAAGTATACATGCAGAATATTCATATCAGAATTTCCCTCAATCTTTTTTCTCATTTATTACACAAAGACTAATACAATCAAATCAACTTTTATGTTCAACTAAGTGCATTATAGTTACATTGTAAATAGAACCTCTCTTCTAAAACCCTGGAGAGATTTTTTTTTTTCTCAAAACTTTTTACTTCACAACATTCCCCTTGGTCCACTGAGTATGCATGCCCAATTTGTTTAAACTGCACAATGAGCAACATGACAAACTGAGTTGATTGTTTTATATAATAGGTTTGGATTTTTTTTCGATGCATGTGTCATTTGGCATCTTTCTCTGAGATCAATTTCAATTTCATTCATTCATTCATCTTTGATAAAACAACTGTGACACTATAATTAGCCAACTCATCTCGTTGATCACTTCCATTGTATCTTGAATTTGATTCTCTCAAATGACCAGTCTTGTAAGAATTACGAAATAGAGATCCTGGGCACATTGTTCAAATTTGAATTAAAAAGATTTCTAATTTTCATATGCATATATAAAGTAAGATTCAATAATATTACTGCATGGGGTAAAGTTAGAAAAATATCAATAGAAATCATTTTGATTTAAATTCCAACAGAGTGTCCTGTATTTTGGTAGCCAGGAAGATACTTTTATCAAGTGAGAATTTTTCATGGAACCCTGGCAACCCTATGAATGCCCAACTGGAGCAAGTTTGTGTCTAGATTTGTTTACATTTTATTAAATGAATCATATATGCAAAAACACCGTTATTTGTTGGATATAGAACTTCCTGAACTAAGTGTCAAACTTGTGGGCTGATGGGGGTTTTACCTGACTACACACTGACGCATTGGTAAAGGAGGACTTGATTCATGCCTTTTCCACGGGCACTAGTGTGAAATGAATACAAACTGTCTCAGTTGGAGTTTGAGCTGTCTAACAATCAGGCACTTTCACCGCCTACAAAAATATAAGTACAACAAATTATCAATTTGCCATTGAAAGAGGCTGGGAGTTCCGCTGTCTACATAGGTGCCTCTGCTCCCTAAATCAGGCCTTTTTACCGAGGGTGAGGGTTTTGAAAATCGGAACCTTATAGTCAATAAAGGATAATGGTGCAGTACAGTTGTTTCATGTAACCCCAACTTAATATTCCCTTATAAAGATACTGTATTATTATTCGCTTGTGCTTGCTCTGTTGTGTCATCTGGGGTCTGGTCACGCATCTCCATCAATGGTCAAGTGCATCATCTGACCTTTGGTTATATAGCGTGTCGTACTTGCTCACACTACAAATGGCGTTGAGTGCAGCACCTTCTCCATGGGTACAATGCCTATCATGTAACAGGGTTGCCACTAAGATATGTTTTGAATATACCCTTTTGTTCCACCCCCTGTAATAAATGCTTTTGACCCCACCCCCCACAAAAAAGTTGCAGGGGTGTCCATGTCTATCTCTGATGATTCTTCTCTGAAACGGTATCACTTTTGACAAATGATAGATATGCAGAACCTTCAAGTCTCACGCATTTCGATCCATTCTCATGTTCACACATGTGGAAGGAAAATTTTCTTGCATTCTATAAAAAGTGTTTGATTTATTCAGATTTATCAAATTGATAATTATCACATTATTATAGAAGATAGTATACAAAACATTAGAAACCTGTTTTAGATAGATTTTTACACAACACTTTATTTCAGTGGCTGATCTGCCCGGGAAATCGCAATTCTAGCCAATCTTGGATTCATTATTTTCAAAATTTTCCAGAATTCCCTCGAAGACCACCCACTGTAGGGAGGAATTTTTATAGGATGGGGGAGGGTCACATGATTCTTACACATCCTTAGCATTGAAATTTGATAAGTGATATCGTACATTAAATTTCATCTTGAAATATCAAAGGGTAATTAAGGGAGATGGTATGAATTCCACAGTGGAAATAATCACTGGTGAGTGCATTTAACTTGGTTTCTCAAATGAAAAGCAGCATTTTAAAAAAATCTATTTACTTTATCTAATGTCAAACTTCTCTATTTATAAAAGTTGTTAAAAAAAGATTAAAATGGAAATTGTGAAATGATATTTTTATGCATTGGGAGCAAAAATTATATAAAAGTTCACTAACGCTGCTTAAAGAATTCTGTATCTAAATTTTTGATATATGTAATAACTCACCAACATAGTCAATAATTGAATAACTGTAGCATCAAAATTTGAAGTCATGTAAAAAAAATTCCATCGAATAATAGATATAGTCAGAATAAATTCTATTTATGAGTCAACAGGCATTTTCCAGTGGAAAACATCTAGATTCTGGTGAATCCAGGTGTTGTTAGATTTGTCAAAATAAAGCCCAAAAGGGTCAAAAAAGCTTTTTTTTCTAAAAATCAAAAAATTTTTTCATGGGGTCTAGTGGAGTACTGATGCCAATTTTCAAGTCTGTAGACAAAACAGTATGGCCTAGAAGACTGGAACACGCAGACAAATAATCAAACTCACAAACTCATTCACATTTAAAACTTCACTGCCTTTGGTGGCTACAGTTGTTCATTAGAATTTTGATATATTCATCATATACATATGCAAGGTGAAGTGAGTGACACCACTTCAGGTGCTTTCCACATCCAAGTCTATTGCACATGCCACAAACCAGGGCCGAGTAGGTAGTAATGTGATTTGTGGAGCTAAAGCTGAATCCTTTGCCAGGGTAAGGGTACTCCTCACTTATCATGCACATATGTAGAAAATATGTGTATAAAGACTCTTTTGCTTTATTTTTGGTCGTAAATTTAGGTAAATTCAATTTTTCAGACTAAAAAAATAATTTGCCTGATTTTGAACGATTCCGTTTTTAAAAGAAGGGACTAATTCTTGGTCAACACCGCTTAGCAGTTTCCTTTGTTCTTAGTCATCAGACGACATACATTTTCTCCATTATCGTATGACCTTCGCTTCTTGTTTTTCCATTTGATAATTCTGTCTGCTCCAAAAGATCTTTTTCATCTGCGGTATTATTGTTAAAAATTGAACAAAAAACACGGAAAATAATTAAATACCTTGAAAATCTTTACAGACCGACAAAATTAGGACAAGATTTGGGGAGAAAAGTGGCGACCTTCTCTATTTTGCCTTGACACATTCGAAAGAAAGGTTAGTGAATAAAAAAAAATCTGCTTAAAATTGTATAATATTTGCTTATATTACTTTTGCTTGTATTTATTTGAAGAGACGAGAATTATATCTGGTTTTCACTTATTATTCGATCATATTTTTATTTTTGTTATATTGACAACGTCTGTTCAAAATTAATTGAATTACTGGAATAGGTTCGTAAATTATCAAAAACGTATACAAAAATCTATTTATCAATAATGCAAGTACACCTGAAACTACCCACAAAATCTAGTAATCCTGGGCTGATTTAGAGAGTTCGTATTTCGGTTGGCTGTAAAATAGCTATTCCCGGCTAACTTTGGTTTATTTTTTCCAAGTAGTGATGGTTTACTTCGGAGATATGGACGGAGGTACGGCTTACATGAATCATCTCAATCTAAAGAATTTCATTTTTCATTCTCTTAATAGTTTGCTATCTTTTTTAGGTTAGGATTGGGGTTGATGGTAGTAAGGAGAGTAACCAGGAAATTTGAATGATTTAAAAGATTTTAAGGTTGGGGCTTAGATCACGACATGGGCAACCTTTTGTACATATTAGACGTGGGCAACCTTGGTGGTACATATTAGACATTCACATCTTTATTTGAACCACACAATAACTTGAAAAATGACTATCATACTACAGAAAAGCGTAGGTACTTGATTTCTAATTTAGACATTTAGAATTACAATTATATTTTTGATTTGTGAAACCATAACAATTGTAATTTTATAACATGAATTATGAAATTGACTTTTAGCAAAAGTTTATACAAGATTTTTGAATAAGTGCCTAGATTGGCCACAGGTCAGAAAAAATGTTGCCATGGGCCAAAGTTGATCCACACTGTTCATTTGTGGTCTTATCGAGTCTTATGTTGAAACTGGAACCAGAAATAGCTTTTTTTTTCCAACCAAAATTAGGACTCATCAAACCAAGATTAACCCAAATTTTTTAAAAAGATCAACTTTTTAAGTTTTTATGATGAAGGAGGGAGGTATAAATGCTCAAGTGCGCACTTATTTTCTGTCATTTCTGCAGCAGGAAGACTAACATGAATATTCTTTTCCAGATACTTTCTCTAATACCATCAAACCCAAACCTAACCGCCTGTGATTTTCAAGAAGATTCTTAAAACTATTCTGGTTTTTTTACCAAAATATTATTTTAACACAATTTATGATATAATTTCCTGTTTTGTTTTCATTGGGATTTTTCATAAACTGCTTCAAGATTGCTTTTCTATTGACCTCTTGGAAATTTTTTAAGCATTTTTATTTCCGTAGATTTGTGTGCATGTATTTATTTTGATGCCTATAAATGTGCTGTCTTTTTCTTCTTTTCCTTTTTTTTTCTCTTCTTCAAACTTCTACTATTGAGTTTTGACTTAATTATCGTATGTAATGACAATGACCAGACCTTAAAACCAATGACTTTCTGCTCAAACATCTGTGACATACTCAAAAACTAATGACAAATTTACTCTCACATCTAAAGTCAAACTCTAGTTGACTTATTTTGCAAATCCCATGTACTAGAACTAGTTGACATGGGACACGTAGTTTTGGAATGATATTGTATGGAGAAATGAATTCTGTCTTGTTTACCTTTCAGATTTTAATTAAAGGAAGGTAGTTTGAACCTTTCACAGTCAAGTTTGTTTTTACTCAATTTTCATCATCAAATACTACACTGTGACTCGTAAGTAAGTCGGTCTGTAAGATTAGTCAATACTTAGATTATATGAATTGAAACTAGCGATCAACCTGTGGAAATTCCATAATTTGAAATATATTGATCTGTATGAGAAAAAAAAATGAATTTGATACATAACTCTATTGTCCTCAAAATTTTAAACAGCATAAGAAATGTCCTTCCTATCCCATCTAGTGTCGCCAAGTATAGATGGTTATTGATTGATAAAACTCTCTCAAATGGGTAAAGTCAGCTAGATTTTCCCATTTCCTGCTAACTTATCAAAGAAAATAACTTTACACTAATACTCCAGAACAAATTATTGATGAGTTACACACATTTACTTCTATTACACTTACCAGATTTAATTGACTATCATAGCTTTTTGACTAAATTAGAAAAACATTGGTAGTGTGAAAATTTGAAGTCAATTGGAAAAACAAAAAAAAGAAGTCCTTAAATACATCAAAATAAGAATGAAAAACTTTTGTTCCAAAAATTGAAAAAAATTTTGAAGGGGCTTAGTGGAGTACTGATGTCAATTTTCAAGTTTGTTGGCAAATCAATATAGCCAGGATGGCACAAACAATGTACATATTAAAAAAATGAAACCTTTTTAGTGGTTGTGGTTATTCAATAATAATAAAACATTGAAAGACTTTGGAAGAGTAAATTGTAGCCATATCTCCATGTCGGAAGTACAGCTCAGAAACAAAATAATCCTGTATAAAAAGACATCAGTGTGTTCCATGAACTCTTTTATAGCATTACAAAGTGGGAGAAAAATAACTTATAGAAATGAATTGTGAAAGTTTTTGATTATGCAAGTCTTCTACAAAGCTGTTCTGCCATTTAACCACGCACTTGCAGAGTAGGTCAAGGTAAGATAAAAAATTTAAAAAAAGACACCCTAATCTCTTTTACTGTAAGATGAGTTTTTTTATTTATCACTTTTTGATTTATGATAAATTATACAATACTTAACACTTGTCGATATCTGCCTCTCAAAAATGGTGGGTCCAGCTCAACAATTGACTTGCCCAATTAGAAACTTTCATGCCTTCTTTTTGATTGTTTTCCCCTATCAATTTCATAAAATAATTGCTGGCACAAAATAATGTCAATTTTATGTGTGATTATTTTGATTTTAGCCATATTTCAAGTGTGAAGGCATTGTCTCATTGTTTTAAAAGGAAATCATTTTTCACAAAAAAAAACTTTTTTTAATGTAAGGGCTGTTCTATAGTTCCCTCTAATTTGTGCATGTATGTGTTTCATTTACACATTTTGTAACCAAGGCACAAAAGTAATTGATGTGCACACAGATTTTAGTAACCTAAACCTATGTGATAAGTAGTAATTATATCTGTACCTATAATTATAGGCATAAGAAAAATATAATTATGCTTATTAGAAATAATCTCTTGGAATTTATAGATGTTGTTGTTGATTTATTTTGACATTGAATCATATAAAAATAAGAAATACTAGTCATCAAAGTCAATAATTGAACAATCATAGTGTCAAAATTTAAAGTGTAAGAAAAATTCCATAGTTTTTTGATAGAATATACTTAGAATAAATTCTTTGTATGACATCACTGGTGTTTTCCACTGGAGAACGTCTAAAATAGAGTATAAATAAATCTAGATTCTGGAGAATCTAGATATCATTAATGAACCCGTCAGAATGAGGCCCCCGAAAGGTCCAAAAATCGGATAAGATCATCTTCAGAATGAGTCTAGTCTAGTACTGATGCCAATTTTCAAGTCAGTAGACAAACCAGTGTGGCCAGGAGCAAAGAAACAAACAAATACACATAGAAAAAAAAAAGGATAGAACCCTTTGCCATCTTTGTTCAACTGTGATGTTTTATTCCAAAATATAGAATAAAATCTTAACTGAATACATTACTTAGTTGAATGCAATTTTGAATCATTTTAGAATGTGACAATACAGTTTTATCTTGTGCCAAAATTATCTTGTTTCAATTTCGAGTTTACATTTGCACAAGTATTCAGTGTGTACATACTTTTGTCATTGGAAAAAAAATATTGTAGAACATGAGGTTTTTTTTTACAAAAACTGACTTCTTGAAATCAGAAGGAACATTGGATTGTATCTAGAATTATGCCTTGTTTGTGCAGTAGATATAAGAATAGTTTTTCAGTTTTGCAGTCACTGAAGCAAGTTATATAGAACACATTTTCTTTCATTGAAGGTGGCTTATATTTCTTTCAAATTTCCATGTTACATTTAAAATGCTGTGGTAAGTGATCACCACTCAACAAGATGTGAGAGAAGTAACTTAGTCATTGATCACCCTCCACATAACCTACTGCCTAAGGATGTTAATCAGGTGACAGTTTCCATTCAGTGACTAACCAGATATTTTGGTTGATGTTCATCTGGTCAGTGTTGGCTAGATCAGTAGAGAGTCGGCAGTTATGCTGAAATCCTTTCACCATGCTCACTGGATTTACTGGTCTTCAAACTCTGCCCGACCATATTGTCTCTTGTCCTACAAACACTTGCTCTTGCTCTATTGAATGTCCACTGCTAGTGTCTAGCAAACATTGCCCCATCTGCCAGCCAGGGTTCTTGCGCTGAATTCTTTGGTGTGGGTTCTTTCTTCCGCCCATTTCCATGTTTGATGGTATGTTCCACTTTGTAATTTCCCCACTGCATTAAAGCTTCTCCATGATTTTAGTCAGCTGGGTGATGGATATTATATTGGTATATACCTTGATTTGTGCAATTAATTCAATCCAAAATCTTCTGTACAGTTCAAAGTCTTCTTATAGTTAATCACAACTACCCACAACAGACTGGTTTAATCACTGTTCTTGGGTTTTGGTTATTCATCTGTTCTGACATGTGTATCTATCTGGACTTTGCCTAGCCCAAACTGTTCGTTTAAGAAACTTGAAATTTTGTACACACGCTGACCCCTCAATGAGGAGGGAAAATTTTTTTGTTATTGGGGATTCAATTTACAATAAAAGTTTCTGCTAAATTGGTCTCTTATGTTGTTTCCATAGGGGTAGGGTTTGATTATAAATTTTATTCAAACCATACTGGTATTTTTTCGTTGATTTCTTTTTTTTTTTTTTTTTTTTTACCACCACCACCACCTAATTTACAAAATGAAATGCAGCATATATGGGTGATGGAGGATTCATTATTTCCCTTGTTAGTTTAATGTGTTGGTTTTTTCAGGATTTACTTCGTTGCATCAATTTGTATAGTAATACCTTATCCGTTCGACATCCAAATCTGTACCAATCAAAACCTCACTACTGGAGATATTGCTGTATTTACTGTTCTTTCCAAGAATGTCAGCCTGCTTTTGAAACCGACTCACTTTGTAGCACTGATAGATGTTATGGTAATCAGATCTACTCTAAATCTAAGCTTAACTTACAAGGCCACAAGTGTGGGGCCACCCAGAAAGGACAGGATTCACTGTAGTATGAATGAGCTTGTAGACCATTACTCTATTGCAAGGAATCCTGAGTATTTACTAAATTAAGTGAGGTGCCCTGATTTGTACCGAACTTACAAATGTGAGGCACTCAGTGAAGATCTATCTCACTGCAGTTTGCTTTTCCTTACTCCCTAGCCTATCAAAATGGTTACTTGTATGGAGCTTTGGTTGACTAATGACTGAGGGTCAACTCCTCGTGATATGTTGGAGATACGGAGTTCCCATATTGAGCAGTGTTTGGATCATGCTTATGAATAGAACAAATATGGTAGCTAGGAAAAAATATTTGTTACAAAAAATTAATTAGGTTTTTGCTAAATTTCAGTAATTTGTTTTGAGAACTCCTCTTCTATAATAAACACCATGAAAGTTAAAATAGATTATAAATACTTTGCAATTTTTGACATTTTTGTCTTTGTTTAATTATCCAAACCAGTGAGTGAAACAGTAAAGCCTGGGTATCGATATAGAATTACTCATTACTATAAGAAAAAGATGTCTGCTGTAAGTCGATGTGTATGTATATCTATAGATCTAGAAATTACAAAAAATTTCATGCAAATTGAACAAAATCCAAGAGATGTGACAGGCAGAAAACAAGATCCAATTCCATTTCATTAAAAAGAAAAATACAGTCAAAATCATAAAAAGTGAGTTCAGTTCTTGAACTTAGCCATGGCTGTAGCAAAAATAATAATTTAAAATGCATTTTTTTTTTCTCAAGCCATTTTAAGAATACCACTATGGACATTTGAATAGAGTAGAATAGAATATATTTAACCTAACAAATAATAATAAATCATAAAATTGGTTGATACAAACTATTCATGTTTTAGTTTCAAACAAATATCAAGTTTTGGTATGAGCAAGTCATTTGCTACATCAGAAAATACTTAAGGAATAAACGTAACAGCCTTAGTTTCAATGCAATCAGCAAGAGAGTTGTAACAAATGCTACATGGGTTGATCTGTCAAAATATTTTGTAAGCTAGCTGTATGCAGTTGTTCAATTGTTAGATAACAAGTTAAGACTACTTCATAGTCTGAGTACTTATTGCTTTTTATGATAAATGAGTAAAGTTGCAAGAATTTTTGTCCGATCAGAAAGGGTCATGAATGAAAAAAGTTTAGAAAGCCCTGTTATATCTAACATCACACCTTGTTTTTAATGCTACTTTTTTTATCTTTCTTTCCTACTTTGACAAACAATTCAGACTTTTGGAGACTGCCTGAGAAATTCCAACAAGCTAGACAAATTTGCAGAAGCGAAGAGACAAGAATCACATCTCCAAGTTTCCCTGCTTTGTCTTTTCATTACGATTTCCACCTGAAATGTAAGTAGAAAAATCTCTTTCTTCTCATTTGTCTATCTCATTATGTTTAAAAAGTGTGTTAAAAAAACATAACCAGGGGTAGAAAAAATAGTAGATCACAACACCAGAAATTTTTTGAGGTCAGCAGAAATTTTATTTTTGTTCTGCAAAGGGCGAATTGAAATCCGAGTGGAATCAATGAATTTTTTTAATGTGATTTTTCTCTGGCTTGCTTCTCTGTGTTGAGTTTGTGTGGCTTCAAACTTGTTAATATTTGAAAAAATCCTCTTCCGATCAACTGTGAATGACAGCAACTTCTGTCATTACAGATCTATGGATAACTCTGTAAGACTTCCATTTTGTTGTGATTGGTGGCAACTTAGTTTTGTCTTTGAGCCAGGGCTTTTATTGTGTGGGGGATGATTATTACTTTTTGCCCCCTGCCACCTGCCGCATTTAACGGGTTAATGTAGAATTTCTCAACCTTTTTCCGCTCAACGCTCTCCTATAACATCTAGTTTCATCTCCATGCCCCAACCTGTAGTTTAAATTGAGTCAAAGCCTGAGATAGATATGACATATTTTTACAGATATATGGTAGCTTGTAATTATAAAAAAAAAAACATCAAAATTCATTTCAAAGGTTTTATTAAGGTGAAGTTTGTAGTAAGTAAAAAGTAAATTAAAATAGTATACAAAACATCAAATTTTATTACTTGCGTGAACTTTGAGTTTGGTGATTTTTAAGATGTGGCAATATGTTATTCAAGCTTTTGGGCAATTTTGCTTTGTTCTAAGGGACAGGGTTATTAGCACAATAGTTTGCCAGTTACTTGTATGGAAGAAATTGTTGGCAAAGATATCATTTAATAACTGGCTAATGCTAATTCTTTCTTGTTTGCAAACAGATACTTCTAAACAACGGCCATTTGTAAATGAGAATCATAGATATTCATGGAATCTCCACAGCACCTCTTCTTGAAGCTCGAGCACCCCTATAAGTTCCTTAGCTTCCTTAGCGCCTTTAAATGAACCAATGCTCCCTGAGGGGAAGTAGCATCCACATTGAGAACCACTGAGTCAATAAGACCCTTTTGTGATGGTTCTTCAACTGGTGCACATTCTACCGAAGAGCAATGCTTAACGAGAAACTTCGAATAACTCTAAAATGAATCTCATTCTGAAGTGTATATCTTTAGTTTGATAATCTTTTGTTTTCTCTTACAGATACCCTGATATTTGGAGAAAAAGAAATAACACTAAAAGAATTATCACCTGAAATCCTTGTGGATTTCTATAAATTGGTTTTTTTTTCACTATTAACAATTATAGGAAATATGAGTAAAAGTACACAAGAAAAAAATCATGTTTGTGAGATTTGTGACTCTGCGTTTTCTACTGTATCAGTTTTGAAAAGTCACTTGCGAAGACACACTGGAGAGAAGCCGTATTCATGTCAACTCTGTGGGGCTGCATTTCCTGAGACTTCAGCATTAAGAAGACATGTACGAACACACACAGGAGAGAAACCATATTCTTGTGAAATTTGTGAATCTGCATTCTCGCAGAAAGCATATTTGAAAGATCATATGCGAACACACACAGGAGAGAAGCCTTTTGTTTGTCAAATTTGTAATGCTGCATTTTCTCAGAATTCACATTTGAAGAAGCACCTGCAGACACATACTGGAGAGAAGCCATTTTCTTGCGAAGTGTGTGGATCTGCTTTTTCGCAAAAGCATAACCTAACTGTACACATACGAACTCACACTGGAGAGAAACCATACACTTGTGAAGAGTGTGGAGCTGCATTTTTAGAGAATGCATATTTAAAGAAGCATATGCGAACACATACTGGAGAGAAGCCATATTCGTGTGATGTATGTGGATTTGCATTTTCACAATACTCGATTTTGAAACGACACATGCAAACACATACTGGAGAGAAACCATTTTCTTGTGATATGTGCACATCTGCATTTTCCCGATACTCAACTTTGAAAAGACATATGCGAATACACACTGGAGAGAAACCATATTCTTGTGAAGTATGTGGAAATAACTTTTCTGAAAATTCTTCCTTGAAAAAACATATGGTAATACATACTGGTGAGAAACCATATTCTTGTGAGATCTGTGGATCTTCCTTTTCACAGAATTCACATCTGAAAGTACACATGCAGACTCACAATGGAGAGAAACCATTTACTTGTGATGTGTGTGGAGCTGCATTTTCATTAGACCTATCTTTGAAGAAACATGTTGAAACACACACAATAGAAACAATTATTATGTGATGTAAATGCATCTGCTTGTTTACCATATATATATATATATACAGGAATACCTCTGAATAGTGTGGTTTTTGATGTAGTATGGTTAAGGTATTACTGTGAAAATTAATGCAACTAAGTATATGCTGAAAAAATACTCATAAAATAATAATAAAACCTGGAAGAGTGCAGTTTTTGATACTATGAAAAATTTTGGAACGAATTGATCACACTAATCAAGGTATATCGGTATATGATATTTGAAGACACTATGAAACTTTTGTTTGATTTTATTTACTGAAGAGAAAGCTTTGTTTTTTGAAATCATGTTATTGAGAATTTTAATGAGGTCACATATTGTAATAGTATTTTAGTATTGTCATTCGCTAAGTGATGTCTCATTTTTGGAGATAAAATAAAAACCCATTCAGTTTTAAATAATGTTGAAATAATCAATGACAAAAACTACCACAGAACTAATTCTTCTATTCTTTATTGAAAGAATCTGGGATTGCTGACAAGAGAAACCATGCAGACATCTATACCATAACTATATTGTAATTAGGGCTACAACAATTAATTGACTAATCATTTTAAATAATCGATGACTGAACAATCAAAATAGTTGTTAGTAGCAGCCCTAATTGTAATAAGGCTTTGATGAAGAGTTAATGGAATATGGTAAGTTTTTTCTATTACAAGCTTTTAAAATAAAGCAAGACAATCACAGAAGATGTTGTCAACAAAATGAACGAATGAAATGAAAAAAATGTCTGCCATCAACTTCCAGCTTTGGTCAATAGAATTTTATTCTTCACTATCACAATGCAAGTTCATACTCAGGAGACGATAGAATCGTTGGGTTGAGATATTTGGCCACATCATCCTCAATCAACCAGCTTTGCACTTTGAGATTTCCATCTAATCAGACCAGTGGAACATTTCCTTAGCTTAACCTTGGAGAGACCGAGATGTAAAGATTTTGAAAAGAGAAAAGCAAAAAAATTCCATTATTTACTTTATCAAGATTGATTAGGGTGTTTACAAGAGAAACAGATGGCTTCAAAAATGTATTGAAGCAAAATTATTTAAGATATTGACATTCACAATGCACCATCTTGTGAAGAAAACCTTGAAATTTATTGCTTTATTGAAAAGGTGTGTTGGGTAGTGCTGACACCAGAGTTCAGAAAAATTTTTTTATCTTAGATGTCTATTGAAGTACTCCTGCAAGTTTTCAAGGTTCTATAGAAAATCTTGCATCTCGTATCGCTGACTAGAGATTTTAGAAGTTAACAGAGAATTTTTTTTTCTGTAAATTTTCCAGGTTAAAAAAAAACTAAATATTTTTAGATGCCTAGTGGAGAACTCAAGCAAATTGTCACTTTTTAGGCAAAATAGTGTGTCCAATAGAACTAATGCAAGATAATAGTAGTATTACTTCTAAGTTGGTAATAGCTAGTTCAAACTCCTGCTGAGGGTGTTTATGTTCACTTTGTACCAATGCCCTTGGGGAAAGGCATGAATCCTTCTCTCCTCCCTCTGGCTATGTTTATAGATAGTGAAGCAGATTGGGCCTTCTAGTCTTGGGAGAAGTCTAGGACAATTCTGATTCCAAACCAGGTAGGGGAGCCCCCTGAAGGTGGTTTGATATCCTTCCAGTAGTTCCTGCCGCTAGGCTGAGGCAAGATGTATCACTCTCTGCTTTCCTGTCAACTACATCAGCACGGCTGAGAGGGAGATTCCCAGGATCTACATATGCTGTCGAGGTATGTGTCCTGGAGAGACGTTCCATTATCTTTTGAGGCAAACAAAGGCAGTTCATTCTCTGTAAAGACTAGGAATGATTTCAAAGAGAAAAAACACAAAATTTTTATTACAACTTTTTGCTCAGACCGATAACCCTCCGGCAATGAGCAAATAGTATTAATTGTAAAATAGAGAATAATCCTCCGGTGGTATTTGAACCTACATCCTCTAGCCAAGGGAAGCATTATCCAGGCCCACCTGCTTTGCCAATAAAGCCACCAAGACTTCAAATGGGAGCTGAAGTTTGAATAACACCTTTAAACCTATCTTTCTTTCCAATTGTTTACATCTGGTAGTTAATTATGATGAAGGTAACTTGTAGTCATAAAAATTTTAAATAATGATTTATAATACATCTGATAGAAAAAACTGGAAAGAAATTCTACTGTTTAATACTTTATGAAGTTTGATAATTTTGTAGGTTCTTAGGAACTTATAAAGATAGGGAAGAACTATCACAATTCTTTTCAACTTGAGTCCCAGATTCTTTCACCAAGAAATAAAATAATCAGTTTCATACTGGGATTTTGTCATAAGACACAAAACCACAGGTATTAGAACCAAATTCACGATTGCAGTTATTTTGTGAGACCAGCTTGTTCACCATTACACTTCTATGAAGAACTCCTGATGATAATCTGCATACAGGCTATCCTGATTTTATGCCAATTGACAATAAAACCATTTTAAAATTTGCCGGAATTAAAAATTTTTTTTTGTAATTAAAGTGGTACTACATTGAATTTTTTTATTTATTTTATATTTTGAAATAAATTGATATATTTATAAGTAAAAATGTATATTAACCTGTTTTTACAGGGAGGCAGCAAAGTTGCAAAGGGGTTCAAAACATTAATACCTTAGTTTGGATGATTTTCAGAAATTATTTTTGACGAATAAAAAATATAAAGATGTGAAATTTAATTAACCTATATACATGAAATTCCTTCTTCCAAATGTCAGTCATTTTCAACTTCACAAATTCTAACTTTTTCAAAAATATTTCTATGAATATTTGGGGTTTTGGCCATTTATTTCTCCTGGACAGTCTTTGGTTTGTTAACATTGACCACAATGCTTGAAATGGCCCCAAAGAAAATGGTCAGTTGCTGTTTGATATGTTGAATTGTTGACTCTGATGGCAGTGTCCGTGTATTCAAATATCTAATATGGGTTAATGTTTATTGATTGATGGTATTCAAATGAAATTCTATTATTTCAGTTCATTGCTCAGTTTTGTACTTTTCCATTAATAATTCCTACAGGTTCTTTTACTTATCTGGGAAGAGAAAAAGCAAAGAATATTGAAATGAAAAAAAATATTATTGTTCTAAACCCCTTTGTGACTTTATATTTATAAATAATGTATATCAACATACTTGTATAATGGATTTATTTTGCAGCAATCTCATTTATTCAGCCTTCTAATGTATCATTTGGATAGAATCACTGCTACTTGTGTATAAAAGACAGTAAATGTTGCTTTATAATGCACTAAATATGTTACACTGTTTTTGCTCATATCTAAGAGTGTAAAACAGATATATTTTACATACATAACCCCAAAAATATGTCCACATAAAATGATATAATTTATGTGGCTCATCTTAACTAAATAGGTAGCAAAAATATCACAAACTGTAACTATAACTTCTGATGTTGGCTTTAATTGCACGAAAATAGCATAAATCAAGTAATAAAGAAGGAATTACCTGTGTGTACTTGGAGCAAATTTTTGACTGTTTTCAATGTAAAATTTTGTCATGCAGAATTAACTTTGATTCTACTATAATTGATATCTGCTGACAGGAGAATTTAAGCTCTGTAATCAAAAATTTTTAAAAATGAAGTAGTTGCTATAAAAATATAGGATTCAATGAAAATTCGTTAATTTAATTATCACAAAACTGGAAATGGAATAATATTACTTTTTACTTAAAATATAATGAAAAATGCATTTATTTACAGCAGGTCTCACCCATTTGACTTGTGTTGAGTCAGCTGTCCCCACCTATACATGGTTGAAAGTGAGCTTAGAATGAAGAACTTCCCATGGGACAGCTAAAATATGGATGTTCAGAAATGACAAAAACCTGATATTAGCTATGATGGTGAAAGTACTTTCCCAGCATCAGAACACCCTCAAACACTAGATGCTGATACTGATGATTTTGTTCTTGATGAATAGATTGAATATTTTTCATTTGAATGTGTTTTTATTCTATCCAACAACACAAAATGTGATACTACTTTTCAAATAATTCAATATATATAGATCAGCATTTGTCTTTGTTCAAATTTAAAATTATCAGAATATGAATTCCTTCAAGAGTAACTTTGGGAAAGATGTTGGTCACAAAAATTTCAATCACCCTTTCTCACAATAAGAATGATTCGTACACACAACTGAGTTGAAAAAATTACAAAAATTCTCCTGCAAGGAAACACAATCTGCAGACAATCATAAATACTCCCTTCTACTGGCAGTAACAGCCTTAGAGGATGTGAGGACCAACTAGAAACATTTTTTTTACAAAGCTTCATGATTCACTGTCTGAGGTCTGCTGAAATCTTAGAGATATAAATAAAGTTCATTCTGGCTCTACATGTTAGAATGCCCAGTAATCAAAATGTACACTTCAAAATTTCAGAAAAATACATTTTATGCTCTTCTTTCATAGATTAACATATTATTTGATTCAAGCACTGTATGAAAATGTCAATAACATAAAGAAACCCTCTTGATGCTTGGGGAATTCTGAAGAGAATTAAAATCTTAGTTTTTCTCTTTTAAACCTGTTATGTGGTGTGAGGTGTATCTTGCATTGTGTTGTGTGTATTTGATAAGACTAGAATACCCTAGCACTAAGCCCTCTTAGGTACGGGATCCAACTAGGAGCTATTGGCTTATAGCCAGCCCTGTTCACTCAAGTACCTACTTGGCCATGATTGCGGTAAGTATATATCCATTTACAGTGAGCACAATTTGTAATTAGGTATGAGTTTGCAGTTTCTTAAGTGCATTTTTTTTTTCTTACATATTGAAGTGCTTTTCTTTCGAATTTAGTGATTCTGAACAAATCTTTTATAAAATTTTATAATTCTTTTTAGTTGTGTGATACACTTACTATGTTTGCAGTTCAACAATTACTGGATTTTGAAAAAATATTACTTTTTCTGTTATTCCGACTCATGATTAGACTATCAAATCTCTTCCTCCCACTTTTAACGTTGTTAACACAATTCTGCCAATCCATTCTACGGCCTTCTTCAGGTATAATGCGTAATATCAGTAAGGTAAGAGTCACTTTTTCCGGTAGTTCAAAGCCTGTTCTCAAATTTTTCAACATGGTGAAATCTTCTCTTTATTGAATAAAGAATTCTATCCAGTGTCCCTATTTAGCAGACAAAAATTATGGCCCGTAAAATGATAACTAGTACAATCTATTCAAGGTAATGTTAGGTACAGAGACTTTTTTTTTTAGCCCCGGGTTCAAAAGTAAGGTCTGTAGAATATTAGAGATATAAGCAAAATTTATTATAGACTTAATTTTCTGTGGTGGAATGGAAAGCTATAAAGCTATCAAAGTATGTGGTTAAAAAGTGCATGTGGGTTGTAGTGTGTATTTGATGAGACTGAAGTATATCACACTAGCACAACACTCCTCCCTTAGCCCGGGCCGAATTGGGAATCATTGACTCAAAGCCTGTCTTGATGAGGTACAAATGGTATTCTGAAGACTGCAGACTCGTTGCTTGTCATTGTAGCCCAATGAGAGATATTGGGTAATTTTTTTTTTTTTCTATCTTTGTACTGTTGAGCACAAGAAACCTAGCTATTTTCAAGACTTGAATAATTATCAAATTTTGTAAATATATTTATTTATCAATAAATGAAATACCATTCTTTAATAACAATGTTTCAGAAGCATGTATGTGGTGTGAACATTATATATCAAACGACAAGTTTTGGGGGAGTTTTTTTTTTTGTCAAATCAAAATGTGTTGTAAATGTTTAGAAACTCAGGACACCATCAATCCTAAAGTTGCCGAATTAGTGATGCTCAACTCTACTTATAGGAAAAATTTTCCAGATACTGACAGCTGCAAATAAATGCTTTGTACAAAACGCAGTCTGTGCTTCATTCAACAAGACAGTATCCAAACTTCTTGATTCACTCCGTTATTAGGCAACGTGATTTGTCTTGAGTCCAAGGTCACATCTTTGAGGCAACCCATCGTACCACGGTCAAGTGTCCTTGGAGTGGGTCAAAAAGGGAGAGAGAGGAGAGGGTTGATGTCCAATTGATGATTCTTATCCTTGACTTCTGTTCCCCTCTTTCAAATATGATAACACTCAAAATTATTTCAGTTATACATAGAAAGGTTAGCATTTCCATTTCCAAATAAATGTTTGTAAAAAAATATGCCAGGCTTTTGCATGCACCCCACCCCTACTGCACGCTTTTCACCTGGTACAGACATTGTGTGTGGTGCCAGGCTTTCCTGCATTTATGGTATGAGGGGAATGAAGATTCAATGCTCACTTTGTCTCTGTCCCAAGACATATCCAGCCCTTGTCTCAGTCATCTCTGCCAATGGGACTTCCTCTTCAGATTCCCCCCTCTTTGCTCCTAATGGCTAGGGTGATGATCACTTCCCTCCATCCATCCTGGGGTTTATCTCCATGCCTGAATCGGAATTCTCCTCTACTGTGTCTGGTAGAGGTTTGCTGAAGAATCCCATGGAGGCTCTCTCTGATGCTCAATGAGGCTTCTTGTCTTACATTACCGGTGATGAAAGAAGTAATTAAAGTTATTATCATTTTATAAAAATACATTAAGATTTTTTTAAAGAAATTATTGGATAGTTGAATGAATAATATTCTCTCTGTGGTGTCATATCCTGCTACCTCTGTTAGGCTGAGACTCGGGGTCTATAAATGGTTGGTAGTTGAGTGACTCCAGTGGTGCTTGATTTGGTTAGTCAAAGTTGTTGTGAGTGAGGTGTAATGGGAGACAGGAGTTGCAGTTCAAGTAACCAGAAGTTTTTTTGCTACACTATCAATTGAATATAGATATATAAATATATTATAGTTTATATAAAAGAACTAAAGGAAGCATAAAAGAAACCTATAAATCTGATGAAATGTTTTTGAAGCCTATTCTAATTTGTCAAACTCTTAAGGATGTTTAGCTTTGGGAATTTCAGTTTTATGATAAAAAAAAATGCTAATTATTGTGTTTTATTTACCTTAATACATATGAGGTCTGTCCGAAATTAAACCAAAATTTTAACCAACCACACCAATGAGATGTTTTTGCATGCTTGCTACTGTTTTGTTATGTAGCAATACCTTTGACCCTCTGTATATAAAAAAAACGTACATTTTGCCATGTTGGTTGGTATTTGAGCTACACATGCTAGAATGAACATGTGTGTAGAGCATTAGTTTTTCTTTCCAAGTCAACAGTTGATGATCACACCCTGAGAAACTGCATTCTGTGATATTTTGAATCATCACTAAACTTTTCAAAGAGTCAAGAATCTGCAGATTTTGGTTAATTTTTGGACAGACCACATATATTTGTGTTTTCTGTTTTTTTTGTTTGATTTTTGTCTTTTTGCTCACTAAATTTTCTGCAATTGACTTAATCAGGTCCACAAGTTTCCTGTATCTTTTTATCAATATAAGTTCATAGCATCATTATTCAGCCTTGTGGCACTTTTCAGCTGAAATATGTATTTCATTATAAAAAAAATCCATTAGTCATCACCATTCACAGCAGACCAGGTTGGACACTTCAACAGGGTCCAGGTTATTCATGCGTGCTCACATGTATGTATTTGTCTATCTATCTGGACTTTGCCTCGCTCTAACTATTCATAGAAACATAAGATTTTGCACACACACTCACCACAATGAGTGGGAAGAAAAAAAAAATTTGCAAAGGAGCAAAATCTTCTAAAGAATCTACAGATTGGAAAAAATTAACTAATATCTCTATGGTCTCTCTTTAAACTTGAATTTATCTGGAAGTAGTTTTCTTAAAACTTCACCATTTTTGACTACTTTGGAGCAGAGGTGAAAGAATATTAATGAATAGAAATTATGATGAAAAAAGCAACAGAAAAAAAATTGGAACAATGTTTCCTCCATACATAAATTTATTTATTTTTGTTTTTATTATTCACCCACTTGAAGCTTTAAAAAGCCAAAGAATTTTTTTTTCTGAAACAAGCAAATGTAAGTTTTATCATAAATTTCATTCCTGACATTTGAAAAAAATAAAAAAGCAACTAAAAAATTAAGCTGAAGGTAAAAAGTAGTCATAAAATTAATAATAATGATTTATACTTTTTTGAATAGGATTAAATAAAAAGTCATGTTTCTTAACTTGGAACCCTTTTGTAAGGAATTGTTTTCATATATGTCTGCCCTTGGGAAAAAAAAAAGATTCAAGTTGAGTAACTTCTTTTCCCAGTTGTTTGGACCCCACTCTTGTATTATTACTAAATAAGATAATAAAGCTTCATCTAAAATGACTTGAAGTTAATGCACCAATGGCAGTGCTTTATCATAGAATTACAAACAAGCCAAAATAATGATCAAAACAACAAAGATGAGGATGCTAGTATGAATAATTCATGGTATCATGACAATACTTGGTCACAAAAATTCAGGCAACCTCAGGAAGGGTGCAGAACATACTGACTTGTAAATGGTATACCACAGTTGACTAATTACATGAGCTGAGTGAACTTCAAAGACACTTCTAAGATCTTTTGCATCAATCCAATAGTTTTATGTAATTATATTTTTTAAATTCACTATTTCTATCTTGATTAGGTGTAAAGGGTGGCTCATAACAAAACGAATTTTTTTACCAGCAACACCAATTCAACTTCTTATCAAGTTTGAAGCCTAAAAATCCACATTATAACAAGTAACACTTCCACACGCCACATGCCAGATTCTTTTTTTTTGAAATTAAATCAAGCTTTTCCAATCTATGAGCAGCTCAGAACATGAAGCACACAAACTGTCTCTTTACCAATGAATCAGCGATCAAATTCCACAAAGAGAGACAAATATTCATGTTAGTGCACAACTCAGGTGGTTTACCCAACTTGCCACAAAAATCTGAGAAGAGAAGGTAAGATAAGGTTAAGTGTCCCATCTCTCAAGAAACAACCCCCAATGAAGTATGCATCAGCTTAGTGATTCTCACAAGTCTCGTTGAGACCAGGACTTTATAACAACAAGTTTTTATTTATGACCACATCCTTGGCAGGATGCAAGTCCACTGATGGGATACCTCCATCCTAATCACCTGCTGAGTGCATAGGAATATTTGTTCTAATGAAGAATTTTACATACTTACATCAAGGATCAAAACCAGGACCTTCTACAAGTGAGACAGATGTGCTAACCATTACACTATCTGAGTGGACAAGAAAAGAAAACCAAAGGCACAATTATAATTAATGTTTGGTTACACACTTCTATGTTTCTTTAGTAGTTCAATAATCTGAGATCAAAAAGGTCAGTTTTATTATGAGATACCCTTTACAATGATATCAGAAAACCATTAAACAAAACTGTTAACATAGAACTCAGTTTTCAAGTGATTCTGCCTGGTATATCTATGTATGTCTTGCGTACAAGCTGATCCAATAGAATTAGAGGGCAGAAAATTTGAATATTTAGTCCTTCTGTCTCTAAAAAACAATTTTTTTCTTCAATCAGTCCCCATCCTCAAAAAAAAAAGTATGAAAATTTCAACATCTACTCAATGTTATGTCTACAGAAAAAACTTGAAAAAAAATTACACTCTCCAAAATAGGGTTTGAGTATGTGTGTGTGTGGGAGGGGGGTCAATTTAAAATGTAAATTTATGCTAAATTGGTTCCTTAATTTGAGTCTATTAGCATTCACACTTGTTTTTTGAAGGTTCAGACTTTTTAGAAATCTATCAAAAGACAAGAGAAGTCATTTACTGATCACTCTTTTTTCCAATTTTTTAGTTGATCACTCCTAACACAACAAAAAATTTTTGATGGGAATATTTTCTTATCATCTCTATATATTCAAATATTGTAGTATACTTAGAGCCAGTCTAAGACTGTTTTAGAGTCTCTGCACTTTCTAAGCAGGAACAGCTGAAGCCACAGCCAGCCTAAGGTTACTTCTAATAGTTTGATGCATAAAAGTTGCGGCTTGATCCAAAAATTTCTACTCAATCCAACAATCTATTAGGCAACTCCATTGGGTTCCGTGAGTTGATCTTTGCTTTGCTCCGATGAATTATAGGTTTATCATTTATACAAAAGTAGAGCGTTTATATGAAAAAACTACTTTTCCTAAGCCGAAATGACAAAGTCAAGAGGCAATTATCATTATTCGTATGGGAAAGATTTTCAGCACTCCCAGAGCATGGTGAGGAAAACTCTAATAAAAAAGGTCAAGAATAGGACAGGGTGCTTATGCTTAGAGAGGAACAAAAAAGACGCAATCTTCATTGTAAATTTCATTCATTCATTACTCCTCCCTCACAAGTCTGAAGCCTAAAAATCTATTTCATAACAAGCAACACTTCAACACACTTCCATCTATCACATTTGAAAAAAAAATTTCATCTTCAAAAAGTTGGGGATAAAAGAGAAAATGGAATCGCAATACAAACTGCAAATATTATGGAAAAATATTGATAAAGATTGCATAAATTGTTATTGGAGGATTGGGAGCGGAACTATAAATCTAAAAAGTAAAAATATCTCCTGAAACTGAATACCAAGGACATTAGCATCAACCAAATGGAAAAGACAGTACTTTTGAAGACATCAAAGATGATCAGAAGACATCTTGAACTCCTAAGATTTAGTTGACTTAGTGTTTGGAATGAAAGACAAGACGACTGCATTAAAGCAGAGTCACCCTGAGATAACCACATAAATTGTTTTTTTGTTTTTTTTCACATTAATCTTTTCATGATATTTTAGTTAATAGATGTACATTCCATGAGTGATAAGATTGTTCACTGGCAATACTACTTTTTGTGAACTCAAAAATTTTACCAAAGGTCGAAATTGATTACAGATGCACGAAAAGGGCAAAAACAAAGGGACATAACTCAAACCATGACTAATCAAAATGAAATGCTATATTCTTACCTGAATTTCTCAATAATTAAGAAATAAATTCATATCTTTTCAGAAATTATTTAATTCAATAGGTACTATTTAATATAATTTTTTAGTATTGTTCTTATTTATTCATATCATTTTTATATTACTCATCATTTATTAATATTGATATACTTATACATATTAATATTCTATATTCACCAATATGTTTACAACAAAATACTCACTCATTTAAATACTTCATCTTTATTCATTCGGACAGTCTCAGTTACATTCCTCACTTTTGGCCTTTTTATGCATCCATAGTCGATTTCGAAAATGGTTATTGTTTTTGCGTTTACAAAATAAAGAATTACCAAGTTACTTGAATTGCCGTCGTATATATGTAAGGGCAATTATGATAACTTATGTTATCTACACTTGTAGAATTTCCACGGATCCAGAGTAAATAATTTATGCAATGAATGATAATATATTGATTTTATTTAAGCTGGACATTAGTCATTACTCGATTATCTCCCTTTTCATTTCTTTTTCTTCTAACGAACGAATTTTTCGTGGATTTTTAACAAAATTTTGATGTTATAATTATTCATTCATATAATATATTCTTTTCTTTTCGTTCATTTTATGTTCAATTTTTCTTAGGGAGACAAATGAGATTGGTACTCGAACAGACGGACGTAAGTGGAACATTTTTTTTCACTTCAGATTTCATTATTTTCATAGTAAAATAGTAAATCTATCTGAAATTCCAGTATTTTCAAAGTTTTTGTCAATATTTACTTGAATACATAAATCATTTGCAAATGTTTGGATTGAATATTGGAAATTTTCTATGATTCTAAGATACTTTTATTCGAATTTTAATGTCAATGGTTTTTACCTGTCTCATATTGTAAGTTACATATCTATCTTGTCATGTATAGGTTTTTTGGTCAAGATTCGTTTCTTTACAAACCGAGTTCTTCGAGGAGAATTTTTTTTTTCAGTATTAGGTGCTTTCAATCCATGAAAACTTAAAACCATCCGGGGAATTTTTTTTTCTACTGGTTTTACGGGTAGAGTTCTACCTCCAATGTCACCCTTATCGTAATACTTTATTGTCGGCCCTGACTACAGCCAGGTAGTGACAACCCTTCCCGTATCAGAAGTGTACAGATGTACAGAAGGGCAAAAATAATCATTTTAGTATAATGCATCAGACAGTAAAGGCCACAATGTAAGTCAGGTGGTCCTATGAATTACAAAGTTTCACACCTTCAGTCACTCGATCTTGAAAACGACGTACAAATAAAAAGAAATCAGATAATTGATAAAAGAAAACAGATCATAGATTAGACACTGAGTAATCGTGACAATTATTATTATTATTATTATTATTATTATGATTACTATTAAGTAAAAATGACTGGTATTCCCTGAACAATTTGTACTGGAAATGATTATTCTACATTAAAATATACATTAATTTAAGTTATGAAAATGTATGAAACCTAATAAAAAAAATTACAATCTAATCAATACAGAGAAATATTGAATAAATACTAAATGAACAATTATAAATGTAAATGAATGATTAATAATATATCAAAAATTAATAATATGATTTAGTGAAATCAAATATTACAAATTGAATTATTCTATTATCAAGAAATGGATGCATAATCTGACAGAAATATTCATACATGTGTAATATCATTTTGAAACTTTATTTGAAATGACCTGTTAATACATGGTGAATGTATCATTTGGTGTAGACAGCATAAATGGAATGAACAAAGAAAATGGGGTCATTGCAGGAATCAAACCTATGACTTATCTAGGGCAAATGATATATTTAGCATGTATCAATGGGAGGGCATTTCAAATAGACTTTCAAAATAATATAACGCATTTATAAATATATGTTGAAATATATAAATACCTGGTTTTAATGTTTGTTCAATTGCAATTAACTTGATTTCCTTTAATGCATCCGTAGTTGGTTTCAACAATGGCCAAAATTTTGACTCAAAACGAAAGAATGCCAATCTTTCTCACCAAACTTGGGTGTAACATGTCTTCATACCCATGATTGATAGATGGCTCCTCTTTTTACAAAAGAAATTGTCACCTGAGGTCACACCTACATACTGTATGCGAACAAATCTGTTATTGACCTTGACTGAAGTACTCTCACTACAGATGATAGTCTACATATGGTACTTACCATATCATATGCTTCAATTGATAACATACCAACAATTCAAATAATTTACTTATAATACATTAAATTATTCCTTTATTACTGGTAATACATTCATATTCATTTTATTGTATAAGTATATCACTGTATCGGCTGTTTGATATGGTTAGGTTATTTGAGGGTAGTTTTTACCACTGGTATGAGCTAAAAATGATGATATTCAGACTGAAATTGTCCAAGTCTGAGACTGGAGTTGATTTTGTTTCCCTACTGTAATAACAATCCTCACCTAATCTAGGAGAGTAAATTCTACACTGTTTCTGTCCCATCACATTAAACCAAACATGTATAAAATTGACATTTCCCTTCCATGATTTAAATGTGATCGATAGACAGCTCTCATACTGACTTGTTTTCTTTTCCATTCACAGGTTGTTCCATATGGTAGACAGTAAATGTATTTAGTCCAATGAATTGCTAAATCGGTAAACTTTGAATTCATTCGACATATTTTTGCCTAATTACCAGAAAACATGAGACCACACACTGATGCAAAACAGCACTCTTGTGAGGTTTGTGGATCTTCATTTACAAGGAATTCAGGTTTAAAACAACATATGTATACACACACAGGAGAGAAACCCTATTCTTGTCAAGTGTGTGGCTCTAAATTTTCTGCTAGATCACATCTGAAACGGCATATACAAACACATACAGGAGAGAAACCACATGAATGTGAGGTTTGTGGAGCTAGATTTGCAGTCAGTGCACATTTAAGACTACATGTGCAAACACACACTGGAGAAAAGCCATATTCTTGTGAAGTATGTAAATCTGCATTTTCACAGAGTAATGTTTTAAAAATACATATGCGGACACACACTGGAGAGAAACCTTATTCTTGTGAAGTGTGTGGATTTTCATGCTCACATAATTCTGTTTTGAAACTACACAAGCGTACACACACCGGTGAGAAACCATATTCTTGTGACATCTGCAGATATGCATGTTCAGATAGCTCTGCTTTGAGAGTACACAAGCGAATACACTCAGGAGAAAAACCCTATTCTTGTGATATCTGTAGATATGTGTGTTCAAAAAGTTCAGCTTTAAAAACTCATAAAAGAACACACACTGGAGAAAAACCTTACTCCTGTGACAGTTGTACATATGCATGTTCAAACAGTTCTGATTTAAAAAAGCACATGCGAAGACACACTGGAGAGAAAACATATTCTTGTGATATTTGTGGATATGCATGTTTACAAAGCTGTGATTTAAAAAGACATAAACGAACACACACTGGAGAGAAGCCATATTCTTGTGAAGTCTGTAGAGTTGCTTTTTCACTGAATTCAAGTTTACAAAAGCATATGCTTACACATGATAAGTGAAACCCTATTCTTAAGATGGATTTTTATGTCTAAATTAGTATGTGAAAATAGATGCTGAATGTCTTTCAATTTGAGAATTGTACAATGTACCACAAACCACTAAACTTGGCCAAAATTTTCTTATTTATTGATCTATTTTAATGAACCATGAGATCATTTGGCCTGATTATAAGTTATACACATTATTACCGTCACAAAATTATTTTGAAAAAGGTTAAGATTAAATATCTAGATCAGAGATACCAATTTGCATTGTTTGTGGATCATTTCCAGAGTTGGACTCCTTGTACATCTGATGAAGTCTTGCATATTCCAGTCTGCTTTTTTTATGGAATATTTTCTGAGCTGGATGTTGCAAACTTTTTCTGTACCTGAATCTTGACTTCCAGATCTTTCCTCAAATGGTCTCTTTGTAAACTTGAAGCTCTGTTTCTGCCGTCAGGTGAGCCACTCACTGAATGAGGTTTTGCCTTGGTGCTCTGATATCTGATCTTTCATTACAATCAAACATCTTCTTAGGCTATTGAACAGCATTTACAAAATGACCAACCTAAACAAGTGATGGGATTATTCAAAATTTTCAGTTGAGTTTAATGCTCTTGGTGCACTGTACAAGGGTAAGTCAATAATTATCCATACTATTGGTATAATAGTTCTGTAGAACAACAGTATAGAACATACAATACATCATTTTTCAATATAGTCCCTTTACTTTGTGATGAACCTTATTCAACGAGTTAGGATATGCCCTCTGAAAAGAAATATTTCCAATTGGCCGCACCTCCACATATGCATCACAGCTTTCATATTTTGGTCTGTGGCAAATCAATAACCTCTTAAAGCATCTTTGAGAGGACCAGACAGATCATAATCTGAGGGCATGAGGTGAGGACTTTAAGAAGGATACTGAACTACCTCAAATTTCATTGTGTTCATGATCTTTGAGGAAATGTTGTTTAGGGATCAATCTTGCACAGATTTTATGAAAGCTGAGCCTGGTGTTGATAATTTCATATTCAGAACAATGTTTAATTTGCAAACGATTTGCCAAATCATCATAGTAACTTGTCGGTCTATCAGAATCATGGTGCAGACTTGATCATTGTCGTCATCAGTAGTGGATGTTGGTGGTCTCCCTCTCCTTTGTCATGTTTAATGGATGTCCGCCAATTTTTTAATCTCAATCACTTCATATACAGTCCATCATGGTAAAACACTGTTTCGTGCTGAAAGCTTCTGACCCTGGTACACCTTTAGCTCGTAAAAACGGATCCCTGCTCATTGTTCTTCGTTGTACAATGAGAGTGGTGAGGCCATATTAACTCAATAGTAGCACAAAGGCAACTGCCTGATCAACATCAGATGTTCAGTGTGGTAATGACATCACAATTCCACATGCACACACACGGAACTCAGTATAATCAACCTAAACAAAAGTATATCAAAAGTGTGGATGATTATTTTCTCACCCTTTTATATCTGAATTTTGAAATGATTCATTCTCTTAAACAGTTTTACAACCTTTCTGAATGGCATCGATTTTCATTTAATTTGATTAGATCAATTTTGTTAACATTGGTAAAAATATTTTATGTTAATGGATCTTAATCTTTATATCATGGAACAATAACTACTGTTAAATAAATAAATGAAAAGGTTTCCTCTTATTGTTTTTCTTTGTATGTAAATTCTGCTTTGATTGACAAATTTAAAACCTATTATTTTGGATTGTTACATCCAGGCTTGTGTTATGATCTACAAACTATTCAACTCATTTTCAACAGATTTTTTTTTTACAATGGTGCAATCACTAAGAGCAAGCCAAAAAAGAACTATAAAGAAATCAAGTACCAACTGATTGGCTACGGCTAATTATTGTCTTTCATGTGTAAACCTACTGTTGTGAAAATTTAAGAGAAAAATACACAAAAAAACAGGCAAAATCCAATCATGACTAGCATTTCTAGGGGAAATTATGAATTAGCATCATCCGTGTATGTGGTGTTGGGGGTGATCAATTAAAAATTGGAAAAAAGAGTGATCAATGCATAAATTACTTCTTTACTACTTCTTGGGGGTGATCACTAAAAGAGATCTGAATTTTTAAGAACAAATGGGTACAAACTAGTAACCAATTTAGCATAAACTTAGATTGCATATTGAACCTTCTTTGAAAATCTATTTTGAAGGGGTATTTTCTAAGAAAACGAAAAACATTTTCCCTACTCATTGAGAGGAGTGTGTGTGCAAAATTTCTAGTTTCTACTATGAATGGCAAGGGCTGAGCAAACTCTGGATAGATAGATGAATAGATAGATATTAATGTCAGAACACAGGAATAGTCTGAACCCAGCAACAGTGAATAAACAAGCCTGTTGTGGAACTTTTGTCATTTTTTGTCATTCATTTCATTCAGGTTCTTTGAGTTGAAAAAAAAAAAACCCAAAAAACAAGGGAAAATTGAATTCTGTTTTGCAACAGAATGGAACAAAAATATAAGTATATGAAGTCTTGTGAATACTGCTGGACACAAAATAAGGGACTGGTTTAGAAGAAACTTACACTGTAAATTGAACCCCCACTAAAACCCTTTTTTTTTTTTGGATGATGAGTTGGTAAAAAAAATCCAAAAGTGTTTTTTCTAGACATAAGGAGTAAATATTTAAAGTTTTAAGAGCTCTAACTTCATTGTATGCACAACACATAGATAACCTGCCAGCCAAACCAACTTGAAAACTGGAACCTATACTGACAGTTTTGGTTGACAGTGTCTATCAATAATTCAAACGTGGAGTTCAACATGGCCGTATTATGGCTCCCTATAGCTGTAAAATGAATGTTTGATTAAAAACTGTTTTACATACTTTCATTATCTAATATTTTTCCAAGTCTTCCACATCTTCATCTGAATTTTCTACACTCTCTGAGGTTCCCACCCAGTGCCAGTCTACAGATCAGTACACCTAGTACCATTTGAAACACACATTCATCTTGGGAATGAACATTTTGGGGGCAGTTACTGGCCAGATGATATTGTCTTACAGTGTCACATCCCCTACAAAGGTACAATCCGATGAGAGGCCAACAAACGTCTACACCTACAGTGACAGTAATCTTCCTGATGTCTACAAGCTAATTGACATCCTCTGTTGGTCGATTTCACAACTCAGTATATCTTACATGCCCCATAATGTTCCTCCGAAGGGAAATTGGTCTGGGAAATGGGATGGTGCCACACTTCTCGAAGAATGGGGCTCCAATCTTGTCACAGAATGCTGGAGGAAGACAACTGTGTCTTGTGAACAGGTTTGTATCCCTCTTGTGGCAGTATGAAGAAGTAAAGGGGCATTTGCTTCTTGTTGACATTGAAGAGCTGACACCTCCTGTCTTGAGATGCGATTCCGTAATATTTATCATTCACAGTTGGGCATATCTTCTATTGTAGCTTTGTTCTGTACTTCAAATTCCCCCATTCATGGACTATAAAGCTATGTTAAATTGGTCACTCAGGCCTTTTTTAGTGGTCACAGTCCAACAAAAGGTAAGAGAGGTTACCTCTCCATTGATCACCCTTTCTTCCAACTTTTTAATTGATCACCAACTCTGTGTATAAAATGGTGGCAAGTCAGAATTTCTCTTGGAATTCTCCTTTCTACTGGATCTTATCTCCAGAACTTTTTCGTATCTTGGATATTAGAAGCTGTACAATATTTCGTTCAAAGTCTGCAGACTACAATTTTCTGTGGTTGCATTCATCTTCACTCTTCTTTCGTGTTATCTGAAATATTCCTAATGAAAATAATCATTTAAAATGATGAAAAAAAGTCAAGTCTCATTAGCTAAAATATTTGAAAATTTGAAAAAACTTTTACTATTAGGTTGGTGCAAAAATAATTGCAGTTTTCACCATCAACTTTGAAGCAGTATATCCAAGTTTAGAATAAAAGTTATTCATTGAAATAAGAACCTTCAGAATGAACACATTTTTCCAGACAAGAAATAAGTCCATTTATTCCAGAAGCATAGAATTCTGGGTTCCTGGAGCCGATGAATGCTTTGAGGGCATTTTGCTGCCTGGTTGAAGACTTTCCCTCACAGGAAGAGATTGAAATGCTTTGGAAAGTGTTAATCAGTTGGAGTGAGGTCTGGTGAGTAAACTGGGTGAGGTAGAGTTTTGTAGTCTTTTGTTCAATTCGTGCAGTGTCATTCATGCCACAAGTAAGATATTTTTGCTTCTTAGGGTTATTTGCGCAACATGTTGAGCCTTTTTGCTTCTTCTCATTGGATGAAAATGTCAAACAACTACTTAATGGTGTTTTAGTTCCTCTGTAACATGTGTTGTTCTGAATAAGTCCACTTCAATAACGGCAATAATTAAACGTTATCAGAGAGGGATGTCCACATCTTCATTTCAGAATTTTTGGAATCAACGTTGAGCTGCTCGTCCATTGACAGTCTCCGGGCAAAATACTTGGTTGATATTGTGAGCAGTTCCCGCTGCTTTACCTCCCATCTTGAACATGTAGGACAAAATTGCTCAACTTTAATAGAGCAAAATTCACAATATTACATGAACATAGTTCATTCCAAGAAAAAGCATCAAACTTTAAAATAACAAAACCAGCAATTATTTTTGCACCAATCTAATATCTATTTCTAGATTACACTTTTTGAATTATTTACTTTAGCAACCAAATTTTCATATGTGTATAATATTTCATCAATATTAAAATACTTATTGCAATAAAAAAGATTTACTGATGATAAATTCCTTCATTTCATTTGATCTTTTAGTCTGGCCAACTGTAGAAGCACCACATTTTTTTCTATCCCTCTGGCCTAAGTTCATACTTGTCCATTATAGGATGTTATTCTCCCATCTCTTTCTTTCACTGCATCTCTTATTGGGATTTGAGGAAATCAGAAAACTTATGCATAAAAAAAAATCATATACAATAAAAATAAATTAGAAGCCTGGAGAGAGATCGGTTCCAGTAAGATCCATCATCTTCCCTGAACATGCCACAAGCATGTCTCTAAATCAATTCATCTCTATTGTTGAAATGTAAGCAATGTACAATCATTACAAGTATGCAATTATAATCAAATCAAATAATTTTTTAATAAAAGTAATTAAAGATCATTTCCAGCCAGACTCCTGTTGGATATTCTCCACTGGACTTCCAGATTTTGAACTCCTTCAGACTTTCTATACCTATATCAAATAAAAGCTCCTGATTCTACCAGAGTTTATCCAGGCATTTTTTCTTTAAAGTCTTCATTATTGTTGCTGTAACTACATGTTCTGGCAAAGAGTTCCACATTTTTGCTGATCAAATGGAAAAGGTATTTTGTCACACTGCAGTCCATGCAAATTTGGAAGATTTTGATGTCCAAGAACTTGAGCAGTCTGTTGATTCCTTCCATCTGACATATAACCCTGGTAACATCTTAAGCATCTATAACTACATGATAGCTTAGTGTTGGTATCTGGACTTGGATCAACTTGCATAATTTGTGCAGAAATGAAGACAATACCATGGGGATGAAGATAGAGTGAGGCTGGTCAGGCAAGAAGACAGAAATAGGTATACAAAATCTTCTAAATCCCAACACCTCACCAGGTTACATTTTGAAAACACTTAGATACATATGTAGTGAGTAGCTATAATAGGAGTTCGACATTATTAATCATTTTAGTGGCAAAAAAGGGAAAAGGGTGATGGTATTTGGTAGGGGTCTTTCTACATTTGCATTTATGTATCATTTTGAAAATTGGTGCCCATGCTCAAACCATGTAATAAGAGACTCTGCATTACATGAAGCCTTATCATAACTGGTCTACAGTGTATCATTTCCTAAGAATGGCAATGGATTATTTCAATGTTTTTCATCTGATCTCTTTGTTGATGGTTGCAAAGAATGAGGCCAGAGTCGATAGATATTTCACTAAAAATTGAATGTAAAAACCTTTTATTTGGTTACAAATAAAACAGATTATAACATACACGCACAATTTTGGGAGATTTTTTGGTTTCAAAAAGACGTTGACTTGAAGCTGAGATTCTTCTCTTATATCAATATCTTGCGTGATAGAATAAATTTTTGTTTTAAGATCAGATTATGGATGAAGAAAAACAGACAGAAAACATGTAAAAAAAACAGCCAAAAGTATTATGATTAAAATGTTTACATTTGACATCTATTGTGATAAAGAAAATATATTTTTCCCCAAGAGTCTTTCCCCAAAAATATCTACCTTTACATGCATGACAGATTTGAAAAGAAAATGCTTTTAAAAAAAGTCTCCCATCAGGTTAATGTTTCATGGGTAATTTGAAATATACATAAAAATCCATTGAATATGAAATATTTAAACAGAGAAGTTGAGGAATCAAATCATACAGCAATAATTTGCTTTGACTGAAGAAAAATGTAGAAAAATGAATGAATGATTATCTGTATTTTGCCTCTATGAATCACTGTAGGGTGAGTACCAGAACTAGTTATCTGAAAAATAAAATATCTTTTATCGGAAAGAAAACCTCTCAATTTTGGTCTTCATTGGTTGAATAAGACCACAGAGACTCAAACGAGCAATTTATTGAAAAAAAAAATTCTTGATTAAGTGTAATGGTGTACTTATATGGATTTCCAGGGCTGCGGCTCAAAAAATGTGACCAGATGCACATGGAAACAGACACACACAGGCAGGCAAAAAGAGAATAATATATAGCCCACTTGGCTGGTTGATTGGGTTGGCCATTCCTGGGGCTAGAGTGATTCAATACATTATAAAGTTCATGAAATCTTTACTGTTTGAAGCATATCAAAGAAATCCATCAAGGTTTAGATTTATTAGTCACTCAACTTGAAATATTTACAATTACTAGAAAGTTTAGAGAGAGAAACACTTGCATTACACCCACTGGGAAAATTTCTAAATTATAGGGAACATTTCTGGAGGTTGAGAGAGTAGCACATGTTAGATCATCATAGAAATGCTTGAGAAAAGCAAGTGTATATTTCTGTGCAATATGAAATTGTGTTACAGTTGCTCAGGTGTGTTCCAATTTGCAGACAGGAGACCATCCAAAGATTGCTGTAGAATAGATTGACTGAAATATTTTGATGACAAGAGAAGAAGAGATTAACTTTAATAGTTTTAACCCTTGGAAAAATAATGACTCTTCTCAAAATTATGAAAAGTAATCAAAATGATAGTTCAAAGCCCGTAAAGGAATTTTGATGAATATTCTTCATTATTCCAATTGTTTTAGAGATTGTTCTTAAATTTGAAAGCTTGCTTTCAAAAATGTTCACCAGTGTTATTTCAAACATGTTTAATGTGCAAAAGAAGAATCACAATCTTCACAAAAGTAACAGTGTCCACTACCAAATCGACCCAGTAGAAGGTAAGGTCATACTAATCATTTCATTTTTCATATGTGTTTGCATCAAACATGACTTATTTGGAAAGGAAGATCCAAACATTCATGAGAATATGGCTTGTCTCCAATTTGTATTTGTGAAAAGCAGGAGCCATATCATATAGTTTCTCTCCAGGATGTGATTGCTTATACTCCTTCAAGGTTGATTTCAGTTGAAAGTAAGAGTGACAAGCTTTGCAAGTAATGTGCACGCACATTTGACATCTCTGAACAGGAAGATGTACTCACTTCAAAACAATATGGCTTTTTTCAATTGTGTATTCATATACATGACAATAAAGAGCCACATGCTTCAAAACAATATGGTTACTCTCCAGCATGTGTTTGCATATGGCGAATTAAGTTAGGTTTCCTTGAAAAAGAAGAGCCACACACTTCACAAGTATATGGTTTCTCTCCAGTGTGTGTCTGCATATGTTGGTTCAGGCTTGACTTCTGCGAGAAGGAGGAGCTGCACACTTCACATGAATATGGTTTTTCTCCCGTATGTGAGCGTATATGTACCACCAAATACGACTTGCATGAAAAAGAAGAGCCACACACTTCACAAGAATATGGCTTCTCTCCGGTGTGTATTCGCACATGTATGTTCAATTTTGACTTACATGGAAATGAAGAGCCACACACCTCACAAGAATACTGTCCAGTGTGTGTTAGCATATGTTGGTGCAACTGTGACTTATTCGAAAATGCAGAGCTACAAACTTCACAAGAATATGGTTTCTCTCCTGTGTGTATTCGCACATGTATGTTCAAGCTTGACTTACACGAAAATGAGGAGCCACACACTTCACAAGAATATGGTTTCTCTCCAGTGTGTGTTCGCATATGTTGGTTCAAATGTGACTTATCTGAAAATGAAGAGTCACACACTCCACAAGAATATGGTTTTTCTCCAGTGTGTGTTCGCACATGTCGGTTCAAATATGCCTTCTGTGAAAATGAAGAGTTACATACTTCACAAGAATATGGCTTCTCTCCAGTGTGTATCCGCATATGTTCACTCAACTTTGACTTAACGGAAAATGAAAAACCACACACTTCGCATGAATACGGTTTCTCTCCAGTGTGTATTCGTATGTGTTTGGTTAATCTTGATTTAACAGAAAATGAAGAGCCACATATTTCACAAGAATATGGCTTCTCTCCAGTGTGTGTTCGCTCATGCACTACCAAATCATATTTTTGTGTGAAAGAATAGCCACACACTTCACAAGAATATGGTTTTTCTCCCGTGTGTCTTTGCAGATGTTTCCTCAAATCTGACTTCTGTGCAAAGCAATAGCCACAAACTTCACATGAAAATGGTTTCTCCCCAGCGTGGGCTTTTGAGCGTCTTTTGGAAATCGATTTATTATTAGACAATTCACATCCAAGGGTTTCAGTAATTTTTTTTTCTTCTGTGTAGTTTTCCATATTTTCTGTACATTAAATCACCAACAAAATGACAATCTTTCCAAATTCACCGAAGTTCCAAAAATATGGCATCTGTAAAACAAAAAAATATAAATAAAACATTATATACTGATACAAGAAATTGATATTTGAATTGAATTATGATAGAGACAATATAAGATTCACCATGAAATAATTTCTCATACATACCTTCAGATGTTGATTGTCATTTAATAGTTATTAGTCTTATGTCAATCACTGGATCTTACTTTTGTCAATGATAGATATTTCTTTTATTGTATTCACATTATTCTGATAGTAAAAGACAATTTAAAAGGCACACAGTAATAAAGTTATCTACGTCAAAATGTGTTCCAATTTCTTTCCATTCTTCTCAAATTTGGCTTCCTACCATAATTGTATTCAGTGGGAAAATACTGGAAAATTGACTCTTTTAAATGCTAAAAAGAAAATGAGTTTTCTTCGTAACTGAATTATAATTAATTTCCCAAACACTCATATCATATTAGGCTGGAGTTCCAATGTCTTCAGCAAAAAGAAAGATTTACAAAGAGAATCAGTAATATTTTCAAATTTGAAAAAAGGAAGTAGACTATATGATGAGTTCTCATCAACTGCAAATGATTCATAATTTCTGTTATAAGATCAAACATCATCAAAATACAACTATCTCTATTTTTTCTTATCATAAATCTATCATAAACAATGTTTGATATCTTCTGTAACTTTGCTATGAGTTATCATGCAAAGATCTGCTGGAATTATTGATATTATGTTTCTTTTTGCAGCATGACAGTTTCCATTGAGTAACCAGACCTGCGTTGTCTTTTTTTTTCATACTTTGACACAGAGATTCCAGAAATTTCTAATTAGTACTATTGATCAAAATTTACTTAGAGTGAATATAAAAAAAAAAAAATTTGTGTATATGATATTTAGTGCTTTGTTCATCATACCCTAGAAACTTCTAAAAATTTGTTAGTTTTTAGAAAAAAAATTGGGGGGGGGGTATAAGGGGAGGTCCTATTGACATTGTAACTAAAATGGGTACTTACTCTCAACTATTTTCATAGAAATGCAGCTTACATGAATTATCATCTTCCGCTTACTTTAATACCATCAACTATAAACTTGACCCTCGAAAATTTGAAATTATGACAACGTTGAGAAGGCAGTCCCCAAATGTAAAGTTTCATACTCTCACTAACTTGATGTCAAAAATAGCACATGAAGAAAGAAGAAATCAAAGAATTATTGACAGAAAAACCATAAATTGTTATTGCTTCAAATAAGTTTGATTATTTTTGTCTTTTTAAACATTTAATGAGCGAGTGTGAAACTTTACAATCAGTACCACCTTCTCTAAATTGTATCAAAATTATTTGAAAAACTCAAAAATTTTTTTCTTTTTATGCGATTTTTCAAAGCAAAATGGATGTAAGCTGCACCCTTGTCCATACTTCTGTGAAAATATCAAAAAAGTATGTGCCCACTTCATCATTATTGCTATATTGCAAATAGAAATCACATCATATAACACCTTTAAAAATTTCATTCTAAAAGCCAACAAATTTCTAGAATGTTCAAGGGTCTAATTGATTGAAACCACATAAAAAGACAGGCAAAAATTTTTTTTTTGTGAAAATTCAACCAAAGAGAATCTTGACTAACTTGCTGCAAGCACAGGAAGGACTGGGAAGTGAAAGCTTCGAAATGAGGAAAACAAAAATTCTATTTTTGGTCTAAATTTTCTAGATGGGGGATCTTCAATATGTATTGATTTTTCTTTGGACTGTTGTCCCCATCTTGGTTCGGCTTTTAAAACAATGTTTCGGCTATGATACCCTACAACTGTCTTCAGGTGGATGTCATAAATAGAGAGGTTAGAAATGTAGAACCCCATGGGGGGGGGGAATGTCATCATTCCATGATTTTGGAAGGGGGGATCTGTAAGTCATAATCATGTTGCTGATCATAATTAGGGTCAATCACGTCAATGTCTAAAACTGGTGCCACAGAAGCATCTTTCAAAGGTTTTATTTGAACCCACAAAAAAGATTGTTGACTATACAAGCTGCCATGTTGGAATGGTGAGGGGCAGTTAAACTTTCCCTCTTTTTTTGTCCCAGTATTCTCAGAGACAGAAGTAATAAAGGGGAGTTGATTCCTGCTTTTCAAAGTGGTCAGCAGTGCCTTTTGATTTACAGGGGTGGGGGAAGTAGCTATTGTCTTTTTTCTTAGTAAAATATATACATATAAATCTAAGTGCGTATATATACCTGTAGGCCTGCACATGAAAGTTTTATGGATTGAAACATAAAAAAAACAAAAAAAATGATAAAAATGGTATCTTATTTTCTGATCGAATATGTATTTTATTCTATACCTTAAATGTCTTGGATGAACTATATTAATTCTTCTCAAATATTGAAATTTACAAAAAGAAAAAATATTCACAACAGGAGTAATCAAAATACTGCAAAACCATAGTTTCACATGATAGAGACAGATGAAAGCATTATAGTTAAATTGTAAGCAAAATCCCCTTTCAAAAATTGGAAAAAAATACGAACTGACACTTTTCCATAGATAACAAGAGTCTTATTGATTGAAAGTACCGAAAATTTCTCCAAGAAAATTTTTTCAAAGGGTTTCCAGGGATACCCAAAACATGAAGGGGTAGGGGTGACCATCCCAGTCAGATGTACTCAACAGGAAAAAGACCCTGGAAATGAACTAAAGACTATGAGCAAACAGTATTAATGTGGCAAAATTCATAAGAATGATCACAGTGTGAAGATCTACCAAGTGAGAATGAAAGTCTCTGGTCAACGTAGGAGCAGCACACCACATGAGTGTCTAACCTAGTGAGACACAGGAGGGACCAGATATGGGATCACTCCATAGTGCAAGGAACCTGCAAGTGTTGCTAACATTCCTCAAACACTAAGTACGTGAAGAGGCAAATCAAATGACCAGGTGCTAAAATGATTTGAAGTTTGATGAAGATGTTGACCAAATCACCAATCTCTACAAATTCATCTGAGATCTGCTGGGGGCAGTAGAGCAGTGGGGAACTGAGAACCACGCAGAAAGATAGAGACCAACATCTGAAATAAACATAGAGTGACCCTGAAAGAGGGTGCAACATCATCATATACCCACCCCCTGAAATAGATGCTTAATTTGACAAGTCACAGCTGCGGCAAGAGGAAGTCAAAGAGATTTGTCCGCAAAGCAAGGACAAGCTGCATCTCATACAAAGTGCACAAAAACTGTCCCAAACTCCTGCTGTGTTCGTGAATGATCAAGCAAGTCTTTTGGAAAAGGGAAAGACTTCTATAAATATGGAGAGATGCTAAATAGGGGTGAATTCCAAAAAAGGAGAAGTCCACCCAGATGGATCAGTTCTGCATCATCACAAAGATATTCTTTAGAGCTGTTTCAAGTTAGCTGTGCACTTACTTTGCCGAAAATACTAACATTGACACACAATTCCAAAAGGGTGGCATTTCAGGGATGTCAGGCAGTCTGGAGTACACTTGCTTGGTGACATAGTTCATATGGAAGACCACAGAGTCCAAGGACAAGTTGTCGGTGCTGTGGCTTGACTTTGCAAATGTATGTGGCTTTAATCCTCACAAGCTGACCAAACATCATATCCCCAGCCGAATTGAAGATCACTGATTACTACAGCTACATCACGATGAGGGTCTCTTCAAGAGCAATTTCATTAAACTGGTACAAGGTGGGGATCGATATCATCATGAGATGCACTTCTTCTATGACACTCTTTTCCCTAGCCATGAACATGCTCATTCAATTTATTGAGCTGGAGTGCAAAGGGCCCAAAACAAAGTCCACTTGGCTGCCACCAACAGTCAGGGCATACGGGGATAATCTTACAGTTACAATAGAATCAGATTGCTAGTGGATCCTGCTCGGACTTCAAAAGTCATTGCAACCATCCCAGAGAGACCTGCCAAAAGATTGGGTGAGGTTTTCGACAGCTCCAAGGGGACAATAAATCCATCCAGTCAACTTACACACAGTTGGATGGTTGGCTGAAATCAGTGGACAAGTTCAGAGCCTGGTGTATCAGCACAGCATTTTTCCCAGAATACCTGTTGGCATCCTGAGCTCTGCACAGCACTTGAAATTCTCCACCAAAGCATTATCCTTGTGTACGAGTCCATTAACAAAGTTATGCTGCAGGAACTGACTGTCCCATGGGAATATCGGCTAGTAGAAGCCTGTGGACTGAAGCTCAGCAAATATGTGGGACCAGTTAGCAGCTGTCAGCAAGCAGGATGGAAAGCTAGGTGCCTTCCAGTTGAGGTTGAATGTAGGGATTCACAGCCTGTTCTTTGACAAGAGCCTGCAATAATTTGGCCATCAAGTGAGACAGAATGAGAGCCAATTGCAGTGTCACCGACATGGTAGAGAGGGCCCCAGGATGGATGTGGTTCAAATGAGGAGAGCTATGGTATAGCTAGCTACCAAGACATAAGCTGAGTTCTGACCAGCCCTGGTCTTTGCCTGGAACATAGTGTATCATGTTGGAAAACCTGAAACACCTGATGATTCCAGGCATATCACAGAAGATGTGTCTAGATGTATCCTGAGTCGTCAGTGGATGTTTCTACACAAATAGCTTTTACTGGTAAAACAAATCTTGACCATTTGATTTTGAAAAGTAAAAAAATGTCATAGTATTTATCCATATTTTCATATCATTATTATAATTAAGGCCTACCATGTACCCACATACTTTTCAACTCTCTTTTAAAAATGTATTGCAATATCTGAATATCTTCTTTGAAGTCATAATCTTGGTTATAGTTGCAAGAATATAGAATTAAATTAGTCATAAAAAATGGAAAATAATTTCTGTACTCACAGGATTTTTAAGTGATTTCACACTGTGATTATGTGATTTGACTAAAATTCTGACATTTTTGAGGTTTCAATTGATGTATTAATAGGACTCCAATTTAAAAAATCTTTCAAAAATAGAATTCAAATTTAAAGATTGATTGACTGGATTGAACAAAAATATTATTTCTGAAAGTAAAGGGAAAAATACCAGGTGGGATTATAACAGAATTTCAGAGGTCAGTTTTGATCTCATAAATGGCAATGGGCAGGTCATGTTGCAAGAATGACCAACAACTAATGGACATCATGACTCACAACATGGATCCCAGACATCACACATGAAACCAAGGCCAACAGAATACAAGATAGAGAGATGAACTAGACAAATTTAGAAAATACTGGCCCTACGACGTCCATGACAGAAAAATGTGGCAAATCCTGGGGATGTCTTTGTCTAACGACAGGCATTAAAAGACTGATGATAATGATGAATTTGAACCTCCAGCTACCACAAAGCATCTCAGGTATTGACTGGAATAGGCAGATGTAAATACGTTGAGCACGTGTTGAGTAACATAAGAAGCAAAGAAAGATAATCAGTTACTGGCTACCATATACAAATAATGGTAACATCTGTAATTGAAACAAAAATAATCAAAATTCTCTTCAAAAAAATAGGCAACTCAAAATTTGTAAAACTTTATATTTATCAATGAATAGAACACAGTTCTTTCTGATAATAAATTTTCATAATCTTCCAAGAAGTGAGAACATTGATAAATAATGAGAAAATTTCAAGATCATTTGTCAGATTCTGAGCAAATTTGAAAAAAAAAAATAGGCAGTAGGATTAAATAGAAGTCCAACAGATTTAGTTAAGGTATTATCTTCATACAAATGTAATACACTTGGGGTGACTAGGAGATTTCATTGAGTTATTATAAAATTAGAATGTGGGGGTAAGTAGACTTGAAAAAAAAAGCTTCCATAAGATCTTCTTACAGGATACACTTCTCATAAGAAAATTCATTCACAATTGAATACATCCCTGAATCTAAAATGAGATCGGCCAATTGGCACACTTTAGGGGGAATTTTAAAAAGTGAGAAAATCGGGCTCAAATTTCTCATTACAAGTTCTAATTGCATATCGGGTCACAAATGTAAACAACTTTTCAAATCCGGTTATTACCGATTTCATAATTACCTACAGAAAAAAATTAGCTGATAATTTTCTGCGATCTCCCTTTTATTGATAAACAATAAGATTACCGCAATACAATTGATAGATTTCAAGTCATATAGGTTTTAATCGACATAAGTCACTTTTTCCAAAATTCCGTGGGGAGCGCTTAAAACGATAAACGATAAAGTGTTAGAATAAATAATGTATAAAATATGGGTCAAGTGCGATCGAATACGAAGCGGTCATCGAAAAGACTGAGTTTGGTACTATTTGTTCAGGTTTAATAGTAAAATAAAAGTTCAAATACTTACACGATGATCCTATGTATAAACATTGGGGGTCTCTATATTTGAAAAGGAAGGGAAGAAATACGATTTACCGCGATAATCGGTTCAGTGCTTGAGAAGGTATCGTTTCCGAGCTGTTCCTTTTGTTGACTTTTGTACCTTACTGTTTGAAGAGTGCCGTCGGCGAAGGTAGTTAACTCAGTCACAGGACCATGTTTTCATCACTCATTTTTTCAAGTAAATCATTCTACTGATCCTTCGGGAAAAAAGTTTAAATGTTTCAATTTTCCGAGATCGAATTGCTGTTAAAATTTCAGTCATGACTACACAATTTGAGTTCCTGGACGACGAGAAAAATAAGATCCAAGTATTTTTCCCATCTTTTTAGGCTTCCGTACTTGAAAATTATAGACGTTATCTTTTCGTGACAAATAACTTGAAAGCCCCGAAAGAAGATAAATATAAAGCAAACACGGTATAAAAAAAGACTTATATTTGTAAAAAAAAAAATACATTTAGTGAAATGAATATTATGGGATCAGCTTAAAATCATTAGAATCAATTATTAAAATCTTTTATTCAAAATATTTAAAAAAGGCAAAATTTGACTGAAGAAACAAGAATTGATCATGACCGCGTTGTGTATCTATCTGATACTGTCTCAAATGTCGAGTTGATTAAAAACTGATTTGTTAGTAAAACCAAACCCACGCGTAAGTGACCCATTAAAGAGATTTAGTAATCAATTACAAACAGGGTTGTCATTTTGGCCATTTTATGGCTAAATTTGAGAGGGTTAGTCTAGAACAGCGACTGCAAACTTTTTCATTTGGAAGGGCGCCTTTTATTTAAATGAATGTACACACGGACCCAGGGTTTTGAAAACTCGAAAAGCTCACGAACCCCCAGAGTAATACATTTGTAGACCCAACCCCCCTCGAAGATGTCTGCAGAGCAACTTAGATCAGTTATTTTTTGAAAATTAGAAAATTGCCATCCTACTAACTACATCCAGTTTTTTCAAGGTGGCTATATTCTTCAACATTCTTCGGGAGTATTTAAAAGTCATTCGGTACTTTTATTTTGCTTATTTTATTTTTATTAATTTCTTAAATATATTTTTTGCTTTTCATTCCCATTGTTCAAAAAAAAATTGAATAAAATTTATTTTAGCCCCATTTTCATTTGATACATTCATATTATCTTTTTTCATTCTAATTTCCTTCATTTCCAAAACTTGAATAAAATGGATACAATATGAAATTCAGAACAAATTTCAAATAAAATACTACATTAATTTTTTTTTCTAATTATGATTGTGAATGTTAAACTGATTTGGTTACAAATCTATCTTTCTTTCTCTGTTTCTGTTTGACCACACCAATCTAAGTGTTCACATCTATCTATCTATGATTCTATCCATCTATCAATCTTTCTCAGTCTGTATCTACCATCTATCTGTCTATCTATCTCAGTCTTTTAGATCTACCTATAGTATCTATCTCAGTTTGTTTCTATCTATCTTTGTTTCTATCTCTCTATGTATCTCAATTTGTTTCTATCTATCTATCTATCTATCTATCTATCTATCTATCTATCTGTCTGTCTGTCTGTCTGTCTATCTATCTATCTATCTATCTATCTATCTATCTCTGTCCGTCCGTCCGTCCGTCCGTCCATCCGTCCATCCATCCATCCATCCATCCATCCATCCATCCATCGATGGATGGATGGATGGATGGATGGATGGTCCTGTTTAACCATCCAACTATCTATCTATCCAGTCTGTTAGTATCTATCTATATATCTATCTCACTAACTGGTCCACTTTCCCCACCTCTCAAGGAGTGATACTTTCATATAAATATCTCATCTAGACCAATATTGAATATTTTGTGGACTTTTATATTACATATATATACTTTTGATCTAATGACAATATTGGAAAAATTATTATACTTTCTTACTTTAGATGCATAGATAAGTTTTGTCATGGAAAAATGATAAAAACTGAATTTTTATTTGGACAGTCTTCAGTTACAAAATACTTATTTACGCAGCAAAAAAAATGAGAAAAATAAACAATCATGCTCAATTTAATATCTTAGGCAGTACATGGATACATAAATATGAATAGGCTGATATATATATATATATATATATATATATATATATATATATATATATATATATATATATAATGCTCTTCCATAGGAATAGAGCATTCTGGTGGATGGGGAATATATGCTAAATAAATATATTGCTTATATTCAACCTTACTGACCGTCCAGTTCCATGGCACAGATGTAGGATATTGGCCTCCGGGTCTGAAGCGAAGGTTTCAATCCTACTTCATGGTATTGGATGGGATAATGGATATAGCCACACTGAAGAGTTGTGATACTACAAAACAGCTGTCTGTGGATGACACAATAATCAACACTCCCCTATTCAGGATTGAGCACTCCTTAAGTGAGGTAACTCATTCATTGTAAGCTTATGCAATGCTCTTCCATAGGAATAGAGCACACTGGTGGATGGGGAATATATGCTAAATAAATGTATTACTTATATTCAACCTTACTGACTGTCCAGTTCCAGGTACTGGATGGGATAATGGATAGTCTATAGCCACACTGAAGAGTTGTAATGCAACGAAACAGCTGTCTGTGGATGACACAATAATATATATATATATATATATATATATATATATATATACATATCAATCTTTAGTTCTAAACATAAAAAAGAATTTACACCAAGATCTTCATCATTCATTTTTCTTACAAATAGCATTCATATTTATTCTTTGATGGAATTTTTTTACATGACTTGAACTTTTGATGCTTGATCAATTATTGTGAGTTTATTTTAGTTTTGAGCGTTTTGATGGAATTGACTACCAATCAATTGGAAACAAATTTAATATCATTATTATTTTTATTACAGAAACAAATGTTGAAAGATGCTGTCAATATTTGTACGCGCAATGTTGCAGGTTTTGAACAGAGTCTGTTCTATTTCTTGTTCCTTTCTTACCGTTCTTCATCTGTACTCTTTAATTTATCCCTCTTCTGTCTTTCATTTTATTTTTCCTCTCCTTTGTCTCCAGTGAAAATTGTTCTCTCAACTTTCACTCCCTCTCCCCACCTTTTTCTTTGTTCACTTCAATTTCAAAATACCATATCAGGAGCATTTATTGGCCATTTCAGCATAAACTCAATTTTAAAAGTCCCAACGAACCAATTTTTTTAAGTATTTAAGTGTAAACACTTCTGGAGTGGTAAGTACACATTCCAGTTCTGCAGATCACTCACTTAAAAAAGTGGCTGATATCACGTCTCTCTTAATTCTGGTCAGTCTGTTCCATAATTTCAGCCACCTAAAGTTTCGGAAGTTTGAGGCCTTGGAACATTTGAAGGAATAAATTTACACGTACTACCAGATGAGGAATCTCATTTAATAGGAGTATCGCAATAATTAACAGTGATTGCTTGCTCAGCGTCACTCTAATCACAACACAGGAGTATCTTTTCTCTTTGAGGGTAAGTGTTCCAGGATTACAAAGCATAACTTCAGAAGTTGAATTTCATTGACTCAAACTAGTACCCTTATACTTTTCTTATGTTGATATTTTTATTTGAGAGCTTTTATCCCAATTCATAAAATTGCTTTTGAAGTATATATAGGGTGCCAGTATTACTTCCACTAAATGATGCCAGTATCAGGGTCATCCTAGACATATTTTAAAAAGTGATTTTATGAATTAGAGTTAAAGCTCTCAAGAAAAAAATCTCTACATATACAGTATATGGTTAGTAGTTCGAGCCAATGAATTTGATTTTTTTAAGTTACACTTTGTAATATTGCAACCCTTACCTTTAAAGGAAGGAATTGCTATTGTTCAACGATTTTCATTGAATGAATCTGCGGGCAATCACTGATAATCATTCTGGATACAGGGATCCAATTACTCCCATTGTATAAGATACCTTGACTGGCATCTTGAATAAATAGATCTTATTCAAATTTTTCAAGACCTCAAATTCTCCAAACTTTAGGTGCTTAGTATTGAGAGTATGTTGATATAGGCACCCTGTACAGTACTTTTAAATTCAGTATTTTACTCTTTAACACAATGATCTTTTGACTGTCGTCTGCCCATTTTTTTAATAGTGGGTTGGAGTTTGCCATGCTAGTGGAGGAGCAATTACATGATTCTATCTCTCTTTTTTTAAAACTCTCCACAATGTGATCTTTTACCTGACATGAAATATAGAGGTGAAATTACTTATGTGTATCAATAAAAAGATTTAAGTCCATTCTATGAAATCCTTTAGTCTTACAAGAACAAAAATTTTTTCATTTCTTTTGTTCAATAAATACAAGTCAAAAGAATTAACAAATTTTAGAAAGTGAAAATTACAAATGAATAATTGATCCACTCGATTGTCAAATCTTTTTTTTCAACTTCTTGAAAACACACTGAACTTTCAAAATTAAGCAAATGATCCACAATTTTTATACAACATACAAAAATTTTCTGCTAAAGATAATTCCATTCATGGACAATGAACATCTTTACAAAAAAACCCCCAAATAATCCCAAGTAATTGAACAATCTAGCCATCAAATATGGCAACGGATTCAATCCTTTTTACACGTGCATATGTTTGTTTATGTGTATGTATGTTTCAGCACTCCTGGCCATAATGTTTTGTCGACTGACTTGAATATTAGCATCAGTACTCTACTGAACCCCCTTTAAAAATGTCCTTAAAAAAATTTAAAAAAAAAGAAGCTTTTTTGACTTTTTTGGGGGGGCCTTATTCTGACAGATTTATTAATACTCTATTTGAGATGCTTTCCAGTGGAAAATGCCAGTGATGTCATAAATAGAATTTATCCTGACCATATTCATTCCTCAATGGATTTTTTTTACATATCTTCAAATTTTGACACAACAGTTGTTCAATTATAAACGGAGATAGTGATTCATAAATCAACCTTTAAAACAAAAATGTATCAATTTGTTTACCATGTATTATAATCAAGATGTCTTCCCTCTTATTTTCAAATGACCATAGCCCAAGAAATGGCCCACCCGATCAACCAGTCAAGTGGGCTACGGATTCTTCTCTCTTTGCTTATCTGCATGTGTGTGCGTGTTGGGGGGGGGCTTCTGGTCTCATTATGAGAGCTTCTTCTTTGGAAATGTGCACCACTAGACAACATCTGAAAAGAATTCTTTTTTTTCCCAAAAGAGAGCTTTTTTGGGTCTCTATGCCCAAATCCTGCGCTGGTACTTTTTAAAGATAATTTTAGATAAAAGACCAAATATCTTAGATGATCAGTTGTGGTACACACATGGGCTATGGGGATTCATTTATGAAAGTTATGGATGTCTATAAATATCTTATTCATTGGCTCTGCAGTAAATTTCTTTGATTAAAAGAAAAATTAAGATAAAGTGGAAAATGCTCAATTTGTTTCTGATGTTTGAAATTTTCTTTTCAGTCAAGCCCCCAGTCAAAGAAAAACAACAAGATCAATGAGAACCACAAGAATAATCCTCACCAAATTTAGGGAAGTAAAAATCATCATTTCCCTACGATGATTTGAAACCACAACCAACTGACTCGTGTCCCTTACTGACTGAGCTAAATTGACATGTCTCGCATATTTACCCGAATTTATGGTTGGGCTTATTTCATTCTGATAAATAAATAGATCCATAAAATTCAAATTTCTCTATCATGGTTTGAGATAACAACCAAATGAGTGGTAGTCAGCTCTCTAACCAACTGAGCTGAAATGATAAGTCTTACATATCTACAAAATTTACCTTTCAGTTACACACAGGCTTATTTCATTCAGATGAATAAATACATCTATACCAAAAATAATCAATTTTTAAGTTTTTATCTATTACATATACAATACAAAAATCAGTTGCAAAAGAAGTATTAGTAGATTTTGACCTGGCAGCAACCAGACTTATCACGTATATATTTGAGAAAAAGATTTTTTCATTTCGACCACTCCCCTATACAAAATCTTCAATCTGCTCATCTTGCAGACCATTACTACTGTAATAAGAGTTGTACACTTGTGGCTTTTAAGCTTAGTAAATACCCAGAGGCATAGCTGGAAGGGTTTGAACCCCCCCACCAATGGAAGGGAGTCCCCAAAAGCTTCAGGAATAGAAGTTCACCTACAGCATTTCTACTGACAAATCTCGCTTGATGTTTGAGGGGTGCCCCTCCAGAAGCCGAACCCCCGAAATCTCTACCCTCTGTAAGCACTTATCCCATTTGGATCCCACATCATGTACTTAACACTAGTGGCAAGTGATCAAGTCCAGGTAAAAGCTAGGATTTTGAATGCCTATTTTCTAGGCAAGCATGCCCTTTGCACTTGAAAACTAATACAAAAAAAAATCATTCTATTCTCATATGCCGCAATAATGGGAGCATTTTAAGAATCCAGAAGGATTTTTTCATTTCATCAAATGATTTTATGACTCACCATCGCAGTCAATAATTGAACAGCCTTAAAATCAAAATTTGGAAAAATGTAAAAAAATTCCTTCTATCGTAAGAAAAAGTTCTATTCATAACATCTCTGTGAATTTTCCACTGGAAAACATCTAAAATTGGTTGGAAAACATCTAGATTCCAGAATCTAGATATCATTAATAAACCAGTCAAAATGAGCCCCCCCCCCGAGATTTTTTCCCAAAATTGAAAAAAAAATCAAATTCTTTTTAGAAGGGGTTTAGTGGAGTACTGATGCCAATTTTCAAGACTGTATACAAAATGGTATGGCCAGGATCAATGGGATACACAAACACACAAAGATGTATATTAAAAGGGTAGAATCCTTCACCATCTTTGATGGATACGTTTGTTCAATAATTGATGGTACTTTGATACGACAAACATAGCTTTGAATATTTGTAGATGAATTGGTCTAAGTTAAGAATGTTATTCACCCATTCAGTAATATTCTTACTTTACTGTTGATCTGAGATTAATTTTCTATCTTTGTGTATCCTTTGATCAAGCCAGTAATGAACATTACCACTCCAGATTCACAAAAAGTAAAAATGACTGAATCAAGCTTTAGATATGACCCGACCAGCTTTACAAAAAGCTTAATTGAACCATTATGGCCACATTGGCAATCCCTTTTCACATGTGCGCATGCTTGCATCTCTTTTTTTTTGTGTTCCAGCACTCATAGCCATACCATTTTATCTAGAGACTTGAAAATTGAATAAGTAACATATTCTTTAAATTTGTTTCCCTATGATACAATTTTTAAGAAATTTACAAATTTTATAACTTCAACAGCAAAAATATCACATCATCAAGACAAAAGGAAAGATTAAAAAGATGGAATAACGGGTCCCTAATGAACTGAGTGAGATATTCCATGACAGTGCCAGATCCCACAACTCAAAGCTGATTGTGTCTAAGCTTACAGAATTGAGAAATGGTGCCTGACATTATTTTCCATATTCATCTGACATTTGCCTGACAGTTTATCATTTTTACAACGATAATTAACAGTTCAATAATAAGGAAACCGTAATTGATGCCTTTATTGCATTTTTGACCACTGGAACTTGGAAATTTTATAGACATGGCATATTATTATAAGATGATCATTTGAAAAAAGTTATTGCTTGAAATAGGAGCCATATTTTGATTTAACATGTTTTTTATGATTTTATCATCTTCATCTCACAATTCAAAAAATGACATTTTGTATAAAATAATCTGTGATTGCAGTTGAAAACAAAATTTATGAACATAGATTTTACTGTAAATCCATACGCTGCACAAGAATATATATTCTTGCTGAGTTGGTGATTTTGATGTTTAATTCTTTTTCTTTTTCAAAATATGGAGCGTATTCCCAGATTCTGAAAATTGGGGAAAAAGAAAAGAAGTTAAAATTGGCAACAATGTTAAATGATCTTTTAAATGTACTGCACTGCCATGCACTTTATTGAAATAAACTTTCTTTACAATTCACTTGTGTTTTTATACTTTAATCTTTTGAAAATTGAATCTACCTTTTTTCTGGATAAAGGTTTCATTTGGATGTGTGCTGGCATGTTTACTTTTAAAATGGCATTAATTGAAAATGCAGATCCACAAAATAGAAATCGTTCCTATCCAAATGCTTTGTGAAAACTGGAAATCTCTGGAAATTCTTATCCACATATTCGCCAAGAGAAGAGTTTCTCTCCTGTGTGTGTGCTTCCAGGTGTTTTCTCCACAATTATAAATTGAAGTGGTGTAAATCATTTTTACCATTTACAACTATTTTTGAATATTAAAACACACTTACATTCTAATACATTCAACTACAAGGGATATACATCAATTACGGTACAAATGAAAACAGAAAACTTGACCATTTAAAGCTGCATTTTATTAAATTTAACTACAGAGAATGAAACTTGGGGTTAGGGTTAAAGTCAATTACAAAACAAATACAAGCAGCCAACTTATCATTGTGATATCTGTGTAGAACATTCTCTAGATGTACCTGTCACTGATGTTTGTATTTTAACCTCATTTACATATCCTCAATGTTCTGTGTATGTATGTCAAGATTATCCAGATCAACCAAGTTTGCTCAGTTGAAAACAGTATTGTGAGTATACAATCAATATTGTAACTCATCAATTTGATTGTATGATCCTCAACTGTCCTTATATGTGAACCTGGGAATATGTTCTTTATTTCGATCACAAGTGTTTCTCATTTCTTGATGGATATCACAACCATTGAATAGACATCCCATCATTCTTAAAAATTTTTAAAATAGTGACGTCCCTGAAAAAAATAATGGCCGAATTATGCAGCTTTGATATATAACCATTTTATTTGAACTTGGTACTCAGTGAGATTGCCAATCCACACTCATCACAAGAGTAGGCTTCTCTCTAGTGTGGTTGCATGTGTTTTGTTAACTTATCAATACCCTGAAAATGCTGATCCTTGAACTATAAGCTTTCTTTCCAGTATTGGAAAGTTTGTCTGACATGTGTATTTAAAACTAGAACATTCACCATGAATAAGTTTCCTCCTAAGTTTATGCTTGTATATATCTTTTTAACAGGGAACCAGGTGAAATAATAATCCACATACTTCACATGAAGATAGTTTCATTTGGGTGATTGCATATTTATTTCAAAATTCTTTTGAAATGCGTACCCACACACTTTATCAGTGTAGGAGTTTTCTCCAGCGTGTCATCATAAGTATTTTTAACCTACAATTAAGTGAGAATGCTGATTCACACACTCCCCAAGTATAAGGTTATTCTCCTCCGCATGTTCACATGGGTTTTTAAAAGCTAAATCCCTGAAAATGGTAATGCGAACACTTTAAATGAATAAGGTTTCTTGCCAATGTGTATATGTGTCCGTGCTTTTTAATGTGAATCTGGTGAAGCTGCTGTTCTGCACACATCAAGAGAATAAGTTTTCTTTCCAGTGTGTGTTTGCTTGTGTTTTATTAAATTGGAATTCTCTGAAAATGCAACTCCACACACTTCACATGAGTAGAGTTTCTCTCCCGAATGTGTTCGCTTGTGTCTTTTTAAATGTGAACTCTGTGAAAATGATGATCCACACACGTCACAAGAATATGGTTTCTCTCCAGTATGTGTTTGCATATGTCTTTTCAAATGTGAACTTTGTGAAAATGCTGATCCACACACTCCACAAGTATATGGCTTCTCTCTGGTGTGCGTCCGCATGTGCACTTTCAATTGTGAATTCTCTGAAAATGCTGAGCCACACACGTCACAAGAATATGGTTTCTCTCCGATGTGTGTTCGCGTGTGATTTTTCAAATGCGAACTCAATGAAAATGCTGAGCCGCACACATCACAAGAATACGGTTTCTCTGCAGTGTGCGATCGCATATGTACTTTCAAATCTGAACTCTTTGAAAATGCTGATCCACACACATCACAAGAATATGGTTTCTCTCCAGTGTGTATTCTCATGTGTTGTGTTAAAGTAGAACTTTGTGAAAATGCTAATCCACATTCATCACATGAATATGGCTTCTCTCCAGTGTGTGTTCGCAGGTGTTTTATTAAATTTGAACTATCTGAAAAAGCGGACCCACACACTTCACACGAGTAGGGTTTGTCACCAGTGTGTGTTCGCATATGTAATTTTAAATTAGATCTCTGTGAAAATGCTGATCCACACACTTCACAAGAGTAGGGTTTCTCTCCAGTGTGTGTTCGCATGTGTCTATTCAAATCTGAACTTTTTGAAAATGCTGATCCACAAACATCACAGGAATGTGGTTTATCTCCAGAGCGTGCTAACATGTTGACTTTTAAATGTGAAGTTCACGGAATGCTGATCAAAAATCTTGATGAGAGGTTTCTCTTCAGTATGTGATCACAGATGTATTTTCAAATAAGAACTTTGTGAAAATGCTGACGTATACAATTCATAAGTGTGGGGTTTCTTGCCAGTATGTTCTAGGTGAGAATAATGGTAATACAGACTTTGCAAGAATAAAGTTTATCCCAACTGTGTGTGTGTGTGTGTGTGTGCAAGCATCTATTTCAAGATTTCATAAAAATTCACACCAAGGTACCATTTCCTCTCCAGTCTATATTCCAATGGCTATTTTCCAATGATGATCCAACCATTTCATAAGCGCAAGGTTTCTCTCAAGTGTGTGTTAAGTATTGAAAAAATGTTTTTGAAATAATTCCAGTTCACGTGTTCATTTTTAAAGGGAAATCCTCGTACAATATTCACATATGGTCATCAGAAGAATTTCATTTTCCACCTCCATCGATATCTGTGAATGAAGCAGAGATTTTGTTAAAGGAAACAGTAAATTCGTGCATTACTTACAGTTATAAAATTACAACTCACCTTGGCTTTCAATGAACTTCAGCATATTTCACACTTCATGTTCAGTTAGAAATAGGTTGGATGAACTCCTGTTCTTCAAACATCAAATACTAATATCTAAATACTTATAGATTACTTATTTTAGGTAGGAATTCTTGAAAGACAAAACTAAATTTTTTCCTACTCATTAAGAGGATGTGTGCACAAAATTTCAAGTTTTTACCACATGCAGATTGGTTTGGCCTTTGTCAAGATACATACATATAAATGTCAGATCACATGAATAATCTGAATCTACCAAAAGTGTTGGAATCAGTTTATTGTGGGTAGTAGTGATTTAAAATTATCGAAATGATAGATTTACTAGAATTGTTGCCTTCATTTTTCAACAAAGCATCTACTGTAGTCATTTGCATTTTAAGAATTGTCCAATTTTTGACAAGCAAAAACATTTAGATAAAAAAAAAAATCAACTACATATTAGGTTTTTATACAATTTCCAGTACTTACCTAATGAAGTACAAAATTTGTTTTGAATAAGTTTTGATTTATAATCAATTGCCTCAATTGAATTTTAGACAAATGCAAGTCAAGTCAATAGAAATATAAATTGTTTACATTTTCAAAAAAAGATTCTTACTGGTTACTGTGAAAATGTCTTGATTAGGAATTTAGAAATAACTAAAAGTAATTTATAGGTCTCATGATCCATAATTATTATAATTCATGGCTAATCTCTGTAAAAAGGGAAAAAAAAATCTTAACATTGAAATTTTCTTGCAGAGAATTTTTTAAATTTTAGTTCTATTCATTCATTGAATCGCCAACCCTTACATTTTGTGAAAATGATATACCAAAGGTGAGGGATTGAATGGTCAAAAAATCAAAACAAATACAGCGCTGGGTGTGTTTTTTTGACAATAGCTGTTTATGGATGGCCATTTGTGCCATCATTGCTATATCATTATTTTTCCAGTTGTTCAATAAAAGAACCGTTTTACCTGTCTGCTTTTTAATTTACAGCCTTCCATATGGGTAACAAGTCAAAGCTACCATTGCTTTGTTGACAGGTTCAGCAGTCATAATGACAGGTGAGGAATGTGTTATTCTAATCCAAAAACGTGGAAAAAAAGAAAAAAAAAAAGGAAAAGTAAAAAAACTCTGATTTTGCTACTCAGTTCTGTTCAGAAATTAAGCATTTCTAATTCTATCAAAATCATTCGACTAATACTTCATTTTTATCAATTTTTTGAATAATGGAGTTGGAATCTAAGATTCTTTTTGAATGCCAAATGAAGATGGTGGCAAACTTCAAAAGTTTCCATTTCAAGATTTAATGTTGACTTCAGAGAAGCATAATTCTACGTTGATTTTTTTCCTTTTTCTAGACTTATATTTGAAACTCATGAACAATGTATCCTTAAATTTTAATTTACATTTTAAAATAGGGTGGCAGAATTCTACACAGATCTCAATTTTTTCAGGAAAGAAAAAAATACTGAATTCATTTCACTGGAAAAGTCCATAATTTCAAATGGTGGGTAGGAGGTATTTCTGGCAAAATTCTTACTTTTAAGTGAGGAAGTTTATTGTTACTGATAGAGAACCAAGAGAAGCGTGTTCATTATATAGGAAGGAAGTACTAGTTTACCACACAAACATAGAAAATATTCTAAAATACTCACACCCAAAATGACAACCCCTTTACATCTGTTTGATGTATCATATAGTCGGTAATCTTTATGATAACTTTATCATGTAAGTTGAAGATGTCACCTAGTCAAAAGTCAGTGGAGATACCAACAAAGGTGGTTCTGTATTTGGCATGATAATTGAGCCAACACTAATTCAATCTCGGCAGTGAATAATTTTTGACACTAATATTTTGGCAAGGTCTGGCATCATAGCATACATCCGGTTCCAGTTGGAAACATGAAGAAAATCACACTTTTTTCCATGTTATTTCGACCAAAATTTTACTAAGTTTGTGAAGATAGTGAGTTATATAAGCACTTTGATAACATTGTCATTTTGTCGATTTTTAACCCACTTCCTGCGGGGAATTCAAGCAAACAATGTTCACACTGAAAATGGTGTAATTGGATTGTTAAGATAGTATATTTAGTGTCCAGAACTCAGAGATTTCAAATCTTCATCATATATCCAGAAGATGAGCCGATTTCAATGTCAAATTTTATTTTGGATAAATTTTGTTATGAAAAAAGGTATTTTGTCAGAAAAACGAACAAAAATATTTTCCAAGTCAATGTGGCTATCTTTCAGCAAAATAAGTTGAGTTCATTCGTAGATTTTTCAAAGACACGATGTGTTTAGGGAATGCATAATTATTCCTTCTGAGGAAGGATTTTTTCCTCTTTTAAGAAAAGATATTTTACCTCCTATAAAACTCTCTAAAATCAAAAAAAATATTTCTCCTTTGCAGAACAAAAATATAATTGAAGAAATCAACCAGGCAAAAAAAAAAATGACTATGCTTCCTTCAATGCATATTTTCTTGGAAAAAATCTTTTATAAAAAATAAATTTAATTTTTTTTTTATTTGATACATACATAAATAATTTCTTTTGATTAATTCTATTTTTATTCCTATATTTTGTACTTGGAAAATCTTGTATTGAAAAACATTAAACAAACTTATTCCTGGATTTAAAATTGACGTGTATGATTTTCAGTAACTAATATCGCCTATGGTTTAATAGCTGGTTAGAACACCATACGTACCTTTGCCGGAAGATAGCCTGATTGACATTTTCCAATTTCATTCGGCGATTTTTTAAAACCCTTTTCAGAACAAAATTCATTAGAAAATGAACACAAAGAATTCTATCGAAATCGGCTCATTTTTTTGTTAATGGTAAAAATATCACTGACTCTGAGATCTGTGCTCTATGCTAGCTTATCGCTACGGAGTTACACCGGTTTCAGTTTTTCAAAGTGTAAACGTTGTCTGCATGGAACTTAGAAGGGGAAAAAGACGAACAAAAAAATCAATAAAATGACAAAAAAGTTATCAAAACTTCAAATAAAGGATAAATCGAAGTCCTATACTTATAAACCAAGCAATATTTCAGTCGAAATATTGAAAGAAAATCTGCGGAGAAAGAAAAAAAGCATGATTTTTTTCCTGTTATTTCTAAACAATCTGGAACCAGATACACACTGATGACGTCATCACTTTAACACAATCTCGAACAAATAAATAAGCATTAAAATTTTCATGTAAATAGAGAAAAAAAATGTCCCGAAAGAATTTGATTCTATTAATCTGATATGCAATGCCAAGATTATTTTCACTCGAATTTTTTTTTTTTCCTATTGATATTGTTTGATAATATTTAATTCATTGTTCAAATATATTTTATAGATAATTCTAAAATTCATTGGGACATCTCCGAAAGTTACTGAGAAAGTTGAAATAAAAACACAAACAAGTCAATAAAAATTTATCAACATGACATTTACAGAGATTAAGAAATAATGCTAAACACCAACAAAATCACGGTAGAATATATTTTTAAAATGATAAATAAATCAGTTTTGAAGAGAAAAGATTCACTTGATTCTTTTGAATGATTTGATAAAAGAAAAATATTTTCCTGAATCTGAATTCTTAAATCTTCTGAATCTTTCGTAAAAAGTCTTTCTTCTGCAAAACGGATTTTTATTTGTAAACAAAGAAAATGAAATAGAAATTATACTTACTTCTTCCTGCCTTTTTTCGTATTTCTAAGGACGATGTAACCTTGAATAAAAGAGAAAACTGTAAAATTTCAGGTAAACTAAAGTCTTCTGGTTGAATTACATCAAAAATACAACCGTCGTTTGTGATCGATGTATAATGTGTTCTCGAGAACGGAAGTCAAGGGAGATAACTTTTGGATATTGAAAAGAGATCTGAATTCTTTTCATCGTTATACAAAATTAAGACCTACTCAATAGAATGCTTAGATATTAAGTGGGATATGTTCTGATACAATCGATCAATATTATGATGATTCATTTGATCTTTTTGCATATTTCATGACAAACCTAACTCTGTATAATTGTATATGAATTGGTCAAATTTTAGGGATAGATGCTCCATCTGGCCCCCTCATTACTACGGAAAGAATCATGGTATTTGATAATACGTAGAGATGGAGATGGGTTTTGGTAACCAGGTTTATTATGGTAAGGATGGGATTAAGATATACAGTAATGTCTCCATTAGTAGTTATTGAACATACAAAAAACTTAGAAAATGAGAAGTAGGTATAAGCTGTGACCCCACCTCCAAATTGGCTCTACTAAAAATTAGGAAATCTTAGAAATCTTAGTATGGCTTTGGTTGGAATATCACAACAGCATTTAAGTATATTTTTACAAAAATCGTGTATTTTATTTATAGGTATCTTTATGGGTGAATAAATGCTTCTTGTCTTGTCTTTTGTGAAAAAATTATTTCTGCTAGAATTGAATTATTGGTTAAATCTGGACATGGTCATAGTTGACAGGGATCAGTGGTTTTTTGGAAATGCGCCCGGATCCCCACCAAAAGGGGAACCTAGATGCTTTATAAATGGTAGTTCACTTACCGTATTTCTGATAATAAGTATCAGTATATTTTTCAGGGTGTCCATCAAGGAGCTAGGTTCCCAAATCCTCAGTTGCACCTCTGAATTTGGAACGTTTCTCAAAACATCAATGCCCTAAATAGAAATCTTGATTACTTTAATACCTCTCTCCATCATTTGCTGTAGTAGTTCCCAACCTGGGGACCGTGGAACCCTGATGGCCCACTAAGGCAGACTTTTCAAAAGCCTGTGGTCTGTGTGCTGAATAAAGACAGTGTCATAGCTAAAGATTTGATGGTTGGTGGCTTGGTCCCTTGAGGGGCTTCTTCCAACATTTAGTGAAATTTATTGCTGTATAATGTTAGTAGAAATACTCTATGAGAACTTCTATTCAGAAAGCTTTTAGAGGCTCCCTTGATTGGGCAGAGGATCAAAAACTGCCCCCACCCACAACAACAACTGATTGCAATGAATATACAATCATACATCAGAATAGAATCATATTCATTTATTTTTATCTTTCCAGAATGAGAACCATAATTCCCCATGTAGTATCTGCACTTTTGTCCAAAATTTTTGCAATAAAAAATCCAGGTACGTATTACTTATGAAAATATAATTGCAGGCCATTTCCTCTGCACTATTTGTTGGGTGTGGAAGGTCTGTTTGACAGCCACTATTTCTTTTATGGTGACTAAAAATAATGAAAACTGAAAATATAATCGCCAGAGACAAGGCAGTAATTCACAATGAAAAAACCTTCATAGTTATACCACCAAGTTGAACTGCAGTGGTGGCAATTGGAGCGGGGACGTGAGGGTACAGCGTATACTTACTTCTCAACCTCCAGAGTTTTTGAATGTTCAATGCCTAAGAAAAGAGAAATATCTAGATTCAAAAACTGAGCCTCACCGTACGCCTATTTTCCTAAACCCAGTGTCACTGTATACATTGTTCCGTAAACCCATTCCCATTGCCACTGAACCATGTTACGAGTGAAGACCAGATGATGTTGGTGAATATTGTAGTGATGGCAGAGGTGTAGTACATAATCTTTGTGCAAGAGTTGTAAACATGACTAATTATTACTGGGATGATACCGATCGAAGTGGAGGAAATTTTAATTATTTTTTCTCTGTATTAAATAAAGTATCTTGACCCGATATCTAGTTGACCCCTAATACCCAAGCGTAAAAAAACTCTTGTAGGCTTCAAAATATAGAATGAATAAAAACAATTTTATTTCCATATAGTGCTTAGTAATGATTAAGAAAATAATAGTTAGAAAAAGTTGTTGCATGCAATGGAGTATTGGGAAACCAAAGTTGCCACAATTGGTGGCAGGCGGTGGGAGGGGGAATGGGGCACTATCCCCCTCATAGCAGGTATCCTCCTAGAAGGAGAGGGGGTTTCGAAGTTGGAACTATATTGTAAAAAAAAATAATGGTGTTGTCCGATTGTTTTATTTAATTCCAGCTGAAAGGTGCCATATGAAAAGACTTTATTATTAGTCTTTGGTGTCACCCTGGGGTTTGGATATCTACCATCAATGGTCAAGTGCATCACCTGATATCAAGAACATAAGCTGAGTCATATTTGCTTACACAACAAATGGTGAGTGGAATGGATATTTGTAACAGGGTTGCCACCTAGATGTATTTCGAATATATCTTTTTTCTCTCCTCCTCAGAATGAATTCCTCCCTCCCCAAACATACGCTTTTGCCCCCCCCCCTGCATTAGAGCTGTGACAGAAATGGGTTTAGGAAACTAGGGATATGGTGAGGCCATATCCAGGATATACGCAAATTGAGAAGTAAGAATGGGTCTAGGTACTTTTGCCTGAATCACTTTGTACTAAAATAACTATTGTTCACAAAATATCTCCAAATGAATTTCAATTAAATTTTGCTGAATGTTTGGCCGTGGGATACAAAAGAATTGATTTGATTTTTTGGTGAATCTTGGGATTTATTTTCAATAGAGAGATATTTTTTATCGAATTTCGAAATGATTCCTGGAATTTTTTTTTCCCCCAATTAAAAAAGATTCCTGGACCCATCCCTAAATCTCCCCAATTCCACCCATTCGACAAAATGTCATTGAGAACTTTTTGAGATAGTGCGTGAATTAGAGGGAAGCGCTGTATCACATGGGTAAATGGCGTACCCCCACCCATTTCCACCAATAATCTTAAAGTTCAAATTTTGACATGACTGTACCTGGATGGCTCTCTTCAACAATGTTTGCTAAAACATAGACATCAAATAATGATTAAATGGTATTCATACAAGAGTGGGGATCCTACAATGAAGACCAATAAGTTTTTCCCCTAGAATTTTTAGAGAAAATATTTCTCAGGCCAGATGTACACAAAAATAATCCTTTATGAAAGAATTATACTTTTCATACCCTTCTGCTCTTATTTACTTTTTTTTCCCTTCTGTCATTTAAAGATTTCCATATCAACCTGAGCAAATATTTTTATGCCCAAGAGAAGTAAATAGAAATTTTTTGATTGTGTTGAAATCAAAATAGAAAATCTTCCAACTTTCAATTTATTTGGATTAGCAGTTGTTGGATAATCTGATGAAATGAATTTCTCAAAAACAACTGATTATGGATCTTTTATTCAAAATTATAGATTCAGCTTTAGATATAAAACATCTAAATTGGCAATTCTGGAAAGAAGTAACTGAAACACTGTGAGATTGTAATTTTGTATGATGGATGGAAATTTATTTTTATATGACTATTATGGCAGTCTGTTCTACACACCATGAAATCCAGTCTTTTCCAGACCTGCACCTTTGGAACAGGCATTGCCCTATTTTAATTTCAGAAAGTACTGGCTCTTCGATGTCCTCGATAGAGAGGTCTGGCAAATTTTGGGGAAGGTCTATGTCCAGATATTAAAAGACAGATGACGATGACCACTATAAATCTGATTGATATAGATAAACTGGTGTTGATTTTACATCATAGAGAAGAATGCCAAAACAGGAGTGGATCCAGGATTTTGAGCTGGTGGGGGTCAAGCTGGTAGGAAACATTTTTAACAGTAAAATTGAATTTGTACTTCTAAGTTGAATAGTCCATTGTTACATACCAAGAAAAAGATTTTTGGGTGCCTTTAAAGAATGTTAACCTTTAAAAATGAGTGATTGAAATTTTGAGAACTAAAACTGAGATTTGCATAAGAAATAGATAAACTGTCATTTGACCATCTTTTTCTTGCAGCATGTTGTGTTGAGGATGATCAATTAAAAAGTGGGGGAGAGGGGCTAATCAATGAATAAGATACTTCTTACAATTGGTGCTGGGCAGAGATAATTAAAAAAGTCTAAATTTTCAGAAAAAAACAAGTGGGTTGGGGTGATCACTCAAAAAAGTAGAAAAAGGGGATAATCAATGGATACACCTTTTGTTGGGCGGTGATCATTGAAAATGTTTGAATTAAAATAAACAACTAATAAGCCAATGTAGCTTAAACTTCCGATGCAGATTGAAGGCCCCACAAAAACCTCTTCAGGAGGGATAAGAAAAAAAAAAAACGTTTTCACGGGCTGGGTTCTAGTTGAGAAATAATGCAAATGCTTTATAGGTGATTGGTCCTGCCCATACATATTCCAGATACATACACGATGATTGCTTCATCTTGTCAGATGATAGTCACCCATCACTTTACCTAGTCACCCTGCTTCATTCCACTGAAAAAGTTCCTGAGTGATTTTATGTGATTCACATAGACTGCCTTTGAGAGAAGAGTACAACCACAGACATCACACTTCTTCTATGCATTCTCTAGCAGATCCACAGAAGCTCTTTTGCACAAGGCCTGTTTCTGTTCAGCGTGCTTAATTTGCCTTTGCCCAAACATGCTACATACATACATACATACATACATACATACATACATACATACATAAATTCATACATAGGCAGAACAGAGTGAAGACTGAAGAAACTAATTTCGACAATTTTGTCAGTAGTTTTGTTTGTTGGTTTCTAGTACTATATGAAATACAATTTATAGATATGCATTTCTGATTTATGTATGATAAGTTTTCATTGATTATTTATCTTATACTAGCATTTATCTGTCAAAAATGAGAAGGTTTTTTATGCATAGATTGGCACAAGGGAGCGTAAGTCTATTTTATTATGTAATTTATTTCTAATAATTCAAGTATCCCAATTCCAAGTTCTGTTCAGTTTCAACTCATCTCAAGCTGTTTTAAAGGGTGATTGGACATAAAATCCCGGGAATTTCTATGATGTAATCTTCATTGTTATTTCATAATAGGAAGGTGAATTAACCAATGAGATCAAAGCGCAAACAAACACAGAAGAAATCAGCATTACTTATTATGTTTAGACTAGCATGTACCCATAAAAAATGATGTTGTTATTCATATATGGATCAACATTAAGGAGCCTCACAAGATACCCACAGATGATACCTCTATGGCCCACTTGGGGGCCATGGTCCAACTATTGCCTGATTTGGAAACTCAATGAAAACTAATCATACATTAGGTCTGTAATAAGATGAATGGAAAGAAATGGAGGAAGCAGGTCTTTGATAAAGAAAATAGTTCCAAAGAAATTCCATTTTGATTACTTTTTCGATAAATGTGATAGATATACTGACTTACAATTATTGGGAACCTCCAACCAAAACTCTCAACATAGGTTTCTGTCAGTTTTCAAGTTGGTCCAGCTGGCTATGCTTGTACATATGTATCACACAAACGGGCTGCACCAATAGAGCTAGAGGACTGAAAATTTCAACATTTACTTCTTATCATGTCTAGAAAAACCTTTGCTTGTTTTTTCCTAAATTCCCCCCTAAATACCTTCTTACAGGGGGGAAGTCTGTTTGCAATGTGAATTTATGCTAAATTGATACTTTGGTTTGTATCTGCTTGTTTTTTTCTTTGAAAATTCAGACGAGAAGTGATTCATTAAATGATCACCTCCTTTCCCAATTTTTCTAATTGATATCCCCCCCAGCACTGCATAGTGCCAAACAAAGATGGTTGCAGTTTCTGTTGAGTGTCATTGTATCTGGTGATTAATTTAATCATGTATTTTTCTGGAAGATTTGGCTTAAATAAGACTGCAGCCTTGCCAACTTAGTGCTGTTTCCACTAATAATTCATCATTTTGGGCAATTTTTCAGCGATTTTCGCCAATTTTTAGCAATTTTTAGCTATTACGAATGGCCATAAATAGGCTAGTAGTGTTTTGTAACGGGTTTTATGACGCTTTTTCAAGGTTGATTTAGCTTGAAATTTTTTTCTTCCGGCCGGCAAGACTGCACGTTTGATAAATAACTTTTGGTAGCCCTGCCTAGCGTCAATAAGGAATCAAGGTTTCCATTAATGGGTCGATAGTCCAAAATGTTTGGCAACCCGGGAACCCCTGTTCCGGATGATTGGTTAACAGTGAACACAGAAATAAAGCAAAGAATTGATGGTATCAATTATTCATTCAATTTCCTCTTTTTGAAAATGGTTTATTTCTTGACTTGTATTTATTGAACTAAAGGAATGAAAAATAATCATTATGCTAAAATTTCTCGACTACCAAGGGACGTAACAAAAATTAAAGTAAGATTTTGAGGTTTCTTACAAAAACGAAAAAATTGAACTCGGCAAAATGTAGGAATTGTATAATATGGTGGTACCAATTATAAGAAATTGTTAAGTTTCACACTGCAACCACTCAATGTTCAAACAGAGCACAAATAAAGAAAAATAAATACATTAATCAGTTATAGTTGATAACTTGTTTTTATTTGTTTGCCGTTGTAATATCTGAGAACAGGCTCATTGAATCATGGTTTTAATTTTGCTGAATTATGAAACAAAAATACAGATCTTCCTTCATAATTTCTATTTTCGTATTTACTTAAGGACAATGTGAGGAATTGAATAGAAAAAAAAAACAATGTTAAATTTGTAGGGGCTAGTATTATACTGGAGTGTAAAAGTAATGGTAACATACTGATTTTCAATAACGGAAAGTGGGATCACATTATATTCAAGATTGCATTGTACCTGATACCGTAATTACCTCCCTTGAGTCCCACTCTCTAGAAACCATTTTGCACTGATCGTAATCGTTTGTTTTTGAATTCAGTTCAGCAAAAAAAACTTTTGTTTATTCTAAATTTTACTGTCTTTACCTTTTCCCTTTTATCGCATTGTCTAGTGGAAGACAAATCAGACGAAAGAAGACTGACTGTATGAAGTAAGTATAACGTTCACTTCAATTTCTTTGTTTACAAATTAATAAAAATACGTCAGACAGACATGGGGTGCAAGAATTTGAATTTGCAGAACTATTTTTCCTTTATCAACTTTGGGAATTAGCTGAATCGTTTTTTGAAAACTGATTTATTTAGTTATATTTTGAAAAACATTATTAAATCTATGAATTTTCACCTGCATTTTTATTCATTTTTTTTCTTTCTAAATCGTTGCGAATTTCATTTTTATGTTATTGATACAAATCCAACTCGAATTCATTTTGACTTTTCACGTAAATCATAAAATCAGGTGCTCCGATGAATCTTAGAATTGTAAGATAAACGTGAATACTCCTGTCGTAAATAATGACGACTGCAGTAAACAGTGCACTCGTTCGAAACCGGTTAGATTAATTGCCGAACGGAACTGAATGGGTCTAAATCATATAAACAAGAGAGTTTTGATTAAATTAGACCTTTTTAGAGATATATTCTTCTATTTTATCTAATTTACATAGGCTTTCGTGAGTTTTATCGACATTATGTTGCGATTTGTCGAGTGTTGACACGCAATTGTGAAAAATCTTCGACACTGCATTTAAAAAACATGTTATTATTTTGTAAATAATAGCCAAATGCAATTCAGCTAGAATAAGAGAAAATCAATTCCAAAATAAGTGTTATCTGTATATGAACTCTGGTGAAAACAAAATCCATTTCCAAAAAAGATGTACTTAATGCCAATAAAACGTGTTTGTGAAGTCTAAAAAGTATATTTCTTGGAGATATTGAATAAAATAAGTGTCTTATTGTTTTATTAGTGATATCAAAAATGGCTTCTTACCAACGACTATCAGCATTTTCACTCTTTCGTTTTTAATCTTTATGATGTATTTCAAAGGTAAAATGAAAACAAATTTACGTGAATTTCATTCAAGCGAATTGAATCGATTTAAAATATTCTTTTATTTTTCAATATTGGGGTATGACACAAATCATGGTGGTGGTAACCGACTGTGAAATGTTGTTTTTATGTGATAACAGTGTATTCAAAACTTGGAAAAATATGTGATTTGATAAAATTTAAAAAAAAAAGCTGTATTTTAATTATTCTGAGTCAGTGGTTTTGAAACTGGGGTCAGTCAAATAATGCTTGGGGGCCTGCAGCAGTATTCCCTCTAAACCTGACATTGCAAATCATATGACTGGAAACAACATCATCCATTGCATAGCTATCAAAAAATATGATTATTCTTCACAGACATGTATCATATATTAGAATCCAAATAAATCTAATCTGTTTTGAATAAATGATTTTTAAAAGGTCAAAAAATTATCTCTATTGCAATTCATTAGTCTAGAAACCAAATTCCTAAAATTACGGGTCCATCAGAATGTTTCATTTATTGTAATAGAGGTCCTTGTGTTTTCAAGATTTTGAAACTGTTTTAAGTACAGTCAAAGGCATGGATGCTCAAAAGAAACAGAAGTTATTCTATGAAATGTAAAACAAGTTACGTTACTCCCTTTGCCTCAACCAACTTCTGCACTAGTGAAGGAGTCTACTGAATTTTTAAAATTTCATCGTTGACATGTATATCACCTATGTTGGCTACTTACTACGAAATTGTAAAGATTTTTATAACATTTTTTTATCCTATTATGAAAAAATTTTAATTTTAGATAAGCTAAAAATATCGTCAATATTTTCAGTGTTGTGTATCGTTTAAAGCAAAAATAGATCACTATGCATCAGTGAATCATAGCAGCACTAGTCACTGTAAACATAAGTTTCTTCAGTTTTCAATTCGGTGTGTCTGGCTGGCTATGAATGCATCACATACTGCCCCCACAAATGGAGTTAAAAGGCTAAAAATTTGAATATTTACTCCTTATCATTTCCAGAAAAAACGTCTTTCTATTCAAAAATCCCCTTACCACACCTTCTCTGAATGATTTTGGTAAGGAGTTCAATCTAAAATGTCGATTTATGCTAAGATGGTCCTAAGTTTATGTGTTTCTGATGATCACCAGCAAAGTATGCTGTCAAAAGATGGTCACATGACAGTTTCTAGTGAGTGACTAATCATACCTGGTTCTCAGGTGTTTATTTGTGGAAAAGCCAAAACGATTGATTGAGAATTGAAGTACAATCAGGCACTAACTTCTGGTGATGGGTACAAGGACTTTAATGCATCCCATGACCGGGCTATTAGTATTTAAAAAGTAATCAGTACAATATATGGTATTCTTAAAAAAAACTGGAGTCTGACAGCTAAGGCAACAAAGTTATTGTCATTGAATCAATTTTTAAAAATTTTCGAGGCCAACCATATGCCATCATCTGTGAGATCCATATAAAGGAAGTTCTACCGTAACTTTTATTTTCAAAATAAAAAAGTAACTTAGAATTTGGGAAAAAAGTTGTCATAAAAATTTATTATATTGATTTGTAATTGTTCATCTAATAAAATGACATGAAAATATATTTAATACCCAGTTATGCTGTTCAGGCCAGGAAATGATAATATATTTCATTTTGATTTATTTTAATTTGTAAGCAAAACAGACACATTAAGCTGTAGGTTATATCTGGATTCACATTTCTGCAATATGTACAGTCATGTCTTTGTGGGCATCTTCTCCAAATCAAGAGGAAGATTCCAAAATAAAAATATGGATTATTTCTGTGTATCACCAGCCTTGAAAATTAAGAATGATTCTAGGTAAATAAATTTTTTGCCTCAATTGTTGGGCCCAAGTCTTGTATGAGTACCCACTATACATTATCTACAGGGTTATTAATGAGGTTTTCTGGATCCAAAATTATTTCGAACAAATTATTGAAATCCCACAGTTTTAATTATTCACTTGATAAATTTCCATCTAACATGACGGTCTATGGGATGGATTTTCCCTGTATCACTGTGAATTTAGTTAATAAACTCTACACAAATGGCTGTATTGTTGGTTTGTGGTGGCAGTTTTCCCACTTACCACTATCATCGCTTTCCTCAGATTTTATTCTTGTAAATGCTGATGGATTCTCTGGAAAAAAGCAAAAGTATTCTCTGTTTTAGGCCTCTATGTTCAGCACATTTTCTCTAAGAAGAATACTGTTATTACTAGCCATAAGCAGGACTGCAAATTTGCTAAATCTGCAGGTAATTTTTGATGACAACCCCCAAAAATCATAAATCATATTCAATAAACATTCATTCCCAAATTGTAAATGTACAAATGAATAGATGAATACAGAAGAGCATACACTACTGTACAGAGAATTTAAAAGAAGAAAAATATAATTTATAAAATACTGTTCAACTAATTGGTTTGTGAGTGTAAATAAGTTTTCAACCCTGATTATTTCCAGGAATATATGGTCTATGAAAATGATTTTAGTAAATAAGTTTCTGCAATCTTTGTTCTTATCAATAACACAAAGGTTATTATGACAAACTTATATTACATGTTACAGATGTGTTTATCATTTCATGTCACTTTTTGTTAGAAGATGGTTGTAATTGCTATATCTTGAATACATACATTCATGATTTCCTACACTTTTTATGTTTTTTTTATATTAAGTATTTTTTTATTTTGAATTCTTCCAAAGCAAACTGCAAAACTCACCAAAACATTCCCATCAAATTATACAAAGACTGAATTGCGAATGTAACATCCATGAATGGCAAGGAACAAGTATAATCTGAAACTTTCTCCCTACTTATCAATGCATTAAACTTATCAACATTTTACCTTTGTTTAGAAAAGTGGAACTTGATTAAAAAAAACCTTGCTAATGAATTTGTTAGATTTTTGTTTAATGTGAGATAAAAAATTGAAACTTATGTTCTCTGTTTTATTCATTTCATTCATGAGATATGCTTGTGATCATTGAAAGCTAAGATTAGTTATGATTTTGAAATTGCAAATAAAACATGAGCTTACTATTTTATTTAATAATACCTGTTTTTTTATTCACAGGATTGATGCTGTTGAAAATCACATGACCTCATCTGATGATCACTTCTCTATAAAGATATACATACAAACTCAAATTAGTTGAGAAACCCGTATTCTTTTAATACCAAACTCACACTAGAGAGAAACCTTGCACCTATTGGGTGGATGGATCATCACTTGAAAAGACCTATGGAGACACACGGGAAAGGAAACATTGTTGTGAAGTATCTAGAATTGATTTTTTGTGAAATATTGGTAAATTCATGTGTACATGCACATTTGCAATGAACATTATTCTTGCAAGGTTTATTGGTCAACATCTTCACTGAATTCATATTTGAATGTACAGATGGATATGCACATTTTAGGGAAAACCATTTCGGGATTTTACAAGTTCTCAGTTAAAAAGACGTGCGAACATATGCTGGTGAGAAAGCCTAGGATTGTGAGATGTTTAGATCTGAATTTTTACTGAATTCTCATTTGATAATACATATGCAAGTACCCACTAGAGAGAAACTCTATTTTAGTGGAGTGTGTATCAGCATTTTCAAGGACTTCACATAAAAACCCACATGTGAGTGCATACTGGAGAGAAACCATATTCCTGCAATGTGTGTGGATCAACATTATCAAAGAATTCAGATTTTAATGTACAAATGCTAGCATACACTAATGAGAAACCTTATACATGTGAAGTGCATGGGACAGCATTTTTGTAGAGTTTCAATTTGAAAAAAACATATTTGAATGCTCACTGGAGAGAAACACTACTTTTTTTAAGTGTATTAATTAGTATTTTTAGATAGTCCCCAGTTAACAAAACACATGCAAACTCACGTTGGAGAAAAGCCATATTCCTGTGATCTGTGTGGATCAGCATTTTCACTATGTTCCACTTTAACTCAACACATGATAACACACACTGGAGAGAAACCTTACTCTTGTGAAGTGTGTGGATCAGAATTTCCTCTGAGTTCCAGTTTGAAGATACATATGTGGATACACACTGGAGAGAGGCCATTTTCTTGCAAAATGTGTGGATCAACATTTTCACGGAGTTCTCATTTGAAAATGCATATGCGAACACACACGAGAGAGAAACCCTACTCTTGCGAAGTGTGTGGATCTGCATTTTCACAGAGTTCGAGTTTAAAAAGCCACATGCGCACACACACTGGAGAGAAGCCCTATACTTGTAAAGTGTGTGGATCAGCATTTTCACAGAGTTCACATTTGAAAAGACACATGGAAACACACTCAGGAGATAAAACCTACACTTGTAAAGTGTGTGGTTCAGCATTCCCACTGAGTTCGAGTTTGAAAATACATATGCAAACCCATCCTGGAGAGAAGCCATTTTCCTGCAAAGTGTGTGGATCAGCATTTTCAAAGTGTTCTAATTTGAAAGTACACATGCGAACACATACCGGAGAGAAACCCTACTCTTGTCAAGTTTGTGGATCAGCATTTTCCGAGAGTTCAAAATTGGAGGTTCACATACGATCACATACTGGAGAGAAACCATATTCTTGTGATGTATGTGGATCAGCATTTTCACATGGTTCAAGTTTAAAAAGCCACATGCGAACACACACTGGAGAGAAGCCATTTTCTTGCAAAGTGTGTGGATCAGCATTTTCACGGAGTTCTCATTTAAAAAGACATGAGCGAACACACACTGGGGAGAAACCGTACTCGTGTGAAGTGTGTGGAGCAGCATTTTCAGAGAATTCAAATTTAACAAAACACATGCGAACACACACTGGACTGAAAGCTTATTCTCATGAAGCGTGTGGAACAGTATTTTCTCAAAATTCACTGTAAAAAATATGCATATACACGCTGATACTCATGCAAAGTGTATAGATCAGAATTTCCACTGACTTACAGTTAGAAAAACACACATGGGAACACACTGGTGAGTAGCCTTATACTTGGTAAGTGAGTTAATAAACATTTTCGCATAATCATGTTATATCTATGGAAAGACATCAGAGAGGGAAATCTTTCACTCGGGAATATGCATTTCCAGAGAGTTATGAAATACATATGTGATCACACCCTGGAGATCAATCATTTGTTTGTGAAGTCTGTAGCTTAACATCATCATAGAGTCCCATGTTAAACAGACGTATGACAGCACACACTGGAAAAAAACTTATTTGTATCACATGATTGGATCAACATTTTTGCTGATCAAAAATGTATACATACTGAAAATTGAGTTTATAGCCGTGAATCAGCATTTCCAGGGTTCCAAATTGATGAAACTCATGGAGGCTCACACTGGAGAAAGCACCTGCTTTTGGCATGTGTGAATCAGCATTTTCATATCATTCCAATTTCAAAAAAACATATGCAAACATACCATGTATGAACGATTGTCTTATAAACCATAAATCTGTATTTTTCTATGGATTCACATAGAAAAGTACACATACAAACATATTAAAATGAATCTTTTATCTTCGAAAATGCGTTGATGGCATTTTCAGAAGACTTAAATTTGAGACCCCAACACACTGTATAGAAAACATTTTCAATAAAGTGTGTAGTTCTGAATATTGTAAATGTTCATGTTTAAAAGATAACCTGCCAATACCTGCTGGAAGCAAGTAACCATATTTCTTGGATTTATGTTCCTTATTTTTATGCAAATCAAAAAAAAGAATACGTGAAGAATGGATAGTAGTATTTTGTCTGTTAATTTAGAATTGTAATTATTTTGCCTTTTTCATTTCATGAGGCTTTTAGTTGGTCAATAATTGAGATGCTGGATTTAGAAATAAAAAGGTATGGGTTGCAAGTTCAAATTTCAGTCAAAGCTATTTCTTTTTTTCCAAATCTTGGCAGTTTAGTCTTATGATGAAAAAAGGGGTTTGATAAGAAGCAACTAAAGCAGATGAAAAAAGTTGAAGTATTTGTAATGCTTAAATTGGCAAAAATTTGTTTCTGGTTCATAAACTAAATATCAAACCGATTATGCTGACTTATGTGATGGCTGCTACTGATGTGTATTATGAAATGAACAAAGGTAGAAAACTTGAACATTTAAAACTTTATTTTCATTAAATCTATTTGGTAAAAATATCGTTGGGGTTTTTGGTCTGTTTTAGGGTTGCAAGGAATAACAAACATTTTTTGTCCATAATTATAAAACTGCAAAGAATATACATTGGAAACTATCAATGAAAATTTATTGAACTATTTTACTTCTCCAAAACTCAAGTTTTATAATAATGAAGGGAAAATTTTGTTACTATCCTGACTCTGAAACTGACCCTAGCTTAAAATTGTATCCTTTATAATTGAATTTAATAAAATGCATTTTTAAATGTTCAAGTTTTCTGCTTTCATTCATCCCGTAATATGTTTGTAGCAGTAGTAGCAGCCACATAAGTCAGCATTATTTATCATCGTGATTCGATATTTATTTTACAAACCAGACGTAAACCTTTACAATAAAAACTTTCCTACATGAAAATAAAATTCATCGTACAACCTTAGCAAAGTCCATCTAGGTTTTAATATTGTTTGTTTTTTTTTAAGTGAAGATCTTTCAAATTTTTCCATAGTGTAACATTAAAAAAATTGATTTAATTAAAGCCACAAAAACAGATCAAAAGGACTTGGTTTATATTAAGATCCCGACGAGTTTAGATAATAAATGTAAAGTAATGAAGTTGAATGATGAAAAAAATATTTATTTTTGACAGATACTTTAGTTTATTGGAATCTACTAATTTAGCCAGTATGGAGGCCCAGAAGCATCAGTCTAGATATTCCCACAATTTAATTTACTAAATGAATCATTCAAAGACTGGCTGCATGATGGATAAGACATCCATTCCCTCTGTTGTACACAATTCTTGTTTGTGTTTTTATGAAATCCTTCAATCAGGATTTTTAAACTTCAAATAATAATTCATACAAAATATGTTTTTCATTCCTGACATAATGTTTTTGCAGACCTCATAGTTGATATAGCATGTAGAAATGCATACTACAGAGAAATCACATTCTGGTGACATTCCTTTCAATGTATCATATATACACAAAGTAAATCATATTGTTTTGAAGTGTGTTTTAATGAGTTAGATCTGATGGGACATATATATACTGGAAAGACACCATGTTTCTGATGAGATTTTTTTCATTTTTCAGAAAAGCTTTATTTAATGTAATATACAAACAGGTACTAGAGATACTATGCTCTCATCAGTATTATACATCATAACACACTTTAGTCAGAAATGGCAGTGCAGTAAACTACAGCAAAGCCAGTCACATAGTTTAAAAAGTAGCCAGTTTCTGGCAATTATAGTAATGCCATTTTTCTGGAAGCCAAATGAATGGTCCTATACTATATCAAAAAGTTATTTCAAGATACAAACTTGAAAAACAATGTTTATCATTGAAACATGCACAGAGGAATGAAACCATGTATATATTCTTTCCTTCTAATAAAAGTCAGTTTTAGAGAAACACTCGTGAATACTGTGTTATGATATCTATAGCTTTATAAATTTGGATACGTATTGTTATAAAGAAGTCAAGATTTGTGTACAATGGATGAATACTCAGGTGTTATTTTTGGGTAAACTAAAAGTTACGTTATGTGTTAAGCTGATCTTATTATTTATCCCTATTAAACCCAAATTTGTTTATCAAAACAAATGTCTATTATTGAAATTTACTGTTTGAAAGTTTTGTGTGGGTTAAAGTTAGTGCTAATTGTATTAAAAATTCAGAAGGGTATCAACAGTTTCCCTTTTACACCTTACCATGGAGATGTCAAACTGGGTGGATGCTATCAGACTCAAATTGGTTGATTTTTGCTCCATCTGACGATAGTAAAGTTTGCACAGCAGAATAAGAATAAAATTTTCAACATTTTGGGACAGCATACTTTGGTCAGATGAAGCAAATAGCTTATTTGTGTATGATAGCATTAAATGACATTGGTATTGTCATGACAAAGCAAATAGAGAAAAGTGTTTGGTATCAATAGTTAAGCATGGAAGTAGAAACATTGTAGTTTGAGGTTGTATGAAGTCTAATGGCATTGGGAAACTGCATTACATGCACAGAATCATGAATGCTAAAGGTTGCATCAATATATTGAAAGAAAATATGTTGCCTTCTCTCAAATGCTCAAGAAGAAGAGATGTGTTTCAGCATTACACGTATCTAAAACACTGCTTCAAGACAAAAGAGTTTTTGACGAAGCAATGGGTAAAAGTGTTTGCTCAATGTAGCACATGGCCGGATTCAAATCAACATTTAGGGGATGCACTGAAACAGAAAGTAGAAGAACAAAGACTCTCCAAAAAGACAGATTTGAAAGAATTCATACTGTCGCAGATCTAGTGAAGTCATTGTTATAAAGATTACAAGCAGTAATGAGTAAAAAAGACTGTTATACCAGATATTGATATTGAATAGACACTTTTTGTAGGGGTAAACCCATTTTTGGATGGCAAAATTATTATTTGTGTCCACAGAGTTTGAATCATAGGTCATAAATACTCTGATAATATCTGTTTTGATTATGTAATGTTTCACTGGAGATAAAATCCTACCATGATTGGTTTAGAAGAAAATAAACTTGATTTTGGTATATCCCTTTGAGGGCAACATTATGTATACAACTGAAGAGTAAACATTATGACGAGTTTTGAAAGATTGGCCGGAACACTTACCACAACCTATGCTTTTGTTATTCTATAGTTTAACTAAGTTAAATTGAAACCTAAAAATGTTTATCATTTATTTCATGGCTACTGAAAGAAGCCATTTAATATTTTGTTTTCAATTACAAAATAATTAGGCTTTTGAATGAATTAACCTAAGATTTTCTCATTTTTTTTTCAAAATCAAATGGTGCATGGAAACATCTAAATTAAGTCACTTTTTAGTCAATTGGCCCCTAAAATGTTACATATACATTTTCTCGGTTGTTTCATTTCGGATTGATATGAAACTTGGTCCAGCCTTTTGGTAAACAATCTTCATCTTGCTGTCCTACTTCCTACTTCCGCTACAATTACCTATACAATAATGCTAGGTATTAATTTTCACAGTTGTATCATGTTTGACTGATATGAAACTTGGTCCAGACCTTTGGATGAACTAGCATAATCCAAAATAAAGAGTAAGTCTGCGATGAGAATTGAACTCACACCCTCTAGCCAGAAGGTGTCAGTGTACACCTGGCTGCTTTTAACCATTTTGTTTTGGGGTTTGATGATTATACGGAAGCTGATTTACACCTATAAATTTAACTGATACTTGACACTTGTTGATATTTACATGTGGTACCTAGTAGTCTTTAAAAGCTGCCAGACATATACTGGACTCCCTCTGGCTTGAGGGTCTGAGTATAATTTTAACTGTGGGTTCACTCTTTATTTCCAGTTATTCTGTTTAATCAAATGTGATAAAAAGAAACTGAAAATTAGGATGAAGGTAAAAACTAATCAAAGTTAATATTAATGACAAAATATTTCATCCAATAATAAGAATGAATTACAATTGAAAATAGATAAAATATTGTTGTAAGAAGGAGGTTAATGTGAAAATAGAAAAGGTAAATATGAATCAAGGAATGTTGGGTCATTTTTAAAGCTTGATCCCGTCATTTTCATTATTTGTGATCCAGGAGTGGCAGTTTTTGATTCCATGTGCCACAAGACTGATTGACAGGGCCTATGAGAGAGAATTGCAGTCAGTTCATCGCATCAATATCATAACTTCCTATTTCCCGAATGACCAATTAATAGAAGAAAAATTGAAATATTACTGAATGGGTCAGGTTGTATCCTAACATAAAGTTATAATTAATATACACTATATCGAGTGGGGGCAGGATTTTGCAATTGGTTCTGAATTGAAATGGAAATTCTAAGATAGGGCGGGTCCAAAAGAAAAAATTAGTATTTATTCACAGATTGCTCATTGACCTTTTTTAATCATAAAATTTCTTCATCTAGATATTTAAGGACAATATCCTAATTGTGCTTTGTCCAAACAGAGGGGTAAGGGTGCAGACTCTCCAGACTACAAACTGGGATCCTCACTTGTAATGATACAATGTTATAACTACCATCCACACCTCCCCACTAAAAACTTATTTGGGGAGGGATTAAAAAAAGCAAGAAAACTTATTTGTCGATATGATTAAGAATAAATGTTTAAATTTCCAGCCCTTTACCTCTATTGGTGTGGCCTATGCATGCAATATATACACACATACATATATATCCACCTGAACCAATTTGAAAACTGGAGAAACCCATTTTATTGTTTGGGTGTCAAGTTGATCTACAGTTTCTAACACACACTACACCTGTCATAAATTGAGTCATCACAGTATGTCTGGTTGCGCTGACACAATAATATAAGAACCCAAAAAAGCGTCCCTGAAATTTTTTTTTGCAAAATAATGTTCTTTCCAAAAATCTGAACAACGATATTCTTTGAAAAAAACATTTTAAAATATTTCTGCAACCCAGATCAGCCCTGGTTTTCAAAGCTTAATCGAATAAAAGATAAATAATAAAAAAATTATTCACAACTTTTTCTTCATTCTTGGGTTGCATGTGTGTATGCCTTTGTTACTACTTCTACTATATCATTTGAAAAAGTGATACTCATACCCCAAATTGTCCTGTTTTTTGTTAAAGAAAAGCATGTTTTCTAAAAACTAAAAGGGTATTTTTAGAAGATGTTTAGTGGAGTACTCATGCAAATTTGCAAGGTTCTAGGCCAAATGATATATCCAACTGTGTTGACACATCAAAAACGACCATGTGAAAAAGGAAGAGTATTTTCCAACTTTGTTGTTGTCGTGCAGGCTAATGTAGCCTTTCCTAAAACCTTGAAAAATTAATTTTTCTCAAAATGGAGAATTCATATGTTAATTTTGGGCGTTGGTAGTTTGCATATCAAAGCAGACCATTGAATATGAATAGCAGCCATGTTTTATTGTGTTAGGGTTACAGGTGGGGGTACAGGTTTGGCTAAGGTCAGATTCCTTCAAGAAATACAATCTAATTGGCAAAAACCCTGAGAAAAAGAGAAATTCACATCCATGGTTTAGTTCAGTGAATTGAAATAAAGGGACAAGTTTAGCATTATAGTTATATTGTAAATAAACCCCCACCTCTGAAACTTTTAAAAACAGGGATTTATAGACAGGTCAAATTGTTGCCTAGAATTGTTTCAATTTGTTAGAAATGACCTCTGATGACCTTGAATGGCCTCCTAGGTCAATCTTACATAGCCCATGTCCTCTGCTGTGAAAATGTGTACCCCTTTGTCAAATTACAGCTTTGTATATTCAAAATTAACTCCCTGTTACGTCAGGTAGAAATTCAGAGTTCAGTCGACCATAATAATTACATAGTAAAAAGAACCCGACTGTAAATTTTTTAGAAAATCATTTATCCTATATCTTCCACTGTGAGAAGATGTACTTCTAAGCACAATTTCATCTTTCTTGTAAAATTTTGACCATCTAAGGAAGAAGAACAGACAGGTAGACAGACAGACGGATTTTGAGTTTTATATATTGAGAGATAATGTACTTCATTGTAAAGAGGTATAGTGGATATAAGTAAAGTTTTAATTCTTCAAAGTAACATCTTTTTAATATGTACTTCAATGCATATTTGAACCAATACTGAGTGCACTCAGAGAACACATACTCTGTCACTAAAAAGTAAATGAAAATCAGTTCATATATAGCTGTGATGCAGGGGAAGTAAATGTGTGAGTTATGATTTTGCATATTTTGGTCTGTTGTCTTGCTTATCTGTCTTTCACAGCAAGTTGCACTTCCTTCTAGTTAATTGATATTAGATGAACAAATTGAAGAAAAAGACTAGAGACTAATTCTCTAATCTTTTACCAATGGAGAAATGATTCAATAAAACCTTCATTTGAAAATTTTCGCTCTCAAAAACTCGTTCATTTCTTCACTTCAATTTAATGAACAAAAAATATGAATAGGATGAGAGGATGTTTATTTTGCGAAATCGTCATGATCATTTAGGATCTTTCTCCGATTTTGATAATTATCTCCCTTGACAGCCACTCTTCAGTAAATATCTTGCGTTGATCTCAAAGGACAATTTTAAAAATCTAATTGAATCAGAAATATTTAGTTTAATTAAGATGTTACTGTCTCAACTCTTTGTCTGCAGTTTCATTTCCCAAACGAAGACAAATCAGACGAAAGAAAACAGGAATTAGTAAGTATAACGTCTTTCCTTTTTCTTTGTTTACTAATAAAAACACGTTTTGCAGAAAAAACATTGTTTTTTTTTCAATTAACGGAAAGATTTAGAAGATTTTTGAAATTTAAATTTGTGAAAGTGTCAATTCTAAAAATGAAATCAAGTGAATCTTTCTTGAAACCGATTCATTTTATTATCTAACAAAATAAGTTTTCAACTTGTTCATGTTGATGTCAAGTTTTGTTTCTTAATCGCTATGAATTTCATTTACAAATTTTTATTTACTCGTTTTTTTCTTTCAACTTTTCAAGTAAGTTACGAAAAAATCATGGAAGTATCCCAGTATATTTTAGAATTATGAACTATATGTCAATATTAAACAAAACGATTGAAAATAGCTTAACTGATGTGAAGTCAATCGAATTAATTGGCTCTAAAATGGATGATACACTTACGATAAATGTTTAATGAAAAACTAGACCCTCCCTGGTTTCCGTCTTTCTGGTACCCGATGTTCAATTTACAATGTAAATATCTGCTGAACTGTACTCTTTATGTACGCCTACGAAAATACGGCAGCCTATTTTATCAGGATATTTACATGGTAAATCAAAAAAAATTTCCCTGCTTTTATTAGGACATCAACCCCTGTTAATTGATTTTTGAGAATCGATCTCTACACTCTCATCCCTGATAGTTGACCAAAGGGACTCAATTTTTGTCAAAATAACTACTACTATAAACAATGCAAAGGTGAGAACTTGGTTTATATAGGTTTAATTGTATCTGCAAATTTCAGCAATCTTAAAATTTCATATCTCTTTAATATTTCTTTAAAAACAAAAAAAGATTCTTGTTCCTATCAATACTGTATGTTTTTACTTCCCATGTGCCTATCCCACCCTACTGTAATTCTCTCTAATGACATAATTTTGTTTAGATCCTACTAAATTGTGTTGGTCATAGTTTTGCATCCACTTCCCCCGATATTATTCCAACTGTCCCCCTGAATTATTACAGATTTTTCTTCCCTTTCTTCTTATCCTGACTCCTGATAAATAAGCACCTAAGAGAACGTATGAAAAATACGCAAGTATTCGATTGGTTTTGATAGAAAGACAAGACAAGAAAACTATCTTCTGATTGAAGTCACTTCTCTTGCACTCTCTTTGGTTATTTGAAAAAAATTCTCTAATGCAATTCACAGAAGCTTTCTATTCCTTTAATCTATTCATTGAAGAGTTCCTCAGCTGTCATAAGTAGTCCATGAAATAAAGAATTTAGAAACTGGATGTTAAAAGATTCGTTACACAAACCATTTCAATGCTGAATCACTTGTGAAGGAAGATATAGCGAGCATAGAAGGAAAGATATGATTAAATGTACATTCATTTAGTAATTAATCACAGTGTGATCAGATGGTACTTTTATATTTACCAAGGAAATAATAGTTGTGATATTATACCCTCAATTATCCCCTCTACGGAAGTTGATGTATAATCGGCTTATCCATTAAACTTAGTAATTGCATTTCTCAGCATTTATTTTCTTTGCAAATCTTATATATTCACTGTTTTAACTGAAATATTTTGTCTTGTAAAATAATTTTCAAGCTTTTTCCTACTGATGAACACTTTAAATTATCTACATTTTATCTGAGTTCATAGAAATAAAACTTGAATAAATACCTTTCTAATCAATCTGTTGGACTTTTATTAAATAGTGGATTTAAAAATGAAAATTTTTATTTCCCACTGCATTCATTTTGTTTTTCAATATCTTGAAATATTTTGACTCAATTACCATTGCTTTGTTGGTTAAATGTTAGAGTGTCTACCATTTTATTCACACTTTTTTATCAATAAATAAGTCTCTTTTTTGCTAATCAACAAAAATACCAGGTGTTCAAATGCTCATATTTGATTTAGTTATTCTTGTTTGAAGAATGGTTGTTCATCAATTTCATTATTTAACCTGATCTATGATTGATCCCATTCAAAACTGAAGTGAGTCATGATTTTTTGATTATAAATAATGCATGTTAACTATTTTCTTCAAAAATATGTATTCTTTTTTCAGATACTTATGGTGGTGGAAAATGAATAAATCCATTCGATGACCATGTGTACATATCGCAATTGTGCTAGAATTTTCCTTTGAAGACGAGTATGCAAATTCAAATCAATTGAAAAACTATAATTTTGTAACGCCAAACACACACTAGAGAGAAACCTTGTACCGATGAAGTGGATGGATCATCATTGGGAAGGATTTCAAAAAACACAAACTTGGGAGAAAACATTCTTGTGAAATATCTGGATCAAATTTTTTGCAAAATATTGTTGAAATAGTGCACACACACTCAAGATAAACATTATTATTTCAAGGTTAATTCACTAAATTCACATTTGAATTTACATAATCAGGCTCACACTTTAGAAGATTTGTGAAGAGTGTGTGTACATTATATTTAAAGAGTTCACAGTTTAGAAAAATATACAAACACCTACCAAACCCCCCCCTACACTTCAGAGGCATGCGAATCAGCATTTTTACAGATTTCTTATTTGAAGATACATATGCACACCCACCAAAGAGAACCCCAACTCTTGTCAAGTGTGTGAATCAGCATTTTGGTGAGTTCAACTATGAAAAAATATGTGCAAATACTTGTGACGTGTGTGGATCAGCATTTTCTTAGGGTTCAAATCTGAAAGTACACAGGTGAACACACTAGAGAGAAGCCATATTCTTGCAAAGTATGTGAATCAGCATTCTCCCTGAGTTATGATCTGATAACATATATGCAAACACTCATAGAATAGAAACCTTACTTTTGGGAATAGTGTGAACTAGCATCTTCACATAGTTCAAGTTTAACATGTCTCATGCAAATAATCTTTGGAGAAAAAGCCTATTCTTGTGACTTGTGGTTCAGTGTTTTCACTGAATTCATATATGAATGTACACATGCAGACATACACTTAATAGAATGGTTATTTCTGAAAAGTGTGTACAACATATTTTAAAAGTGCAAGGTTAAGGAAAATGCAAGGACGTGCTGTAGACAAAACTTACACTTGTAAGATATGTGGATCAACATTTTCTAGGAATCCTTATTTGAAAATACACATGCGAACACACACTGGAGAGAAACCCTACTCTTGTCGAGTGTGTGGGTCAGCATTTTCAATGAGTTCAACTTTAAAAAGACACATGCTAATACACACTGGAGAAAAACCATATTCTTGTGATATGTGTGCAACAGAATTTTCACAGAATTTTGAATTGAAAATACACATGCAAATACACACTGGGGAGAAACTATATTCTTGCGAAGTGTGTGGTTCAGCATTTTCACGGAAGTTTGATTCAAAAATACATATGCGAACTCATACCGGTGACAAACCTTACTCTTGTGAAATGTGTGGATCAGCATTTTCAATGAGTTCAACTTTAAAGAGTCACATGATGACACACACTGGAGAGAAACCATATTCTTGCAAAGTGTGTGGATCAGCATTTTCACGGAATTATTATTTAAAAATACATATGCGAACACACACCGGGGAGAAACCCTACTCTTGTCAGATGTGTGCATCAGCATTTTCTGTTAGTTCACATTTGAAGAAACACTTGCAAACACACACTGGAGAGAAACCCTATACTTGTGCAGTATGTGGGTCAGCATTTTCAAGAAGTTCAAATTTGAAAATCCACATGCGAACACACACTGGAGAAAAACCCTACTTTTGTGAAGCCTGTGGTTCAGCCTTTTCACAGAGTTCTAATTTAACAATACACATGCAAAAGCATGCTGTAGTGAAGCCTACATCTGTGTGAAACATCATTTTGAAGATATTCATATTTGAAAGGATACATGCATATACACTTTGGCAAGAAACTTGTGTGAAGTGTTACTGTTTGAAAGTACATATGCTAACACACCCTGGGAACACTTTATACTTGTAATGTTCATTTGTAATGGTGAAATTTTCCTTTGAGACATGAACAAAACACAATTTATGATATATTATGAAGTTCATCAGGGTTTTTTTTATAGTATTCTCCTGGTGGATGCTTAAAACTTCAAGTGTAGCATTGAAAGAATTAATTTAATAAAAAAAGATAAGAGACCATCTACCTCAAATGTTTACAGTTCCAGGACAATGAATGTAGAGTTACAATGTTGAATCAATAAAGAAAATATGCAGGGTTAATTCTAATAGATTTTTGTGGTTTATTTGAATCTATAAATTCGGCAGGTATGGAGGCACAGAAGTATCAGTCGAGATAATTCCCAAACTTTATTAACTAAGTGAATCATTTAAAACCTGGCAGCGTGATGGATAAGGCCTCCATTTTGTTTGTTTTATAGTTCCGCATCTTTTATCTAGCAAAATTGAGATCAAAGGTGACCCATGTTTCTGGATTGCAGGACTAATGCACTTAATATATAATATACACATGAAATATTAGATAATGGAAAGTGAAGAACAAAATTGTGTTCAACAGATGCAAATGAATATACTCCTAAAACAAGGGTTGATTGATTTTTATTGATCCAATTAAAACTCTTGAAATATATAATATATATTGAATTATAGATTGCATTATATTATGTAGGAACTTATTAGAAATGATCTATCATTACACAGTGAATGTATTACTCAATTTAGATAACGTAAATAGAATAAACAATTTAGGAAAATGGGGCTGTTTCTTTAATTGTTCATTTTATTTATGTTGTCTGAATTGTGTAATATAATATCTGTGTAATGATGGGGGATCATTTCAAAGGAGTTTCTATATAATATAAGACCAGTTATAATTCATTCTATTCAATCAAATATATCCATTTCTCAAATACATGATACATATTGTAAAATAGAAGAATGGAACTGTTTATAACATTGAAAAATCATTCCACTACAAAAACTAATCAATATCAGTCCATTAATTTCTGACTGAATACAATTCAACCATGCCATAAGAATTGAAACAAAGAGGAATCAGGTAATGAACAACTGCAAAGCCAGCCACATGGTTTTTAAAGTAGCTGGTTTCTGGTAATTACGGTTTTATGGTAATGTCAGTCTTTTGCATCTTGATAAATGGTCCTATATTAGATTAAAAAGACATTTCAAGATACAAACTTGAAAAACACCTTTTATTGTGGAGATATATAATGAATTGGAATCATATATAGATTCTTCTTCTTTTTTTAGAAGTCAGATTTTTTAGAGAAATGCTTGTTAATAATCTGTTATGATGTCTATCGATTTGTATATTTGGACATTTATTATTGCAGAAAAGTAAGATTTTGTGTACTATAAAAGAACACCAAGTGTAGCAAAATTTAAATACTCAATTTTGGTGTTACTTCGGTTAAACTTTCCAATAGTTACATTATATGGACTTTGTTAAGTTTAATATTCAGGCCTGTTAAACATATAAAGAATCATATTTGAACATCACTCAAATAATAGGTGAAAGTTATTCTTAATTATATTAAACTAATTAGAAGTGTATGTACTATAGAAAATTAGGTACACTGTAGACCTGTTATAACACTGTTTGATATAATGTTGAATCACTGATGAGATGCTTTGAGCACGGCCCCAAATTCTCAGAACAGTAAATTTGGCTCTTGAAATGATAGATGAATCAAAAAATTGGAAGACCTCTATTGAATCAGGGTACACTAACTATTAAAAGACAATGAATCAGACAAAAATATTTCAGAAATCAATAAATTAAACTCACCCACCTTTTCCCTTCAATATGTTGCTGAAAAGATTTCTAACCTTTTGTCACATTCCTACTCTACACACTTGCTACATATGTATCTATGTCTTGTCCGAATGTAAACCTGGTGAGGATTTTTTTTCTGTTTTTCTGCTGAACTAGCTTCACCCTACCCTAAAGCCCACCGTTTTTCTCTCCATTTCAGTTTTAATTATGAGGGTTGGTCCTGAAAAAGTTTGGAACGTATCAGGACTTAGATTAAAGATTGTAAAAATGAAAAATTCCTTACAACACAGACACATAACAATGTACAAAATTAGGGACTCCAACTCCCGCGAGTCTCCAGTATACATGTAAAAAAATACTGTTTGGTTTTCAATTTTCAACTAAAAACAGGTTCACTGTTATTGTTAAGCAGGATGTATTAATGTCTGTAATCTATTGATGAAAAGAGAATTTATTTTACTCAACATATATTTATTTTGCAATATGATCTTATTCCTTTAGAACAGACTTGAATTGTAAATGTCAAACAAGACTTATCAATGCACCATATTTTCTTGAGGTTGTGTGATCTTGAATATAATATGATCCCCACTTTTTATAGCTCAAAACCCCCAAATATGCATACGGTATTTCATAGTTGCAGGCAATGAAGTTTATACAATCATCATCAGATGAGGTACTGCATCTGATACCTTAATTTTCACAGGTTGGTAGTTGCATTTATTCCTGTTGCTGGTGGGAAGAGCAATGAACACTTTCAGTTTGAATTGATGTATAAATTGTGCAATAGTGTGTTTGTATCCAATATGTTTGCACATTTCAAAGAATTTTGTTAAATTTTAGCTTGAAATTTAAGTTAAAGTTGAAATTAATCCAAGTTAATTCAAAGTTGATGTTTAGTTTTGATTTGTCTAATTTTTTATAATAAAGATCCAAATTATGTACATTTGTCAGTTTATTACCATAATGCAGCAAAAATGTTATTAATCTTAATTTCTTGCATTTGGTCATACTTATATGTTGATACATCAATAAGTCCATAGTCTATTGATGAAAAAAGTATTTATTTCATACCACAGATATTTCATTTGCAACATAATCTCCTCCCTTCACAATGCACTTAAATCAGTGGTGGATGTAGATCACTTAGATAGAACATTTTACTGTTAGAATATGAGAACAGAATTCTGCTGAGAATCTTTCATCAGGCAACAGACTTATTGATCCACTCTCATATATTTATGTATGCAAACTCACTTTTCAACTAGAATCTATTAATGAGATATTGATTTTTGAATAGGAAGATCAAGAATGATATGAACAACTGAAATGTTAAATATGTAATTAAAATAGATATCCATACCTCGCATAAATGAATCACCATAGCCTGCATGTGTGACAGAACTAATTATCTAAAAAGTCGGATTTTTTATCAGAAAATCATCTTAAAAAAAAAAAGATTTGGCCATTGTTGGTACTGGAATGTCTACAAAAACATCAAAAACCACTTCTTAAAAAAACTGAAAAAACGTTTTTAGATTGTGCGTAATGGTGTACAAATGCAAGTTCTCAAGGTTGGAGCCCCCAAAATGTGACTAGGCATGCCCAAACACACACACACACACATAGGCACATTGACACAGCCACTCTGAAAGAGAAGAATCTATTGCCCACTTGGCTGGTTGGTCGTGCTATTTGTGAAGCTACAGTGATTCCATATAAACAACACAAATGCTAAATATATAATCAAAATACAACCGGTTTGAAGCAATAAGCTTTTCCCAACCATTCACTGATGATAATGTCAAGTCTCTAAAACTGTTCAGGCCTCTTCTCTTCTCTACTCTTCTTTCCTTTACACAGTGGAATATAATAATGTTTCCATGTATTTCATTTACATTCTTCTTTCGTGCATTTTTCTCATCTAAATATTTGTATGTCTTTTTACTCCATTTGATATCTGCGTCCACATTTGTACTTGGCGTGCATGTTTTCTATATATCTCTCTGACTCCATCAACTTCTCCGGTGATGTCAACACTAACACCAAATCACATGGAAGCAAAACTCTTTGTCTTTGACCACATCATCTCGCCACAAGGACAATAAACCCCTATACTTTTATTAAAACTTGTTCTTTTTTTCTGCACTTGATAATAGAAATATTTTTTCTCTATTTGGACCCTCTCTCCTCCCCTGCTCAAAAGCCCCCCCCCCCCCTGCTCAAATTCATTGATCCACCTCTGACCGAATATTCATTTGAAAATTTTTTCTCTCAAAAACTTGTTCATTTCTTGACTTATATTCATTGAACAAAATGATCTATGTCCAACGACGGATCTTGAAAGACTGCTGCTGCTGATGATGATGATAATGATGATGATGATGAATAAGAAGAATTATGATTATAATTATAGTTATAATTTAGCCGAATACTAATGAAAACGAAATAATCAGAGCCTTCTTTTTAGTCTTCATCAATTACCTCCCTTGGGTCCCGCTCTCCAGAAAACATTTTGCATCGATCGCCAACCAACAGCTGTTTTTAGATTTAATTCATCCAAGGAACTTTGGTTTGTTTATTTGAAATTTTATTGTTTCTCCGTTTTCTCTCAATTCATATCATGCGAAGGTAGACAAATCAGACGAAAGAAAATAGGAAGAAGTAAGTATAACGTTCACTTCAATTTCTTTGTTTACTAATAATACGCGGGTTCGGGAAGACTTTTTTTCCGCTTACGAAAGATCGGTGCTACTAACTGCTTCCCGGAACAGCTCGAAGGTTATGCAAGCCTATCCGGACCCTAAGTTATTCTCAATCCCATCGCCCGGGCGCTGAAAGAGGCTAAGTTCAAATGTTTCTTTTGGTGCACAGATATTTGAATTTAGTCCTTTGTTGAAATGAAAACTTATTTTCGTAGTCGACGAGTGTTTAAATTTACCATGTGTGATCGAATGCAAAAAATTAACATCTTCCATTGCCTGGACTTTGGAATCAAGAAGTTCCCAGTACCCGGACAGTCTCATTTTTACAGACATGAAAAAAAAAAAATTGTTCGAAATTATCGTCTTCTAGAGCCCGGACGAATGAATATTTTCAACTTCAATATTCAATCATTAAAACATATTCAAAAACGAACAGGCGTTGAAATTTGGTCTCTCTTTGAGTGCACAGACTTTAGCATCTTTTGGGGGCGTTGGAATTTAATTGGAGTAGCCAGACGTCCGTTTTTATGCCGGACAGTCTGGTTCTTGAAGCTTCTGTCCTCTGTGGGACCTTCAAGTCAGACGTTAATTTGTCCTCTTATTCAGAGTTTGACTAAGATATTTATATAAAATATCTCACAGATATATTTGAAACTGCGAGAACTGAAAGCTATAACAACCATTAATATGTTTTTATCATATGATCCTGGTTATGCTTAGTAATGCTGCAACACTTATCTTCAAAGAGGAGAAATGTTACTATGCTGTGATTAGAGATGATTGACACTAAGCAAGTGATCATTGCAAAACTTTGCAAACCTGAACATCAAAATACTCTTATGAAATAATATTCTTCAGCTGGCATTATTAATAAATTAATCCTATCTTATTGTTTCAAGTCCTCGAACTGCCAAAGCTTCTGGTGAGCAGTATTAAGAGGAGGCTGGATAACCACTTGAAGGGTTGTAACATCAGCCTTTTTTCAATGACGCATCTACAGTATTTAAATCAGAGGCTTCAGTACCAGGCACCCTTTTTATTTAAATAAATAGGCCATGTTCAAAGGTCTATCGGCACTTCTGACATAGTGGTCTGGAACTGGTCCCAAACTGGGTGATACCATCTACTAGTGGCCAATAGACCCATTATTGGTTTCAAAGTATATCTGTATTTGTCACAATAAAACATTTCAAGTTTAGAGTGTTCTGTTGCTTTTTTTTGCTGTGGCTAACAGTGCATTATTACATAGATTGCCAACCAAAACAGTGGATTTATTTCTTATTTTGGAGCCTTTGTATGAGCTTTGGAAGTGTTTACAGTCCAGTTACCTAGAAATGAAATAGAAGCAAATCCAGCCACTTTTAGCCATTCAAAACTGCCGTTAAGTTGATTTTAAATATTTGTGGGTGGTATGGAAATTTTACCCTCAAAACAGCCTTGAAAGTAGACACTTGGCATGAAAAAATTTGCGCCCACTGGTCTAGAGCGTCTTTTTTTGAAATTTGATAATGGCCACCCTGAATAGAGCATTCATTCATGCCTGAACATTGGAATTTAGCATCTTTCAGTGCCCTGGTGTTTGAATTGAGCATTTTTCTGTACCCGGGCAATGGACTTTAGCATCATCATGTGCCGGGGCATTGGAATTAACATCCTTCGGTACCCAGGAATTTGAATTTTATCCTTCAGAACCCAGGTATCAGAATTTAGCGTCCCCCCCAGGGCATCAGAATTTATCATTCTCCAGTGCCAAGGCAAAGGAATTTAACTTTTGTAACACTTATAGTGATATGGTTTTCAAGAAATTAATTCCAGCCAACCATCTGCTTAGGCAAAGCATAATCAAAATGAATAAATGCAGAAATTTTATTAATAAAAATTGCAAGTAATCACAAATTAATCCTGCAAACAAAAAATCTGTCTACTAATAACATATAGTGAAAAAAAAACTGGACTTGTTCTCAACCCAAAATCTTGGATCTTCCCCTGACATCATATCTGTAAGAGAAACCCAGGAATATAATACTTGTGATGATCAAGTGATGACTTCAACAAGTCACAGGATTGTTAAGAAACAGTTGATATACAACAATATTCATTACATTATTCATCATAATCCTTATGTGATTCATTATGAAGTTGACTATTTTGGAAAATTGTTCCATTACAATCATGAATAACTGTATTTTAGCAATCCAAAGAAAATAAAGAAAACTCTTACAATTTTTTTGTGTTTCAATTCTCTTTTTGCAATGCAAGTCTGATATTTCTGTTTTCCAAGAATAATTGCATGAACTTGTGAAATTTTATTTTTCTCAAACCTTATTATAGATATCATGTGTAGACCATTTGTCAATGGTATATCACTTGCATGATTAAACTATGTGTGTGCATGAAAAAGTACCATATATTTTAGCAGATAAGGTCACCTTCAGAAACCCCAATGAATATAAGATATCAAAATTGGCAACCCTGGAGAGAAGGAACTGAAATAGTTTGAAGCCATATTTTTGTAAGGTGGATACAAAATTATTCTATATGACTTTTATGGTAGGCTGCTCCACCCACCATAAGTTCCTATCCCTTCAGAATAGATTCTGCCCTAGTTTGTTGAAATAAAAAAAAACTGAGTTGAAAAGGAAAAAAATTTAAGTTTCATTTACATTAACAAAAACAAAGATAAAGGTTTAATTTACATTTTTTTTCAAGTTATTGATTCTTTTTCTGTATAAAATCAACAATATTCTATATATTTATACACTGGACTATCACTTCTGCATAAACTGATATATTGTGTAGACTTCACAAATGAATGGTTTCCCTTTTTGCCTCAAATCAGCAATAATATTTCATATTTTTCATTTATACACTAGATCAGGAAGGAGTAAATTCCTTAGATGTAAAGGATAAATTTTGGCACAAACCAACTAAAATACATTCTTATATTCAAAATTGATTGATAAAGTTGTTCATTGATTGTTTTTTTAAGAGCCTATCATTCTGAATGCTTTCAAATTTTATTGAGAAAAATATATTGATAAAGAGGTCTTTAATTCATTATTTAAGAGTCCATAGAACGGAGTGCTTTCTGATCTTATAAAGAAAATTCACCCATAAAGTCTTTCATTGATTGTTTAATCATGTTGACTCTTGAACGATTTTATGGAATAAATATGAATGAATGAATTTGTGGAAAGGATAAATTACATGAAGAAGAGTCAGGACCACTGCTCTAGAGTATTTCCTCTGAAGAAGTAGATTTATTGTTGGTGATTAACTTGGGAAAACAGGTACTACTAAAAATGAATGGTTTCTTTCCTTGGGCAATAATGCATCCTGTCAGCATTTTGATATGGGTCATTTTCAAATCGGCCATTTTGAATCACTGAGAATGTCTAGATTTCATTTCCTTTCTATTAACATTGATTTTGAATTTTAAAAGGGACAAATAAAATCATTGTAGGGTCACATTTATTATGCACATGTGTGAATTTTCGTTCAACTTTTACAATTCAAATAAAACATTTTGGTACACTAATTCCTCAATTTTCTATTCATAGATTCTTACATTGACTACTCTATTTTCTATAATACTTAGATTTCTATAAATTGCTCAATTTTTGACACAACACTGATTTTATATTTGATAATATTGGAATACTGAGAAAAAAACAACAAATTAATGGATTTCATTTTCCATTATCATGTTGTTATCAAAATATTACCAAAACAGGAAATCATCAAGTGAAAGTATAAATATGTATGCACACAGGAGAGAAATCTTATACTTGTCAAATGTTTGCCACAGCATTTTCCGATACTTCCAACTTGGAGAAACACATGCAGACACATGTCAAGAAGCTTTATTCTCCACATTTGAAAAGCCACTTGCAAAGACACAGAAGAGAAAAGTAATTCTCTTGCAAAGTTTGTGAAACAACATTTCCAAAAAGTTTGGAATTGAAAATACACTTGTATACATACAGAGGGGAGAAACCCATACGCTCGAGAATTGTGTGAATCAGTATATCCACCGGGTTCAACTTCAGAGAGGCACATGCAAATCTACAGTGGAGAACAAATATATTATGATGCGTGTGAAGCAGCATTTTCAGAGAATACAGAAATAAAAGTACACATGCTAATACACATCAGAGAGAAATTTTATATTTGTGAAGTATGTGGATCAACATTTTTGCAGAGTTCAGATTTAAACAGTCACATGCAAACACACCCTGGAGAGAAGCCATACTCGTGAAAAGTGTGGAGCAGCATTTTCAGAGGACTTATATTCAATAAAGCACATTTAAATACACACTGGAGAGAAACCTTATATTTGTGAAATTTGTAGTTCAGTATTTTCACAGAAGTCAAGTTTAAAAAGCCACATTCGAACACATACTGGAGAAAAGCTATTTTCTTGCAAAATATGTGGATCAGCATTTTCTCGGCATTATGATTCAAAAATACACATACAAACACATGCAGGTGAGAATCCCTATTCTTGTCCAGTATGTGGATCAGCATTTTCACAAAATTCACATTTAAAAAGCCACTTGCGAACACACACTGGAGAGAAGCCATATTCTTGCAATGTATGTGGATCAGCATTTTCAAAGAAATGTGGATACACATCGGAGAAAAACTCTATCCATGTCATGTGTGTGGATCTGCATTTTTACAGAGTTTTGATTTAAGAATACATAAGCAGACTCATACCAGCAAGAAACCATACTCTTGTCAAATATGTGAATTAGCATTTCAACACTGTCCACAATTGAAAAGACACAAGCAAGCACACATTGGAGATAAACCATATTCTTGAGAAGTATGTGGAACAGCATTTTCACAGAGTTCAGCATTGGCAATACAAATGTAAACACACACTCAAGATAAACCTTAACCTTGTAAAGTGTATAGAACATTAAGAACATGAAACATTATATTTATTATTCATTTGTTATTTACATAACAAATAGAAAGAAATTATTCAAAAACTTTAGTATGCAAAATGCATTTTCTTCAATTCAATCAATTCTTGGATACCTAATCCTTACATGGCCATTTTTTTCATTTCTCAATTTCTGCTTTTTTGTCTAAACAAAATAACAACTAATTAAAATGTTTAATTTCATTTTAAAACCTAGTATAAAGTTCACATTTTAAAATGAAATCAAATTGAATAAAATTAGCATTATACTTACATCATAAACCAAATATCCCCTGAAAATTCATGTAAAATTATCTAGAATCATCTAGATTTCCTTTATAAGTATCTAAATTTATATTTAGTATTTACTTTCCTATTTTCATAAACTAGATACAACCTGAAATAATTAGATCAGTTAGACATTTGGTGAATTATAATTTGATTATTACATTATTTACATGTTTATTAGTATTTATACATTATCCAGGAAGTAATTAGTATATTATACATTAGTTCCAAGGTTGAGGTTTTTGGGGTCCAATATTTGCATTCAGGAAGAATTACTGACCATTTTGCCGATAAATTTTGTTTGAAAACATTGGATTAAAACAATATTATTCTATGTAATTATGAAAATTTGCAATTCTTTTTTATTAAATAAATATTTGGGCTTTTTTCTTTATAGCAAAAAAAAAAGTTACAATTTTTTTCAAAAAATTCAATTACATTCCTAAAATAGGATGTCAATTTTTTTGAAACCATATCAAATGCGCCTCTGCACAAGAGTAAATATTTGTATTGGATTTAGTGTGAATTCTGGTCTTTCTTAATTATGGAGTCAAATCCTAATTAATTAACTTAATTATCAATGACCCCTAAAACTGGATTATTCATTAACTTGAGTATAAGCCAAATTTCTGATTTTACGCAATTTCTTCTGTGAAAAAAAAAAAAAAGAACTCAACTCATATTCAAGTTATGTACAATTCATTCTATGTTATTTTATAGTTTCATCAGCAGCAGCCTTTTAATGTCCGTCATTGGACATTAGCCTTCCTCAAGATTCACCAGACCTCTCTATCATGGGCATCGTAGAGCCAATACTTTCTGAACTTATCTAGTTCATCTTGCCATCTTATATTCTGCTAAGCACAGTTTTGCGTGTGATCTCGTGGAGTTCACATTGTGAGTCATGATGTCCAGAGATTCCCTGCCATTTTTGCTACATGACCAGCCCATTGCCATTTGAGTTCTCTAATGGATAAGTCTGACTCCTGTTTTCTCCCTAATAAACTGTGCTGTCTTGCGATACATCCATATGATATTGAGCATGATATTCTCCAGTGCATGTTGCATGATTCTCAGTTTGTAGGTCAATCTTTTGGTTAGGTTTCATGTTCCAGCTCCATAGGTGACTATTTAGAGGATGCATTGGTTGTAGACCCTCCTTTTTAGAACCAATAGGATTTTCTTGTTCTTTACTGGCAAGCCATTGAATAATTGAGCAATTAAATACACTAACCCCAATTTTTTTTTCATTTTTCATACCAAATGATATCATTGACTTTATGGCTGCAGTTATTAGACACAATCAGCCAAAATTAGTTGCCTTTCCAAAAAGCTAGAGAGCCCAATCTATCCTGTTATTTGTACTCATACCTAAGGGAAGAAGAGATGGATTCATGCCTTTCTCAAGGTATTAGGGTAAAGTGAATATAAACAGCACTGACCAGTGTTTGAACTCAGATCACTCATTCCATTGTCTTCCAAGTAGGTATTCCCTAAACTTGAAAGCTACAATTATAATACATTAATTACTTTAGTAATGGTCTGCACAACCAATTGGTTGATGCAATTATGAATGCCTTTTTTGTAATTTTAAACTTTGAAACTTATCAAGCTGAATGTTTTCTTCTTACTATTTATTCTGGTTTATTTGAGTCTGTCAAATCAAAGAAGGAAAGAAAGCAAATTTGAGCAATTTTACTTTGAGTACAAAATGGGATGTAAAGCCGTAGACACTGCTCGCAATATCAACCAAGTATTTGGACTGGGGACTGTCAATGAATGGATTGGTTCCTGAAATCTCAAAATAGTGATGAGAGCCTTGAAGATGTGGACATCTGTCTGTGATAAACAACATCCAATGGAAGATAATTATTGAGACAGACCCACACAAAGCAACTCAAGTGGTTACAGAGAAACTTAATGTTGACCCAATATTTGTTCAACATTTGCACCAAATTGGAAAAACTACTAAGCTACAAAACTTTACCTCACCCATCTTACTCAGCAGACCTTTCTCCAATTGACTGCCTCTTTTTCAAGCATTCTGACCATTTCCTGCAAGGGAAGGTTTCCAGCAACCAGGCTGTAGCTCGAAACGTCTTTGAAGAATCCTTTGGTTCCAGGAAGGACTCCTGGAGACAATTTTTTTCCAAAAACAGAATTGACCTCAGAGAAATTTGATTTGAAGGGAATCAGTCAATTTAATGATCAATTGACTGGATTTGGGGAAAATGTTGTTAAATTTTACAGAAAAAACTGAAGAATTTTTTTTTTTTTCTACTAGGAAGTTGTCTGTAGGTAAGAACAGTTCAAAGATAAAGTAACAGAGTTTTTACACTCGTTATGTATCGTCTGTCAGCATAAATTTTTGATATTTTCGTCAGATGACGGGAAATGTCAACACCTAATGAGATTTTCTGTAGCTACTCCTTCAACACCTACTGATAAATCCAAAGGGAGATAATTCAAATTTTCGTTACTTGACTTGATGAAATGTATCATGTAAGTTAACAAAAAATAATCATATAAGTCTCATCAAATTTTATATAAGTTTATATTTATCGATAATTAAAACACTGTTCTTTTGTCGAAACGTTTCAAAAACATCACAGTGACTTAAAAGTTATAGATTTTTTTGAATTTATTATCAAAAGCCATAAAAAGATTTTTCTTCTTATATATATATATATATATATATATATATATATATATATATATATATATATATACATGCAGTTTCGCTTAGAATTCCAACTGATCTAATTTCTCCAGAGTCTTATCTTTGCAAAAATATTTACACATATATAAGAAAGTGAATATTTTTTGCACCCAAAAGATATTTTATTGAGAATATATGAAATAAATGAGGTTGTGATTGACTTGAAAATTTTCTTCTCAAGTTTTTCTCACAAAATATCCTCATCACACAAAAATTCATTAAAAAATGAAGAAACACCAGTATTCTATTGAAATTAGCCCATCAGTGAATTTTTGGTTAAAATTTATAATTCGTGAGTAAATTTGACACAATCCTTCTATTACAAACTTTCACTGACTCACCAAGTGAAAACAAGATTTAAACACAATTATCTTCGGGTTTACATTTTTTAGATGAATTTTTTTTCATGTGATAATTCTCTACGGTCTTTATTCTTATTAACACCATAGAGATAGTAACTATAAAATTGATAGGTAACGAATTTTGAGCGTTTTTATCGACCGAATCGCTTTATTGTCAGAAGTGGGTCACACCAACTGAATTTTCCCTTTTAAAAACTTGTTTATCTTTTGACTTATATTTAATGAATAAAAGTAATGAAAATAAATTACTATTGTAGAGTCGAAGGATTCCCAGCGTTACAACAGTAAATAGAACAATGTTACAATGGTTAAATTTCAATCTTATGGAATGATAGAAAATGAAAAAAACCCAGATCCGTTTTCGCAGGTCTCAATTATTATCTCCCTTGACTCCCGCTCTTTAGAAAACATTTTGCATCGATCGTAAACGACGACTGTTTTTAAATTTAATTCAACCAAAGAAGTTTAGTTTATTGAACATTTTATAGTTTTCCTCTCTTCGTTAATATCGTATCACCCTAAAGAATACAAATCAAACAAAAGAAAACAGAAAGAAGTAAGTATTACGTTCATTTTAGTTTATTTCTTTACAAATAAAAATAAATACGTTTTTGCAGAAAAGATTTTTTTTCACTATTTACGAGAGATAAAGTTTTAAAAAATGAGATTTGCTGAAATATTCCTCCGTTATCCAACCTAGTGATAAGTTTGGGTTAAGATTGGTCTCAGTGGATAAAAACATTTTTATTGATGTTTTTCTGTACTCTTGATCGATGAGGCCTTCGTTACCCTTGGAAAAGTGTCAGTTGGTTTAGAAAAGAAAAATTATTTTCGTTTTTTGGAGCCCGTGTGTCTATTCATGGAGTACCAAGTAAATGCTAAACTGAATCCTTACGTTTTTTTGCGTCCGTCTTACGAAATTACGGCTTTGGAGAATTTTCTTATATTTTCGTTTGTTTTTTTTTTTCCGGGAAATCTTTTTTCATGATAATTTACACGGTTGATAGAAGATATGACGTTAGACGTACGTAATAAAAAGAAATTGAAAAAAAGATATTTAATCTGAAAATGAAATGAAACATGCTTTTATGCGTGCGCTTATCAAGCAGACTTGCGCATGGACACCTCGCACATTCACTCAGGCGCGGTCTTATTGAAAGCACAATACACAACTTATTGAAAGTACAAAACATAACTCATGAAAAAAATTAATGAACTTATTGACATTGGGTTCAGAATAATACGGTAGTCATTTTCTTGTTTTACAAACTGGCTAAAGTTGGCGACATTTATCAATGACTGGCTATTGAAATGATCAACACAATTAATGAAAATTAAAGAACGAAAAATAAAAAATTACGTGGATATTTTTTCACGAATTTATCAGAAAAAATATTTCGGAACAGAAGTAACTAAAATACCTCAAATCTGAAGTTTTGTGCGATGGACAATAAGTATGAAGTCGGTTCAAGATATAGTGACATTGTAAATATAAACGCCCTCTAAAACCTGAAAAAGTAAGTTAAAGGGGAAAAAACAACAACAGAAACCTGACACTATTTCAAAGCTAACAAACTTCTCATTGATTAAAAGCACAAAATAACAAAAACAAAACAAAACAAAACAAAACAATGATTTGATACGGTTTTCAGGATCATCCACTAAATCCGACATCAACATTAACTGGAATTAGGCAAATCTCTTTTTGGAAACTGATTTATTTAATTATCTCAAAAAAAAAAATGATTTTAATTTTCTTTCGGTCATGCTTTAGCTTGTTTTATTTTATCACTGTGAATTTCAGCCTTTTTAGGTTTATTTACTCGTTTTTTTTTCTGAGACTTTTGAAGTAACTTACATAATCGAAAAAAGTGCCCTGATAAATTCTAGAATTATGAAAAATACTTAACATTAAACAAAATCAATTTGAAATAAACATTTTAGAAAACTTTTTGACGAAAATAAATATACCTTAGCATTACGTTACATGTAGAATAGGTCTGATTAGTGACTCAATAGAAACTGTCATGTGACCAATGTCTTTTGGCTACATACCATGTGTATGAGGGGTGATCAATTAAATTTTTTTGAAAAGGGACGATCAATGAACTAATTGCTTTGCTTTTTCTTGGGTAGTGATCTCTAAAAAGTTTGAAAAATAGCATGGATGGTACTGGTCACAAACTAAGGGACCAATTCAGCTTCAACTTAGATTGCAAATTGAACCCCCTACTGAAACTCTGTTTAGGGTGGGAGATTTTTAAAAGAAATTATTTTTGTAGACATAATGAAGAATAAATGTTTAAATTTTCAGCCCTATAGTGCCATTAGTGCAACCCATATGAGTGATATATACATAGTCAGTCAGCAAATTTTGAAAATTGAGGAAACCATTGTTGACAGTATTAGTTGATGGTTTCTAATAGAATTTAATTATTGTTTATATTTTTCTCTTTTCAAAAAAATTTCAATGCTTATTCATTTCTTCCATGGGTGTTGAGAAATTATTCATTACAGATATCAAGACAGTGTTGCCTGCATTATCGTCCTTAATATTGAATATTAAAGCATCTTTGACAGTACTTCCACAGACAACAAGGTGACATTTTTTACTCATATAATGAACTGTGATTTTCTCAGTTCTCTCTATGTGACAATGGACTCTCTCACTTGTAGGAGGGAATTTTGCTGATGAAAATACTTCCTAACCACCATTTGAAATTATGGACTTTCCCAGTTGAAAAAATTCAGTATTTTCTTTGAAATAATGATCTCATAAAAATTAAGATATATCTGTGAACTTTTTCACTGGTATTAACCAGTACATCAAATAAAGAATAAAGAAAAAAAATGTATTAGAGCACTTGTTGCACAGCAATGATCAGCAAGCTCATGAGAACAGGATGTGACACAAGGTCATATTACTGTGAGGGACATCACTCACAAATGTGATGGGTAGGAACTTCCACAAAAATTCTCAATAGCCCTTAAAAGCACTTGAATTGGTCAGAGGGTGAACCCTGAGCAATGCCAAAGGCATCATATCTGCATCTGCCTGGCCAGAAATAATCTTCTAAATGTAAGCTTATCTTGCTGGCTTTTGTTAGTGGGTTCAATCCTCATTGAATCTCTCATTATTGATGATCTGATACGAATTCATGCTAAATTGATAAATCATTTAGGAAAAAAAATTTAAAATTGGAAGGGGCGCACAACGAATAGCAATGATCAAACTAATTTTGCTGATTGTTGTTAGTGGATTCAGTTGTCATTAACTCATCCACTATTGTTAGCCCGATAACAAACTGCTATGCTATGTTAATAATGTAATATGAAAGAAAGAATGATCAGTATGCACATTGTATAGCAACAATCAGCAACCTAATCTTCCTGGCTGTTGTTTGTGGGTATGATCTTGATTGGACTCCCCGATATTGATGGTTTGATTCCAACTTGTACAAAAAATGATCAGAGTGCTCATTGTATAGCAATGATCAGCAATCTAATCTTCCTGGCTGTTGTTAGTGGATTCAATCGTCATTGGATCACTCACTATTGATAACCTGATGTCTAATTGGTATGTTAATAGTAGTTTGCATCATGCTTGTTTTTTGAAAATTCTGATGTTTTTTAGTGATCACTTGCCAACAAAAACACAAGAGCAGTGACTAATTCATTGATCACCGCCAACATTGCAAGTTGCCAAAAGACTTTGGTCACATGGAGGTTTCTATTGAGCAACTAATCAGACCTGTTCTCTCAAGTTTGAAAAAGCTGAGGTTTGCTTTGAATAGAAACAAACAATTATCTTTCGTGATTCATTCATTTTGTTTTATTGATGGTTTCAAAATGTTTGGCTCTGTTGCTCTTGTTTTGTTGATTAAATGTTTTGTTGCAATAAAAGGCATTGAGTTTCAACCTTTTTCAGTTCATAGCACAGCGAGCCTGGCACTGAAATGGTTGTGGCACACTGTTAGTATTTGATGATAGATTTGATGGAAAGAAAATGAATAATGATGTGTTCATAAGGTGAACAAACTAATAATTCATCAATTTTATCACTGAAAGTATTTTGTTGATCATGGTTTTTGATCGATTTAGAAAGTTCTGTGCATATTTGTCATTTCATCACTTTGAAAAAGATCGATTGAAGAATATGTGATTGGCGTCTGTACTCTACAGAATTTCAAACTGCCATTCAGGCCTTTAAGGAACAAGAAATTTATTGTATCTTTGAAAAGATGGAGTTAATGTGCTTCATGAAAGTAATGTAAAAGTGTATTCAAATGTTATATTTGTATCCAATCTGGGAATACTGTCCCAAGGCCCTTGTTTGAAGGAGGATTGACCCTCTTCTAAATTCTCGCAGCCTCCTTTAGATGCTTCATGGCACACTGATGAGCTGCATCAAATAGGTTGAGAATCGCTGTGTCGGAGTGCCAACAATTTAACTTATAATCTTAACGATACTAACGTTTCTTCTGCTGCTAATAAATAAAATTATACAAAAACAAAAATGTCAAGTGATAAGATAATCATATTCAGTTTAATCTTCTACGTTTGAAGAACAGTAGTTTGATTCTTTTTTCGATTAAACATGAAGTATGAGATGTGCTGGAATTCATTGAAAGCCAAGGTGAGTTATGTTTATATAATTCTGAATAATGTGTGAGTTTATTTCTTTCTAAAAAAGTACCTTTTTATTCACAGGTATTGATGTTGTGGAAAGCAAATGAATTGATCTGGCCAAGAATTTCCCTTTGGAGATAAATATACCAACTTGCATTGGTTTAAAACCATATTCTTGTAATACCTAACAAGAGAGGAACTCTGCAATTATGGAGTTTGTGTATCATCATTTAGAAAGAGTCATGGGAACATACACTGAAGAGGAAAAATTCTTGTGAAGTATTTGGGTATTAATTTTTGTAAAATTTCTATTTAAACAGTCATATTTTAAAAAATATGCAAACACATGCTGAAGAAAAATCCTATACTTGTGAAGTGTGTGGATCAAAATTTTCAGATAATTCACTTTTAAAAAGCCACATGCAAACACATACTGGAGAGAAGCCCTACTCTTGTCAAGAGTGTGGATCAGCATTTTCACAGAGTTACCGCTTAAAAATACATATGCGAACACATACTGGAGAGAAACCATTTACTTGTGAGGTGTGCAGTTCCGCATTTTCACAGAGTTCAGAATTGAAAGTACATATACGAACGCACACTGGGGAGAAACCATTTTCTTGTCACATATGTGGATCAGCATTTTCACAAAGTCATGATTTGAAAATTCATATGCGAACACACACTGGAGATAAACCCTACTCTTGTCAAGAGTGTGGATCAGCATTTTCAAAGGGTTCAAATTTAAAAAGCCACATGCGAACACATACTGGAGAGAAACCCTATACTTGTGATGTGTGTGAATCTGCATTTTCGGTAAGTTCACACTTGAAAAAACACATGCGAACACACACTGGAGAGAAACCCTATACTTGTGGAGTATGTGGAGCAGCGTTTTCAAGGAGTTCAAATTTAAAAAGCCACATGCGAACGCACACTGGGGAGAAACCATATACTTGTGAAGTGTGTGGAGCAGCATTTTCCCAGAGTTCAAATTTAACAAAACATATGAGAAAACACACTAGAGAGAAACGTAAATCTCTTGAAGTGTGTGGAAAAACATTCAATGTACACACTGACAAGAAGGCTTAGTTCATGAAATTGTTGAAATCAACCATTAAACATACAATGGAGAGAAACCTTATATTTTTAAAGTGTTTGGATCGGTATTCCCACAGAATTTCCATTTTAAAAAGCCATATACCAAAGTACAGTGGATAGGACACTTATTTGTGACTTATGTACATGCGCATATTCTTTTATCAAACTGAAAATTTTTTGGGAAAACCAAAATCATGATGGGATATATTTGTCCCATTAGACATTATAGAATGGATGTAAAACATGGTTTCAGCAGATCACTTTGCCTACACGTCTTTCCTGTTCAGTCATGTTTTACAAACTGATTTCTGAGCTGGTTTCATTCTGTGATTGTCTGCAGCCTAAGAAGACTGAAAATCTCATTTTACTTTTGTGACACACACATCTCAGTAGACTTTTAACAGAAATCTAGTGTGTGTGTATATATATATATATATACAAGCAGTCATAAAAACATTGGAATTTACATATCCCAAGAGTCTTGAAAGGATTTGATGAAAAATATTTCAAAATAATCTCAACAAGATTCTTGTTAAAATAGGCCCTATCAGGCAGTTTCCAACTAGTATGTATATGTACATTGAACTGAAAGTAAGAGTTCTGTTTAGCATTATAGTTATATTCTCAATAAAAGCCCCCCTCAGAAAACTTTTTATTTGAAAATATTCCCCTAGATCTATTGAGTGTGCCAATCTTGAAGGGGGTTACAGTGGGCTGTTCAAATTCCATTTCCTGTGAAATGGATTTACCTAGTGTATTTTAGCAAAATAGAATAAATTTCTGAATGAGTAAAAAAAAATTAGGTCAAAAGCTTAATTTAAAAAAAAGTTGAGACTATATAAATTTCAGAAGTTTGGTCCATTTTTGAAAAAATGACCATTTACTTGTAATTTTGTGCTTGTAGTACTCATTCAGGATGTAAACTGCTAGAAAAAGTGAATAAGAAAGATTCATACTTCTATATGTACTACCTTTGAAATGTTTAAACAGATGTATTTTTCATAAAAATAATGGTAAGTACCTTTTTTTTTCAAGGGTTTACGCCTGATGAAGTGGGATGATATTTGAAAAAATCTCAAATATATTTTTGGACCACATTATACACCCAACCCATAAAATGCTTTGTTTCTATTTTTTAATCAGTGAAAATTGAAGGAAAACTCGTTCTTTCTCTAAATAATAATGTAAAATGGTGGAAAAAAAAAGGTCTTTCGAGTTGAGTTTATGTTCAAATCAGGACCAATAAAGAGGTTATCAATGTTTTCAAGTTTCTGAGCTTCAAATTATAAAACACTTCATGCATCACATATAAACCATAAATGCTCTTGAAAGTATCTTTAATAGAGTTTTTGACGTGACCAATAAATAAGAAATCTGATATACCGATTCTTAGTGAATTGATTTGATTAGATTTTCATTTATCTTTCAGGAGACATTTCCCTTTGTTTTTTTACACCAAAATATAATACACTTTGTTAATGTCTGTGGAATTACTACCTTTACCCATCGTTGGTGGCAGATGTAAATTTTTTTTGCATTTGGCCACAAATTCTATGAAAGGTACCTTTAGATCTCAGAAAGATTGTTTTGTTTTAAAAAATTCATTTCTGGATTCCCAATGAATCATATCTATTTCCCTTGATGAATGCTACTCATTTTTGTTTTTCTGTATGATAAATTGATTTACTTTCAGTTGCAAAAATGAAACTGACACAGAATCACTTATTTGAGCTTATATCAAAGCATCAATCTAACTTACCAACAAAAGGTCTTATTGTATCCCATCCAATTGAGAAGAATATGGCAGCCATGATTTGTCAAACATTGTCTAATCAAGCAAGATATCAGTTCAAACAATACCAAGTATATTCATCCAAACAAGGGAGATCAACAAGCTCAAATGATGTTGTAGTTGAGAGTTCATACTATACTTCCATCTGGCCTAAACCACCTACGGGAAAAGAGAAAAGTCTTGATGAGCTATGCTCCTTGAAACAAATAAGTCGTCAGAAAAAAAAACAACATTTGGTGAGTTGAAAGGATTTGCTGAGGAAGAAAGTATTGATGTGTAGCTCATCGTTGGTCTACTAGTGACATTTACTTGGAGGGAGAAGGTTTCCAACATAGGTGAACAACTCTTGAATGATAAGCTTTGTGGTGACCCCATTGTTACATCTTTGGCCATCTATAATGCTTGCAGTATAAGGAGGACCTTGTTACAGAGATCAGTGGAAAATTCTGTCGGCAATCGGTTTTGATATCTCTCTGCTGTGGATCAAAGAAGCATTGATAAAACCTTTTCATGACTTGCCCGAACCGTTCAATAATGTTACTACTTTGACAGATTCTATTGGAAAGACGGTTCCTCAGATTATGAAGCTCATATCAAATTTTTTAGATTTACAGATCCAGTCAAGCCGAGCATAAAATTTGGTTTTAATGAAAGTGGCAGCCGACAAATTTTTCAATTGGGCAAAAATTAGTAGAACAATAATATAATAATGACTATGTTCTGTCTCCTAGAGCTTGAAAACATCAATGCTGGAACCAAACCTAATTAGTCAAAGATTTAACATAACTTGTGACATACATCCCAGCTATATTTGAAAAGCTGGTACAAGTGTTTGTAGAGGTAAAACAGACTAAAAATGACTATGTAACTTGTCAGGGAGTTATAACAGAACTAAATGCCACCAACTCAGTGGTAACCCATTAGGTTCAATATATTTTACTGAGAACCTTTGATCACTACATGAAGATCATTGTACATGTGAAAGTGCTGTCAATCGCAATATCATCACCTCTGAACTACGAAAAACCAACAGGGGAAACAATGATCACTTTTGGTCAGTTGTTTTCAGGGATCCTGCAAGTCCTCAAAAGAGAAAGTAAATATAGAAAATTGAATTATAAAAGTTCCTGCACTGAGATTTCCCTTCTATTAAAGAATTTTCCTCGTATTCACAACCAACATTTGCCTGGTCCATAGCTCAGCTATCATACCTGTCCTGCACAGGGTTCTTGGGAGCTGATAGAGCTGAATGGTCAGGAGGCTCTTGGAAGTCACGATGAAAGAGTTCTAGAGGGCCGCAACAGTAGCTCAAAAAGGATTCAAACAAACTCGTAAAATGTCTCAGCATGCAAACTTAATTGAAATGTATAGATGTTGACAGGTTCTGACCCTCTAGTTAATGAAAGATTGAAACCTCTCTGTAAGCACTGTATGATATATGGACACTCAGTTCGATACTGCAATTGGGGAAAAATGTTACCAACAGAGCAATTTCATCTGATTTTGCTTGATCTGATAACCTCTACTATTCAGCCCACTCTCTCTTATCTGCAATTCTCAAGATATATCCCAGTGGAAGTGTTTTTGAGTCGAAATGCCCACTTAAGGGAGTTAGGCTCCAATCCCTAAAATACAGGAATATTTTTTAAAATTTGTTTCAAAGTAGCTATGCTGTCAATACGCTTCTAACAAGGTATCAACAACTATTGTAGCACTTGTTTTGTCCAAAATGTGTTTTTGGGTCCTGAATGCCCAAATAAGGAAATTAACGATCATTGCCTAACAAAAGTCGGTAGAAGTACTTTATTGATTGATCACCTTTTTCCCAGATTTTTCTAATTGATTACCCCCAACACGGCATCCTGCCAAAAGACGTTGGTTGTGTGTCAGTTTTTCTATTGAGCGACTAACCGGACCTGTTTGAATAATATTTGAAAAGTATTTAATTTTTTCCATAATAAATATAAAACAGATCATAGATACATCGGTAATTTTGGTTTTTATTTGTTTCTATATTTAGATTATGACTAAAGACTTGTATAGAGTCTTAGTAACTTTTTATGAAAATAAATGAGAAGTTGCAAAAATTTTTGTCTCATCAAAAAGGTGTTGTGAGTGAAAAAATGTCTAAACCCAGCTCTGTATAATAGATTGTGACAATAAGGGAGAAACTTGAGACAATAGAGTGTTTCATTGGATTAACACAGGATTATCTGTTGGATTAGGGTTAATACTGAATAGATTCAGTTAATCAGATTAATCTGAATAAGGTAAATTATCTACAAAAATTTTGCAATTGTCATTTTATGAGCGAAAATCTAAATTTTTTGGTCTCCCAAGTTTAATGGACTTGTACCAGGTTTGATTTGATGGCCGTTAAAATTCCACCCAGAAAAATGACCTTTTACCAGATTTGTTGCAAAAACAAGTCTATTACATCCAATCATTGTAAAATTGCAACAACAAAAAAAAATATAGCAAAAGTACATATTTTTTTAATTTCAAAATCTTAAATTCATATAAAAATTTCAACTCATGAATTTCATTCAATCCACAAAGAGTTCCATTTTTAAAGAATTATATTCATTGAAGAATTCCACTGTGTTTAGGAATGATTTGAAACAGTTCAGGAATTTCAATAGTTACTCTCAGGTGTTGAATAAACAAGGAGTGAGGGAGCTTTTGTAAAAAAAAATAAATTGAAAACAAGTGGGGATGGGGTTTTAAAAATGGGGTGGTGGTGGAAAATGACGAGACTGTATCAAATATAGTGGTCCCTCTTATTTCGGGGACTTGAAACTCGTCAATTTGAATACTATTCATGTTTTTCTTCTCTCCATAAAGGGAAGCAACTGCTGCAGATTTCTGGGGAAAAAAAATTGAAACATTTTATTTTTTCCGTCTTTGCTAGAAAAAAAAAGTACTTTACCCTCCATGAGGGACTTTTTTGGTGTTCTTCTTCATTTTGCTGTTGTTATTGATTTTCTCTGCATTTAAATCGACACTTTTGTCGTACTCTTTGTATCGTTTGTGTAACATTCCAAGTTTTTCCACGCTACATTTTCCTTTACGAGCATGTGCAAATTTTCTTTCAGTTCAACTCATCTCAAAATATTACTCCACTCTCACTCAACATACTCAGCTTTACTGATCAACAATTCATTTTAATAATAACAATTTAAACGGGAAGATTATTTCCCCGAATTTTAAACAGTTTGTTTATTTTCACTTCATGCTAAGCAATACTTCTCAGAATTTTGAAAAATACTTTTTTCTTCTTGGGAAACATAAAAACAAAAGACAAAAATTAAAAACACAATGGATATTTTATTCTTTGCTTCCTGATGCTTCTTTTATTGGAAATACTTATTATAAAATCTACAAACACATACAGCATAGCAGAGACACATTGGATACATTGTGTGATAGGAAAGTGAGGATTGTTCATCATGGAAATATTTCATTTGGATGCATATAGATTTACAGGTGGTTGATGATTAAGTAATCAAAATTGTATTTCTTTTCCAGCTGAGGAATCATCTATCGGTCCCCCTGACAAACATTATGTCCATGGTGAGAAAAATTTAAGAAATTCTGAAAATTTGAGTCTGATTAGATAAAATTTGATGTGAAAATCATGGGGAAACTTGAGCCTCATTTGAGGTGATGGGTATAGTAAACTGATTCTGTATGAGAGAGAAAAAAAAAATCATCTTTTAATCATTATATCAAAAAAATATTCTGAGAGCAGAGGACCGTGAGAAATCCAACAAACAGAGGAGGTTGTTATCCCAATAGGGCCAGATGAGGTGGGGGGTGAGGGTAAAAAAACTTTAAAATTTAATGGGGGAGTGGTATTTAGCACATGAGAGTAATGCGCAATACATTCATTCCTCCTGATGTTCTCTCCATAGAAAAATATAAATGTGGATCTTTTTTTACTCAGGCAAATATCAGAAATATCACAATGTGCGGTACATCTTAGAGATTTCAGGACTTTTCAATTTGGTCTGTAAGTATTCGTCCATTCTCTCATTCTGTTGGACAGTCAGCCAATCTTTCCAAGTTCCTGCTTTGCCTGAAAAATAGAAACGTTTTATTGATTCGTTTGCCAACTTTTTCATGGTTTTCAGAGGCGTTGCTGAAATAGGGATTGAGGGGCCATTTGAAAACTCCTTCCTGGGCCCCCAAGGGAGGGAGTACTTTAACAGTTTTATAAATACAAGTTCACCTACTGACATTATACAATAACAAGCCTGACTGCTGCATGATCGAATTCCATTCCTACTTGTATTCTGACTTGAGATGACTACTGCAACTTTTGTATTATAAGTATATATATTTATATAAGTAGATATGTAGATTGATGATGATGATGATGATAACGTTAACAAAAAAAAAAATAAAGAATACTGATCTAAAGCTGATTTGAGAATATAATACAATCCAACTATGTCCAAAAAAATTATATATATATATATATATATATATATATATCAAACATTAGCAAAAATAATATTAGAATGAAACAAAATACCATCAAAGACAAACAAGAAGAGGGGAATCAGCCCAAATTTTAAGTAAGAGAAGCCAAAGAATTTGAAGTATCCAAGAGAGAACCGGATAACCCAGCCAAAATGTGATATCATCACGCAGTCCCAGTAAGAACAATGGACCTCATATATTTCTGAAAATTATTTCGATCTGATCTTCTTAAACTATTGATTGCGAAATACATTATTCCCCCCCCCCAAAAAAAAATTATGTGAAAAATGTATGATTTAGTTTTTCAAAACTTGTCAAATTCCTAAATTACCCAGTGTATGTATGATTAATAAAAAAAATTATAAAAATGTATTTTTTCTAGCTTAAATATATTTATTTATCAGAATGAAAAAAAGCCCTTGCTTATCTGTAAGATAATTTTTGTAGATATGTAAGATTTGTCAGTTTGGCTCAGTCAATAAGAGAGCCTGCTATCAATCATTTTGCTGTGATTCCAAATCAGGATAGGGATATGCTAAATTTTATAAATATAATAATCTATTAAAATGAAATAAGCCTTTGCATATTTCTAACTTTTGGTAGAGATATAAAACTTGTCAATTTAGATCAGTCAGTAAAAGACACGGCTACCAATCTGTTAATCGTGATTTTGAGAAATGTCCATTATTACTCCCCTTAAATTTGGTGAGGATTGTTCTTGTCATTCCTGTTGTTGGGACTGGACTTCAAGAAAAAAAATATTTGTACACGAATTGCATAGATAATAATTCAGCCTTTGGGGTTGTAACAATTTAAATACTTAATGAAAATTGTTTACCTGATTTCTTTGTGCGTGATACGAGAAATTTTGTCTTCAAATCTGAGTGAAAATGAGTGATCGTGCTATGCTCGATTATATGCAGAAAAAAATTTGTACAATACTAAAATTGAGCACTTTTGTTGATAGATGTCACATCTCCAAAATATATCTGAGTTACGCAGCAAACCAACAATAAAAAGTGAAATGAATTAGACAAAAACATTTCAGTAGTTAGTGAGCAAAACTTTCTGGAGGTGTAGAAAGGATTAACCTTAATGTTTGAAATACCAGAATATGTATTTCTTTTATGTGAAACACATGCAATACAAACACCTAAGAAATAAATAAGATGAATTAAAAAATATCTGAATTTAAAAACAATGTCTTCAAATTGAGTGTACCAGGTGTATAAAGATAGGTGTCTTTGTTCTTAGATGAAGTTAAAGTAATTACCATTGTAATAATGTACAATATAAATGTTGTATAAACTTATTGCAGTACAGAAATTTGGAACATAAAAGCTGAAAAACGTGGTAATGCAAGACTAGTACCAAATTGAGTAACCATGTTAAACAAGCAGCTACAATTCTATACATATTCTTCACCTTAAAATCTAGTTCTTGTATTAATCAAGAATTTTGTTATACATAAAATAAAATACAGTAGGTGTATTTAGGGCCCTTAATCTGGCCCTACACTTCCCTGATCTGTAATAGCTGCAGCCTTGTTGAAGTATGAAAATGAAGTTGCGATTTTTTTCTGTTGTTGAAAAAGTATATATGACAAAATTACATAGGGGAGATAATCCTCTAAGCCTTACTTCATTTTGAGACTAACAAACTAGAACTCCAGCTCCACAGGCCTCACACCAGATTTATTCAGCTCTTCTCTTACCTGATCTGTAAAAGCCACAGCCTTCTTTAAATAAGCCCGTCTTCGCAATAGCACCCTCCTTCACGGTCTTCATAGAATTAAATGAACCAAGTTCGGCAATTTTTTTGATTAAATCTTGATTTAAATTCAAGTTGAGGTAGTTTGAAAAACGTCCCAAAAGTGCTGGCAAATCCTGGAGAAAAAGGAAAAGGAGACGTGAGAACTAGCCTGTAAGTCAGACCATAGATGTGCTAGTGTTGCCAACCTTATTTTCAGGTTTAAATCTGAAATTGAGTCAAAAAACAGCCAGATCCTCTCTATCTATCTATCTATCTATATATATATATATATATATATATATATATATATATATATATATATATATATATATATATACTTGGAAACTAGGAAAAATATTACAAATTATTAATGAATTTAATGTGACTTTGATCTTCAACTTTTAGTCCTATGAATCATTTGATTTATCAAAATTATTACTATAAATAAAATAAAGATATTACTTAATTCCTTATAAATCATTAAAACAGTAATTTCTGATTTTTAGATACAAATAAAAAAAAATGCCTCGATTGAAATGAAAAACATCGAAATTGACATCCCTTAGCAAGGGACTTGAATCACATTTTGGTATGTCAGTCAGTCAGTAATGGCAATTGGTGCATCTAAAAAAATACCAGTTTGGCATTCTGCCCCCCTTGGAGTGGCCATTTGAACATCTTCCCCCATTAATTATCGCAATTGAACCCTTGAAGCAGTCTAAGGAGCTGGCAAAATGCTTTGTTTTATTATCAAAGACATTGTTCAGTTATGAATATATATTTGTGTATCGGGTCTAATTCAATGTTTTAGTCACATCTGTCACAATTAGCTTCATACTTTGAAAGGCTGTTTTGTTGTACCCAGCACATATCTGGCAACAAGTCCTTGACAAGCAGAGGAAAAAAAATCGTCCGCAAATTTGTTGCCAGTCATGACTTCTCCCAGCCTTACTTATGGCTATTGAACATCCTTCCTGTGAGACCAGTCTACAGAGAGGATTAACCTTTTAATTATCCTTTTTAAAAAAAATATCAAGGGGATTAACTCCTGATCAAAACTATTCCTCTTTGACCATTATATAAATTCTAAAATTTTTTAGATGTATCCACACATCTCTGTAAGATACTTTCCAGTTGGTCAGTCTATCCGTTAGTCCCAGTTACGTCAAAATACAGAAATAGACAGGGAAGAAGGAAGAGGTATGATGTCATTAAAAGGTGTGTCATTAAAATGACATTTATTCAATCAATTCTTTTTGACCAGCTGCTGATGATATCATAATAGAAGGTCTGCATTTTTGCAATATCTTAGAAGTATGAGAAGTAATCCATTTAAAGAAAGACTACTCGTTTTTCTTTCTTCTCCTCCTTCTATTACCACTACCACAGATGGTGGATGCATCGTTTAACCTATGGTTCTTGTTTTTTCTTTTCAATCCCAAGAAGAGTTCCACTATTTTTTTTAATTCTATTCATTGAAGAGTTCCACTGTAAATTACAAGCAGTTACCAGCAGTCCATGAATTAAACGCAAGACTTTTCATACATTTTTGTATTTTTTTTCCTCACGATCCGTCGTTCAAATATCCTCTTTTGCTCAGAGGTGCAGGGTTGGTGTGGAGGTCTGCGTGGCCTAACGGTTAAAAGCACAAAAAGTGGAATCAGCGAACTGAGTCCAGACAAGTGTGTGGGGGTGGATTCATATCTTTCCCAAGGGAATAAGTGAAATATGAATGTAAACATCCTCAGCTGAAACTTAAACAATTTGTTGATTCTGCTTTCCATTCCAGTAACCGCTACGTCACTCGGCACCTACTTGGAAAAAGTCCAAGTCTCTATCGTTGAAGTTTGGAAGAAAATTTGCAGTTTGAATACTTGGCCACCAAGATATATATATATATATGTGTCTGAATACATAGACGTGTGAACTTTTCATCTAGCGATGCTGAAAAAGGAAAAATTCTGTATATCCTCTGAAAGTATCTACTACCATCCACCCTGGAAGTCATCTTTAATCCAATCAGAGTTATTTCAACGTGTTATCTTATCTCGAATAATGATGCGTGTGATTTATTCTTGTAACTTAATTCTTCATTCTAGCCCTGTCTTGAGAATATATTCATACACACACACACAAATTCAAGCACAAAATATACACATGTATATAACGTTTTCATTTCACAGGCAGACATACACACACATTTTTCATTTAAGCCTCTTTTTGTGTGACATTTGAGAGTAATTATCATTACAGTTATTTACAGCTAATGTGGTCTCACAGGATGTTGTGTGATAAGTTATTGTAGGAATTTAAAAACTGATTTTAAAAATCTCAGCATATTGTTAATTTTTGACTAGTATTTCTTTCATCTTAATTTTAGTAGCTTTCAGCAAGTACCCAGACCCAATACAAGACTATGTAGCAAAAACAGCATATGCTACGGGCCCCGCATTTTCAAGGACTCTGTACTAAATGCTTGTAGGCTATCGATTCCAATTCAGTAATTTTGCACTTGTTCTACGACTGTAGTGCTGTACTGCCTTCAACCTTTAAGAAACGACTTGGTCTTTCAGATTAGCAATTACTTTCAATTAGGCTTATTATTTCACACAGTACATAATGATAGAGTGGTATCTGTAATGAGTTGATGGCCAGAATATTGTTGATTCACGATACTGTTATGATGAAGATAGGTACAAGACAAATAGACACGTGTGGACTTTGAAAAAAGTTTGATACTGCCTAGGAAGGGTGCAATGATGTCACAGTAAAGGGACATAATTTTCTTAATACTAAAGGGAAGGTATTGTGTTAGTATCACTTGGTTTATTGTTCAATAACGTAAATATGAATATAATCATATAACGGTACACATAAATGACACACAAATACAAAGGACTGATGAATTTGGGGGAAGGTCTATGTCCAATGATGAACACTAAAAGACTGATGATGATGATGATGAGATACGATGGCTTTTGAAACTGAATACATAACCCCAGTACAAAAATCAAAGGAATACAAAGTAATACAGTGACTGAAATGTCAGACATATTTGTCACATGATCTGGCTGTGGAGCCAAAAAAACAAAAAACAAAAAAAAAACAAACTTGAAAGCAAAATTTCATGTTCTAATACATGTATTTTTTAAAGTTAAGGTCTCTTTGTATCATATGTTGCAGGCCCACTCTAGTTTATTCTGACTCAGCTAAGACCTTCAGTATTCGGCCACAGAAGAAAGAAATTAACAAAGAAAGAACCAACAGACCTTTTTAGCTTCTTCATACGTAACAAGCAGAATATTTGGGTTGTTTTTTCTTGCTTCCGTCCAATCATTGATGTAATCGAACCAGCTGCCATAGTGGACTGAAATATCAAATATGATAAACCATTAATTCTTGACTAGTACAGTCAGGAGTGGCCCTTCAGATGTGGGTGCCCTGGGCAAGTTGGACTTTGGCTTTGTTTAAAGTATGATATTAAAAATAATCAGCCAAATCTGTAAACATATTTGGGGGGGGGGAAGGTCTATTAACAATGTAAGTTTATGCTAAATTGGCCCTAAGTCTGTCTGGTTGAATCCGTGCAAGTTATTTTTGAAAATTCAGATTTATTTCAATGATCACTGACCAACAAAATGCAAGAGAAGTAACTTAGTCATTGATCATCCCATTTTCTAATTTTTTTGAATTGATCCCCAACGTGGCATGCCACCAAAAAACACTGGTCATGAGACAGTTTCTATTGAGTGACAAACCAGACTTGTCTTATCTACTTACTTGCTACCTTTGCCTCACCCCACTCACCTTCCCTCCCAGGCCCCAGCTATTGTGAGCACCCTATCTCACCAAAGTAGCTAAGCCTGACTGAGCTATACATCATTTATGAGAATTTCCTCTGCCACAACAGAAAATATTTACCTTTTAGATATTCCTGAGAAATCTAACTTCATGTCAGGGAATCTAGGAGATTTTATTTTGTTCAATTCATTTATTCTGCTTACTCATTGCCTTAGACTGATGCATCGAAAGACAAAGTACAGTAATCTGATGAGGATCATATAGATAGGCTTACAAGGAGGAGACTGTTCTCTGCACTATCTTTTGACCAGCCAGGAAAATGCTCACATGAAAAAAGCCCACATGAAAATTCCTCACAACAAAAAGTGCCTATGAAAAAAGACCATTTAGAAAATACTTTTGTCTCATGTAGATAAGGCCCCACATAAATTCTTACTGATATTTTGGAAACCAAAAGCTCTGTTTATAAAAACATTTTTTTTTACATAGATATTTGAGCAAATATGATTTATCCTATTCAATGGTTCCATGAAAAATGCTCACGCAACAAAATCCCACAGCAATACTATTTTTCTGTTTGTGATATCCATGGAAATGCATAGATGTTTGAGCCAGGGAGGGGGGGGGGGCAATGGGGCTACTGCCCCTAACCAAATTCAAGGGAAACTGCGAAATTTTTAGCAAAACAGTATAATTCAGGGTACATCCATGTTAAATTCTGGGAAAATCAAGCCCTCTACCTACTATTAGATGGTACATAATGAATTCATCTAGGTTCTGGTTAAAATTTCTGTAAATGGATGAATATACATGAAAGTTCAGCTTCTGAAGCAACTGAAAGCATGATTTGGCTACAGCATAACCCTTCCCCAAAACCACAATGAAAGCATAAAAAAAATCAATGGAGAAAATTTTTTTTCTACCTTCCCAAGAGAAATAATGGAATACTTCGAAAGTGTAATATTGGCAAAAAGTAAGGGTCTGGTTCAACATCATAATTACATTATAAATAGAACCCCTGCCCTCTGAAACCATGAAAATCTAACTTTTTCCAAAACTGTATGTAAATGCAATACACAGCACTCAGACACACCAATTAGCATTCAAATGGTTTTAATATCTCGAAAACAGTAGGAGGAGTGGTGCCAAAAACTAGTGGTATAAGAAATAATAAGACTTGCTCATGCCGAGTTCAATTCCACTCAATTCCACTGATTACAGCAAGTTTTGTATAGTATGTATAATAGATAGGAAAATTATGAAAATATATATTTTTTTAGAATTAATGTATCCATTTATTAGAATGAAATAATCCTTTGTGTACCTATCAGATAAATTTTGTAGATATGTAAATTTTGTCAGTTTAGTTCAGTCTGTAAGACATCCGCCTAGCAATTAGTAAGTAGTGATTTCAAATCACAGAATGGGAAATTTGACACCCCTAGATTTTAGGATTATTCTTGTTGCTCTCTTTACTGAAGAAAATTAAAGTCAATTCCAGGCTTAGACTGGAGTTTCACAATCTATAAAAAATACAAAGAAGAACAATAAAATGCAATCACACAATTCTTTACTTACTTTTACCTTCCAGGAAAGATTCAAAGAAACTTGGGAAAGTTCCTTCATAACCAAGCAACTTCAGGCCATACGTCTGCCGATAATTCGAAACTGTGACATCTTTTGGATTTCGTACTATCAAAATAATTTTTCCTTCTTTTACCATTTTCTCTGGAAGATGCTTTGGTCTCAGGTGGGTGTTCAGCACTCGTGGTGATTGACGTTTATCAAAGACATCAGGTGGTAGAAATTCCAGCATGTCTTGTTCTTTACTGGCTGTCAGATATTCTGCCTTTTCCCTCAACAACATGCAAACCATTTCCCAAAACCAGTGAGTCCCTGTAGAGATCAATGGAAAAAATGTATCAAGGGTGTATATCATTATCTCATTATCGTTAATTTTTTGCTTCTATTTACCTTCATCTTAATTGCTGTGGCTTTTTATTGCAACTAAGCTCAGGATGGGCTTCCTTCAACAGTGAGTAAAATTAACAGTGCAGATCGGAACAAAGAAGAAGTTCCAGGTGAGACTCAAACTCACAACCCCTCTATGGTGATGCTTAATGCACAACCGCTCTTACCACTGAGTTACTGGAACCTGGAGGCAAGCAAAATACTTGAATAACTTTCCTATCCTTTCATGCCTAGTTTGTTATCAACTTGTAGTTCTGTTTGGTAATCCAGTTTTATTTTATCTTTATCTATTTTATTAGAAGAGGCATTGTAAATCATTATCATCAGTTTTCTGCTATTACTCAACTTAGTCTTAATTGTTTTTTGCTTTTTATCGCAACTAAACTCAGTTTCCCTTCAGCAGTGAGTAAATAAATCAACAGCGTGGATCAGAATGAGTTTCAGGGGAAAATCAAACTCACAACCCTCTCTATTGGTGGTTGGCTTTTTTTAACACAAGACCACTCTTACTACTGAGTTACTGGAACTTAGTGGCGAGCGCAAGTTTGTATCAAACCTTTAAACATTCCCTATTGCAACCTCTTCTGCACCATGTATACTACTTACAGGTAGTTCAGTTTTGGATATCAGGTTAGATAAATTTTTGTTTTTGAGGTTAATTTATGATTACTCACAACTATTTGGGTTAATATTACATGAAGTTTCTTCATTTAGATATGTTTTTAAGATTTTAAACATGCTGTTCACGAGCAAGGGGGCAGGGTCTGACCCTGCTCCCTGGATCAGCACCCACATATTTTGACTGAAATCATGAAGGCATTTCATTTTCTTCCTTGTTCCCAGGGCCTGCACAAGGGTTAGAATGTGTGCCAGGTTCCATACACCCTCGGCAAGACTTGACATTTGTGCCCTGGTTGTTTTCTAAGGACAATTTTTTTTTCACTCTAAAGTGTGCCCCTTGGGCCTATGCACCCTAGGCATCAGTCTAGGTTTGCCTAATGGATGGGCTGGCCCTTCTTACTTCCCCAACCCCTTCCCACCATTTTCTCCCTCACATCTCTTGTTCTTTCCTTCTTTGCCCCCGCCATTTCATCCTTGCTCCCCCAACCTACTTTTTCTTGCTCCTCCTAATTTTCTCTTCATTGCCTCAGAGATGTTGCTGAGGAGTATGGGGTTGGGGTTGGAGGTTATCCTAAAACGCCCCTTCCCTGGCCCCAAATAGAGGTGACTTCCAAAAATGTGTATGAATTGTAGTTCAAATACAGTCTTTCTACTCACAAAATCTCGTAAAAATGTTGGAGAAGGCTCTTCAAGGCAGCCAGCCCCCTACCCCCCCATCTCAAGCTATGTCCCTCTTTGCTCCCTAACCCATGCTATCCCTTATTCTCCCAACGCCAGCAGAGTCAAGTCTTCCCACACATTTTGTTTCCTTTTCTTCATTGGTGTCAGATATTTTTGGTTTCAAACATTTTTGAAAACGACAATTCAGAATAGAATGCAGACGGGTTTTTTCATGTGACAAATAATCTGAGAAAATTTGTCTTTAGTAAAGGTCATTAGGTACTGATTCGGGTAATTAGACTCTTCACCAAGGAGGTCACTTGTTGTCCATGTGATAAGAACCATTTCATGGCTTGGCAAGACAGTAGAGATAAGGGGAAAAGTGGATAAGTAAGTTAATGTTGGTTAATAAGTTGACTTAATAAACAGGAATAAAGTTCAGAGCAGTTAGATTAGTCACAGTTTGTATTCAATTAGCACCAATGTCCTTGAGAAAAGACATATTTATTTCTCTTCCTCTCATTAAATTTTAATGGTGCAGAATGAATATATGTTAAATTAGCATTTGAAGGGAAATTATGAATCACCACCATTCATATATGTTACTTTTTACCTCATGAATTAAGAAGTGATGGTGATAGAATTTAGTGCCTTGACGAAAATACCACTATGGTTTGAACCATAGGCTTTTTGAACCGTAAATTTATGATTAGAAAGAAAACATGGACATAAACTAAGGGACTAATTTGTCATAAACTTTCATTGTAAATTGAACCCCCCAATAAAAAACTATTTCTACTCATTGGTAAGGAGTGCAAAATTCCAAGTTTATATTATGAAAGGTTAGTGCTGGGCGAAGTCTGGAGAGATAGCTTTATACGAATGTCAGAAAACATGAATAACCTAGCCCTTGCAACAGAGATCAAACCAGTCTGCTGCGGGTAATGGTGATTAATTAGCCATCATTGCGATGGTGGTAGATTCGGGAAGAACAAAAAAAAATCGTAAGAAATAAATGAGAAATGAAAACAACGAAAAATTTGTGTTCCAGTTAAAATTAAGACTTTTCTCTCTCAGAGTTGGGTTATCAGATGCAAAAAAAAAAAAAAAGAAAGAGGACAATCTATTCTCAGATCAATTGGAATTGGGGAAATTTCAAAATAAGATAAAATTCAAGCTATATTACAAAAGAAAATATAAAAATATTTTAATAGCATATGGCTCAAATGAATATCTTTCAAAAAAAGAAAGAAAAAATACTGGTGTTGATAGTATCTATCTAAGCTTACGTTTTACGGATGGCTAATTTTGATAAAAGCTCTTCATTTCTAAACAGATGATTGTAAAAACCCATGCATGTCATAGTCATAAAAAAATGTACCGTGAGAACATTTATTTATTTTTTGCCAATTCGACTTGGTATATATATCCATACACGAATCATGAATTTAGCATTGATTACAAAAATACTTGATGCACAGTTGAAATGAAGTCATGATTTACCATCTGGTCTGGAACAATTATCAGTAGGCTAGCCATCTGCAAACTTCCAAAACTACACTATCTCTATAGTCCGCAGACCCCTGTGAGTTCACAAAAGGTATTACTGGAGGAAGGGAGCACTTCCAAAACAGTAAACTTTCTAGAATTATATTGTATGAATATTAGGGGGTTCACGGACTTCACATCAAGTCTATTCTGCTCATCGGTACTTAAAACATTTAGAGATCTGAGTTATGCATGTAAAGGAATGCAAACCATTAAAGAAAGGACGTTTTAAAGGGAAACAATATTTCAATTGAAAAAGGACATGTCCTCTTGTAAGGGTCAAAGTTCAGATGACTGAAAAGATATTAGGATCAGTAATCACATATTCTGTCAAAGCACAACCACAGTTTGAGATCTTTTTGACCAACATAGGTCAGAGACTAGTAGCGAAGAAAAAAAAAAGAAGAGTTCCTTTCATAGTCGTGATTTTGAGGAAGAGATATAATACTTTCCAGGTGCGAGGCAGGAATTTAAGGGGAAGCGACATCTTACAGAGGTGATCATAGCAAAGGGAACATTATAAAATATTGTTAATCACTACATTTTCCTGGTATGATATGTAGTTAAATAGAGAAATTGAAAAAAGTAAAAAGCACTCATAGAGCGCATACCTCTGCCGGCACCATTATCGGGGAAATTAATTTTGCATGGATCTGCCCCAAAATTCAATCATTTAGACCCTCCCTCAATTAATTGAGAACTTTTGGAGATATCGTTTGGATGGTTGTGAACTTTTGGCGATAGTGTGAAAATATGACTACATCATAGGGGAGACAGTTTTGCATGGATCCGCACAAAAATTTAATCATTTCTTTATTGTATTTGTTCCTGACTGTCCACCGTAGAATATCATGTCGACAATCATGGATATACAGAGAAATGTAAGAGAAAAACAAATGAAAAAATATCTCTCAATCAAAAAAGAATTCTTGGATTCACCCCATAATGTAACCATTTCTTCGGTACCCCATTGCCCACCCTCGACAAAATTACATTGAAATTCATTGGGTACTTCCAGAGATATCAGGTGGTCAAATAGACAGATGGATAGAAAGACGAGACCGAAAACATATACCCCTCCAAGCTCATTGGCAGAATTAAAATGATACAAAACAAAACCCAAATATTCTGTTTCTAGGGTCTTTAATTAGACTTTTATTGATTATACTATTATTCACGTTTGTACGTACGATCATTACGTTCTCTGATTATAATTCATTCTTGTTATATCTTTTGCCCTTCCCACTTGACCTTGTAATAAGGATGAGAAAGGGGAAGGGGAGGTGCTTGTGCTTTATGGGGAGCAAAAGGAACTCAACCACCATTGTAGATATCATCCATTGTTTTCTTCTCCTTCACAAATCTGAAGTCTAAAATTTCAGATAGCAATAGCGAATGTCAGAGAAGAAGAGGAAAAAGAAGTTCTGTTCAACTGAGCTCGTTATTGTTATGATAACGTTGATAAGAATACATTTCACGGGTGATGGATCACTTTGACGAAATCATATACTTTAACTACAGAAATATATATACTCGGGTAAAGCTATTATCTTCATTGTCAACACCAGTGGAATTCCAACACGCACAGCCAGTAATCATTATACACAAGTCCTAAATAGTTCAACGTTTTCTGTTTGCCATTAATGTTTACGTACACACACACACACACATATATATATATATCCTCACACCCACATCTAAGACACATTCAATAATGGAAGCTTCAAAGTCATCCAGACCAATAGGAAAAACTTCACCTTAGCCTGTTATAACCCCTGTCCAAATCATAGCCAAAACATTTTCAATAACTTTTAAGGTTGATATCTATGTAGCTCCTTGACCTCACCACCCCTCCTTCTACACTACCCCAAACTTACCAAAAAATCCAACTCCACATCACTACCCCCTACCTTGACACACTCTGCCCTCCCCAAGACCAACTGCTGCTGCTTTACCAAAGACCTGATACCTACTGGTCACTCTTCCATTCAGCAGGAGGCCTCCAGTAGCCCTGACAACAAAACTCACCCACAATGCATAGCTCCTGGCAGTGGACTCTGGTTTCACATGGTACATTTTAATACACACTCACACACCACTGATGATGGGAAGAATCCCGAAACATGTATGGACTATTGACATATAAGGATTAATAAACCTTACCACCAAACACTTCACTCCCGAGTCTGTCTCACTCTCTAAAGTACACAATATATATATATATATACATATACATATATATACATATACATATATATTCCCTTGCTTTGTAAATATTTTTTAGATATAATGATTAAAGTACACATTTTTTTTTAAATATAAGAGAACAATTTTTCCTCGAGTCTTGATTTGTTTCAACAAATCCCCTCGAATCAGGCTCTAATTTTCTGAATTTTTTTTTTTTTTTCTCACAATGAATAGAACATCATGTTTTTCAGTCGACAAATCGAAGGGGCTACAATACTTGATACAACGGTCTAAAGTCAGTTTCGGGAACTGACATAAGACCGTTCATTACCCCCACCCACTTACCATTTTCTGCTTCCAACACCCCGCTTATAAAGACCCCCCGTTTATTTGGTACCTGATAACATCTGAACAATGTGTTACTACAATTGTAAAAACTTTTTTAAAAATACTAATCAAGAATATATCAACATTAAATAGAAGAAACACCATTAATGCAATGCTTGTACCCACATTTAACTAAACTTCGTTTAATTAGATTGGTCAATTTTGCCACAGCATTGATATTTACCTGTCTATCTCATCTTGAAATATTCTTGTTTAGCATCTTTTAATTCTTCCAATTACACTGACACATTGGGCAGGAACATATTTTTCTTACTGGTCCCGTTTTCTTTAATATTGATATGTACACATGACATAACTAACAACTGTTGTTTGAAAAAAAAAAAAAAAAAAAAAAAAAGAATAGTTCCCGGGAAGTTTTGGACTATCAATCTCTCGGTTTCAAAATAAACACACTTACCAACTGAATACAGTGGACAGACGACAGTCGTCAAGACTCAGAGAAATACACATCTCTCAAACTTCGATGTAAGAGGTAATAATAAATTGGCAGAGGAAAGGAAGAAGAGACATGGAATAAGTTTGATATTTACGGGTTTTAAGCTTACTTTACTCCGGCGAAGATAAATGAAAGAGAGAGAGAGAAGGAACAGACGTTGAAAAAAAAAACTTGATATTTGCTAAACACTTTAAGTTTACTTCAGGTCAATGATAAATAAAATGACAAAGAACCGATAAAAAGAGTCAACTCGGGCTGTCACTCCTACAGCAACAACTTAACGGTTGGGATCGAAAATGAACTTCACTGATATGCGAATTCACGTCTTTTTTTTTGTCATAGAGACACACGTAGTTGCTATGACCCTATCCGTATAGAAGCGATCACCCAAGTTGAAATTGTGATGAAAATATGTAACCATGACGTCGCCAAATATGGTTTGACAGATCCAGGACAAGCTAACATGACTAGCTTTTTAATCATAAGTTGTGTCAAAATAGCCAATTAAGCGCTTTTGGGGGGGGGTCCTGTTTTCTTGTGCAAAGTGTGCTAAATTAGCTCGAGCCGGCTTGAATATTTGAATATTTTTAAAGCACGCTTTTGTCGTGTTTTCGTTGGTTTTATGGGGTTTTTTTGATTACTATTTTTAAAAAATGTAGTGCTCTTTGGCGGTGAACTGACGCAAATTTTTTTCGAGTTGACAACATAGCTGGAAATGAAAATTTTAGCCATTTTCAAAGCTGCCGTATTTTAGATCCGTTACACCAAAGATTATTCATCAAATAATTTGAAAAAAAATAATGAAATGAAAAGAACAATCAGAAACTTACCCGAACTTGGAAAAGCACAAATAAAAACATCGTCGTCACGAACTTGGAACTTGGGTAAAGCCGGGAGGCTTTCTTGAACAAAAGGCATCACAGGTATAGGAATTTTGTCGTAGTTCCATACATACATAAAATTGCCGTCTCGGTCGTACAATTTCTCGCCGAGCACTGGCAAATTGGTAATATCTGGCATTTTTTCCAGGCAAAGACGTTGGAATTCGGGGTCCAACATACCAAGTTGTTCATTTTTGCTTTTTTCTGCCATCTCAGACGTTGAAATCCTCTTTTTCCTAAATATAAAGGCTAGCAAATAGCAAGTGTTGTTGACACGCTCCCCTCCGACTCTGATCTGATAAAACCGGTTGTATCGAGTTCGCAGTAAGAGGAGCCTTACTTAACTCAATGGCAGGGTTGCCGCCTGCTAAGAGTTTAAGGCAAGGGTTGCCATTTTGGCAATTTTATGGCCAGCTTTGACTAATCTCTCTCGAAAAGCTCTCGGCCACTTTAGATTGAAAATCAAGATAAAACCAAACGGTGTTTCCATGCACCTGCTAGATAGACACCGTCGGCGAAAACTGTCAACATCAGCATAGGTTTCTATCGTTTTTAAGAGGGTTTGGCTTGCTGGCTATGTGTCGCACTTACAGGCCACACGAATGAACCTAGAGAGTGATGATGAGTGCCTTCATTGTTTTTTTTTTTTTTACCCCCTTCAATAGGTTTTTAGAGGGGTATTTTACAATGTTAATTTATGCTAAATTGGTCTTTTGGTTTGAGTTCATGCTTGTTTTCGAAAATTCTGCGTTCTTATTGAATGCTGCCTAACACAAGGTAAGAGAGGTAACTTATTTATTGATCACCCCCTTTTCTAATTTTTTTCAATTATGAACATTTGATTATGAATTATGTGTAAGTAAATCTGCGATAAGGACCTGGAAAAGTGGCAAAACTTGTCCATACAGATGCAAAATTATTGTAAAAAAGGGTTGCATCCCTTGGTGGCTGGAATTGGCTAGATTTTTCCATATATATATATATATATATATATATATATATATATATATATATATATATATAATGATTTGGACAGGGGTTATAACAGGCTAAGGTGAAGTTTTTCCTATGGGTCTGGGTGACTTTGAAGCTTCCATTATTGAATGTGTCTTAGATGTGGGTGTGAGGATATTAATGATAAGAGTTGTGTATATTAGGGTTCTGTGTGGTGAGGGTTGTTCAGTTTAGTGTTTAATCCATTAGGATGTAGGGTTTAAGTTTGTTGATCCACATGTCTTTGTGTTTCTCTAGAACTTTAGTTATGTCAATTGGAGTAGTTTTTTCTATGATGGTGAAGCTAGCGTCAACGGCAAAATTGTGGTCAGGTGTGTGAAAGTGTTGTTCTACGGGAAGTGGGCTACGATTATTTTTTGACTTGATCCTATGTCTATAATTGTTGAGTCTAATATTAAATTGCCACTCGGACTTGCCTATGTACTGTAACTTACATCTATTGCACTCTAGAAGGTATATAATGTTCTTACTGCGGCAGTTGCTATTGTGATATATGTGGTAACTCTCTTTTGTGGTAGTGCTTGTGAATGTGTTGGTGTACTTGAGGTGGTTGCAACATAGACTGTTTCTTATGTTGCAAGGTGTGCAGAATTTAATTGTTCTAGGTGTATTTTTGTGTACGACTTTATTGTTAACGATATTATTGCTACTGATCATGTCTCTGATGTTTTTGGGTCTGCGGTAGGAGATAACACATGGGTCTGTGAATGTTTCTTTTAGATCTGTTTTGATCATGAGAATGTTCCATCTATTATTGATGATGTGTGCTTAGGGTGGGAGAGTGTTGTTGAAGGTTGTTATAAGGGGTACGCGGTTGGGTTTGTTATTGTGGGACAGTATAAGGGTTTCATCTCTGGGTATTCCAGTCGCTTTTTTTATTTGTTTTTTTGTGTCATCTAGTGGATAACCTCGTTGGGTGAAGTATTGTATTAGGTTATGTTTGTGTCTGTTAAGTTCACTATTGGTAGAGCAGATTCTTCTAATTCTAAGAGCTTGTGAAAATGGTAGGCTTCTTTTTAAGTGTTGGGGATGGGCTGATTTGGAGTGGAGGTAATTGTAGGTGTCCGTGGGTTTAGTGTAGAGGGTAGTTTGGAGGTTTCTGTTGTCATCTATATATATGCGTGTGTCTAAGAAGGCTATGGAGTCAGTGGATGTTGTGAAGTCAAACTTAATAGAGTCATGTGCCGAGTTTAGATGTATAAAGAAATTATCTAGTTTGTTTTTTTCGCCTGTATATATGAAAAAAATGTCATCTATGTATCTACCATAAAAGATGCAGTCATTATATATCTCTGGGTAAATGTAGGTTTCTTCAAATTTACCCATGAAGATATTAGCATAGGAAGGGGCCGCTACTGTGCCCATGGCGCAGCCTTTCACCCGGAGGAAGTGTCTATTATTAAAGTTGAAGCTATTTAGAGTTAGAATGTGGTGCATAAGAGTGGTAATTGTTCTGGTACTGGGTTCTTTAGTAGTTCTATTGTTTAGGGCTTCTGTCAGTGCAAGGATACCTTCATCATGTTTGATGTTGGAATATAGGGATTTAACATCCATACTAACTAGAAGTGCTTTGTCTGGGATTGCTGTGATGTGTTTGATTTTGTTTAGGAGGTCTGTGGTGTCACGTATGTATGATTTAATTTGTGTTGCTAAGGGTTGGATGTCGTGGTCTACAAATTTGGATAGTTTGGTAGTGTGGCAGTTCGTGGAGGAGATGACTGGTCTACCTGGGTTATTTGGTTTGTGGATTTTGGGGAGTAGGTAGAACCTTGCGGGTTTTGTGGAAGTGGGTTTCAGTATATTTTGTGTCCTTTTATCTATCATGTTGCTATTGTGTAATTCTGTTTGGGATTGGGTTATTGTGTTTGTGTATTCGTAAAATAACTTTTAAGGTTGATACTTATGTAGCTCCTTGACCTCACCACCCCTCCTTCTTCTACACTACCTCAAACATACCAAAAAATCCAACTCCACATCACTACCCCCTACCTTGACACACTCTGCCCTCCGCAAGACCAACGGCTGCTGCTTTACCAAAGACCTGATACCTACTGGACATTCTTCCAATCAGCAGGAGGCCCCCAGCAGCCCTGACAACAAAACTCACCCACAATGCATAGCTCCTGGCAGTGGACTCTGGTTCCACATGGTACATTTTAATACACACTCACACAGCACACACCACTGATGATGGGAAGAATCCCGAAACATGTATGGACTATTGACTTATAAGGATTAATAAACCTTACCACCAAACACTTCACTCCCGAGTCTGTCTCACTCTCTAAAGTACACATTATATATATATATATATATATATATATATATATATGTGTGTGTGTGTGTGTGTATATCCACTCTCACCTAACTTTACAGCTAAAAATGTACCCTCGAAAACTTACGATGACACCTAAAATCTATGGATGTTTGAATTTTATTACCTTGAATATATTATATGAAAAATCATTTTTTAAAAAATCAAAAAAAGTATTACTTGAAATATCTAAAAATACTTCATTTAAAAAATCGAAATGAGTCGTAGTGTGAATAAGAAGAGAGAAGCAAGAAATATCAATTTGTAGATTCTACGTTCTATGAACAATATCATGATTTCAGGAGCCATAACATTTGTAGCTATAAAGTTAGCTAGAAATTAAATAAATGAGAAAATCCAGCCATTTTCAGCCATTTGTAGTCACCAAAGGAGGCAACAATTTTAAGATAATTACAGCAGCCAATTAACATCAGTGCGTGCAAGTTTTATCGATAAGATTGAATAAGTAGTTGACTATCCCTCGACAAAGAAATGTTGGTCGCGTGACAGTTTTTATTGAGTGACTAACCAGACTTCCCCTTCGTTTTCTTCCTGCTACAGCTGTTGTCGTAGAAATGGTAGATATGATGATGATGATGATGATGATATCAACAACAACAAAAATAATAAATGCTGAAAGAATAAAAATAATTTTTTTAAAAACATGCCTGGGTGTTCGTGAGGGAACAAGGATTTAATGGAGAGAGCAATGATGAAAAAAATTTAGGAAACTTCCATTTTAAAACACTGAAATATAGGATTGATTGAAGTTTGTTGACTTTGATGCAAAAGTATTTGAAATAAATCTTTACTGCAAGTATAAATTGTTGTATCGGAATGTTCTATGTACAATTTTTGGACTTGGCCATTTTCACGTGTTTGTGGCCAGAAACATATCCAGCCACCTGACAAGTGACAGCCCAGGCTAAAAGAAGCAGATTGGTCAAGATCGATCGTCCGGTTGCCGCCCTTTTTTTCTGGCCTTTTCTTCGAGATCAAAGTGTAGTATCTGTTCCCCAACAGAGCCTGAGGCGCAGGTACTACCACTTGCCTATCGAATGGGCCGGAGTTTTGGTTGTGGTTGGTTTCAAAGACCGAGTGCGCCGGTGCAAAGCGTTAGCCAATGAGGTTTTATTGTGTCTGCGCTTTGCTACGCGCATCGGGGAGTCTTAGGACTCGTCCTTAGGCTCTCCTATTATTACGTGGCCCAGCTGCGGGGGACCTGTTGCCCCGGGGCAGCACTGCTCCATTGCACTTAAAGGAGCAGGTCCCAAAGTGGAGGCTTTCGTGACCGAGGTTGTTTTAGCTTCTACAGTTGCTTGGCAACCAAAGTTGCATTGACTGGAGCCATTTTTGGATGGAGGGCTCCTATTTTCCCGACATTAAGCTCGACCTTGTGTCACATTTTGCTGCGGTGGGACAGTGAATAAATAGCATCCCCAGTAAAAAACTACCAGGAACAAAACTGACCTTAAAACTTCAAGGATTGGTGATAGCCAGCCAGACCAACTTGAAAACCAAAGAAACTTACTTAGACAGTCATGGTTGACAGCTTCAAATAATAATTCCATGTGTAAAATGGAGATGACTTCTGTTTGTCTTGAAACGGTTTGAGGATCATCTCACCCTTGAAAGAATAATATAAGAACTCAATACTAAAAAAATCAATATTTAAATAAAATAGATGAAAACAACTTTATATATATTTCAAACACCCAATCTTAAAAACAGTGTGCAAGAAAAATTTTTCAAATGAATTTATTAATCTAATAAGATTAATATAATTCATCTATTTAATTCAGGTTTTGTTTCAAGGGGAAATAATCCTTAGTTCATTGTAAAGCTAACAGGAGCTGTCTCCATTGTATACATTGAACACAGGAATCCACTCATAATGTGCTCCTGGTTGTATTTCAACAAGTTCTATTTTCATTTTGGAGTATGCCCCTTGGACCTTTAGGCCCTAGATAACTGCTTATGTATACTTAATAATCAGGGCAGCCCTGTTTCATACAATGAAGAGGATTAACATTATCAAACGCTGTTATCAGCTAAATCGTGTTAAATTATCTTATGACTTCACTTCAGAGATAACAGTCCCTTCTGGCTTCCATCTTTGACCTTTGCAGATAGTTTAAAGATCCCTTACCTGTAGAAAATCACTGTATCTTATCAAAAAAAGAAACTAACTGTTCATTGTAGTCATTTGAAGTCTCATTAATTTAGTCTAATCTTATTTTCATAAGCAAAAATTTAATGAATTTTCAGGAAAAATTACATAATCAATATTCCTGTGCACACATATAAACAAAAACGAAGAAATTATTTATCATTTTACCAGTAGACCGAACGTTTCTTCTCAATTCAGGTTGGAGAGTTGATATAACGTAAATCTTTCTAATGCGTTTTCTTTTTATCTGATTTAGTGATTTGTCGATTAAGCTATTTATAAAAATTTTATTGGGTAACTTTGTACCACATACAGAAGCTAAATGTCTTTTATCCAAATTCAATATATAAGATATATATATAGTAAGTATTAAAGTAAAAAAAGGTTTGTTTCTACTCATAATATTTTAGGGTGGGTTGGGCGGAAAAATACCCTCAAGGTAAGATCATGCTTACCTTACAGTGAATGTGTTTTTTAATGTATCTAATTTTCTTGAATAAATACATTTTTGTCTTCTCAATTCAGGTATTTCCCTATGTATCATTATCCCCCAACACCTTGGGAAGATTTTTACCATACATCAATGTATATGGTACAGATAGACTATTTTCCTCATTTATATGTTCCATTATTCACAATGTTTCAGTCGTGCTCCCCAGGCCTTAGTCGAGTGTTCCCTGTTCTACACCTATAGAATGTGGAATCACTTCTGTAATGCACTAATGATTTTTTTGTGAGGAAAATCCTTAGAATTATAAAATAGGCATAACTCTAATATTTGCTTTTTGTTGGACTATGATCACTAAAAAAAAAAAAAGAATGAATTTTCAAAAAAAAAAAACAAGTGGGTATAAACTAGAGACCAATTCAGCATAAACTGACATTGCATATTGACCCCCCCCAAAAAAAACCATTGTGTAGGAGGGTAAAAAAAAAAAGCAAACGAAAAAAACATTTTTTGTAGACACAGTAAGGAATAAATGTTGAAATTTTCATATTTTTTCTACCACAAATGGTAAGGGCTGGGCAAAGTCCCGATAGATATATATAAATGTCAGAACACATGAATGACCGAAACCTAGCAACAGTGCCTAAACTGGCTGGTTATGAGTTGTGATGATTGAAAATGCAGAGTAAAACTATGTCCAATTTATTTAAATTTCATTGTCTGAATCATGTCATGGAAAGTCATGAACAGAATTGAACTTGTGGCATTGTTTACACAATTCTTGATAATTGTTTTCTTATCACAAGGTTTTTAAGCCATCATGGAAAATAGGTCAGACATGTGAATATTGTAAACATCTTTCTTGCCTACCCCGCTCTCTACTTTCAACCTTTTTTAATTTTCATCTGACAGTGAGTGAATTTGGCTCTCATAGACCTTGCAATGTTCATCGCAGGTAAGAATAAAATGTATAGACATTATATTTTTATTACTGAAATGTAACAGGCAAGAAAAATTACCAAGTCTAGTACAGTCTTACACACAACTGATAAGGATTAAACTAGCCATTGAGTGAACTGTAATAATGGTTTCTGTCCTGACGGCTAATCTTTCTAGCAGAGTATTTACAATAAAATTCTTGCACAAAAAATTCAGTAGAATCTCCATTAAAACCAACTGTGAGTTTCAAGTTTCACAAAACTTTCCAGTTTACCAATTGATATTTCTAATCTAAATTGTTAATCCATTGTTAAGATAACTAGGTGTATAATTTGGCAGAAGGTCCAATGCAAGTATGATTTATTAGAAGATCAGAATAATTGATTGGCATTTTTTACTTGGGATTTGAAAATTTTCACCTGAGTTTAAAATTTAGTGGGGTACTGTGTATGTCACATTTACAATGGAACTAGAAGATTGAAAAGCATTTGCTCCTTCCTATATCCAGCAGAGAGTTTTTTTTGGAGGGGGGGGTAGTTTATATCATATTGGTCCCTTGGTTTTTATCTGGGGTTCATCTTTGCTCTTTTCAAAGAATTTGGGCTTTTTCAGTGATGACTGCTCAGCGAAAGAGTAGTAACTTATTCATTGATAACTCTTCTTTATAATTTTTTAATTGATCACCCTCAGTCATGCATGCACTGGTCATGTGAGAGTTTCTAAGATTAATCAGACTTGTTTTATAGTTTTTATTTGCAATAACAAATTCTCTTTATGATTGAAATTGTCTCAGTTTTTTAAAAACAGAATTTAAATACTCATTTAAAATACTAAGTATGTACAGTAATGAGGAAATGAAACAATTCAGACATAATGGAAACTTAAATCTTAAATGTCAAGGTCAATGGATCAACTGCAGGCAGACATCGAAGGAGAATTTGTAGAATTAAAAAAACAAAACTAAAAATCTTCAGTGTCATTTATCTTTTATTCACCATATTGAAAATTTTCAGTTATGTTTTTTAATTCTATCATATTTTGAAAAATTTGAAAAATAGACTTTTTCTTCTCTTTCTTTTGAACTTTGATCGAGCAAGGTATTATTGATCATTTGTCGTAAATAATAATAATTAATTAAAGGATCTATTGAGACTACTGTCTCAAATATAAACAACAACAGGTCTGGTTAGTCCCTTGATAGAAACTGTCTAATGGCCAATATATTTCGGCAGCATGCTGGGTTGGGGGTGATCAAAATTGGAAAAAGGGATCAATGAATAAGTTCCTTTTGTTGGATCGCTAAAAAGGATGAATCTTCAACAAAAAAAAAAATACAGCTGAGCATAAACTAAGAACCGATTTGGCATAAGCTTACGTTGCAAATTGACCGCCCAAAAAACTGGGGACAGGGGGTCAAAAGAGTAAATATAGTAAGAAGTGAATGTCTGAATTTCAAGCACTCCAACTTCATTGGTGTGGAGTGTATGTGTGATACACACATACATTCAAACTTAGCCAACCAAGTAAGACCAACTGAAAAAATGAAGAAACCTACGTTGAGAGTTTTTGATGATGGTTTTTTAACATGGTCAGAATAAAGAATGGATTTAAAAAGGTGATCTGATTTGACAAACTCAAAATGAACCAAAATAAATTTTGAAAAGAAAATGTTCAGCTCAAACAAACTGATCGATATTCACACTTTAAAATCTTAAATTCCATGAACTCAATCAAATAATACTCTATTTCTGATTAAGCATCTAAGTTTAAAATAACAAAAAACACAATTATTTTTTGCACCAACCCAACATTACTAGAAGAAGTAACTTGGACGACATCAGTTAAAATGTTCCCGCTCATATGCTAAATGTTTTCACAAGTTATCAGCAGGGCCAGATTAAGCTAGTATGGAACCTGCAGGATATGTTATAACGGGACCCCAAATTAATGAAAATCAGAACATTTACATTCTTTACTTGAAAAATGATGAAAATTTTCCATTTACTAAACAGCTAGATTATGCAACAAATACATCTGGCATTTCAGTCATTTTTTTTTCTTTTTAGTCATCCATAGCAAAGCCTTTCAACCCCTTTCCAATTGAGAGGGTTAGAAAGGGAAGAGTTATTTATGCCACAGAATAAGGAATAGCAAAAAATGAATAAAATTGTATAGTTGGAAAACATTAAAATAGGACACGTTTAAAGTGAAGACTAAAAAAACTAACATTGGTTAAAGCTTTTGTTTGCTCTTGATTTTTAAAGGTCGAGGTTGTACTCATTGGGGAAAACATTCAGAAGAGAGTTTATTCCACATATTAAACGTTCTTGAGAAGGAGCTATTTGGATGGAACTTAGGATGAGTCCTTGATATGTATGGATGTGCTTTAATTACAAACCAAGTGTCAACTGAAAATTTCTGGACAGGAGGGACAAGGGAATGTAGTTTGTATATCTCTGAATTTTTGAGATGAGGTATTATTATTATTTCTATTGATATTCGGACCATCCTCATCTTGGTTGTTTTTCATACAATGTTTTGGCCGTTGCACTCTACGGCCTTCATCAGGTATCATCTGGTAGCTGTGGGGAAATAACGAACCGAACCCTTTATTTATCCGACGGGGGTATATTGACTGTACTCCCCTCTTAGCATTAGTAGTATTGTTATATTGTCTCACACTAGGATCGAACCTAGACCTATCAGATTACTTTACAGTAATTTGTCTAATGCTGTAACCACTGCGCTATGTGTCCATGTAGACGGCCGAAATGTTGTATGAAAAACAACCAAGATGAGGATGGTCAGAATATCAACAGAAATAGGAATGTAGTTTGTCTGAATACCTACTATCAAAGTAACGGTGGAAAAGTATCATAGTATAGTATTACTTTGTTTTGATCTTTGTACAGTGTCTCTGACTTCAGTTTTGAATACCTGTTATGTCATATATCATATAAATACCACACTGTAATGATTACTTATGATATTAAAATAATAACTTCACTCAGAAGTGATCAGCTAGAATTGTTAATCTTACACCCAGTCGGGTGAAGTATAGGGATAGAGGAAGTGGAGAATCATTGAATCTAAATTGATAGCTTGCAAGCGTTCAGTGCAGGGACAAGGCTCTCACCAACTTGACTTTTCCCTGACAATAAACGTCAACATAGAGGTAATTGATGGCCTCCTACCTCTAATCTAGTTACCCATAACCACCTTTTTATTCAAATATAAATACAGAAATAACACATCAAAAACATGTCATCAACCTGTAATTGTGCAAAATATTTTCAAAAGATTTGCATTTTTGAATGTAAAAAAAAAAAAAAAAGCCCCCCCCCCCCCAACCAATTGAGGAGTAGCTGTGCTAAGCCTTTTAGTTCCTTTTTGATTTTTTAGTTTTTTCTGTGCTGGGATTGGTTGCGGGGGTGGGGGTGGCGCACCTGCATTCAATACTATAGTTAAGGATTTCTATGGCTGGTCACATTGAGAATGTCAGGAAGGACTGAAAATTTTCAAATTTCATTGAATAAAAGTTTTTCTCTTTCAAAATCTATATAAACCTGAAGGATTTGGCCATTGAGAAGTATAAACGAAAGGAAAGCTGGTCTTTCCCAGACAATATACAAAATTCTCTGATTCTCTGGCGTTTTGAAAAATTTCGCGAAATCTAAAAAAAAAAAATCTCTGACAATCTATAAAATCCCCTGATCTTGAGAAATTTATTCTTTCCCTGACAGGTAAGAACTCTGGGGGTCCATAGCATGTTACATAGTTAATCCAGCCATGATCCTCAGATTTTAGTTCAGGGATCACTCTATCAAAAATTGATTGTAACCTGACGGAAAAAATTCTCATGGTTTTATATTTTATTGACTCATAACTTTTGTTGCTTGGATGAAAGTTTCAACCTGAAGAATTACAAAGCAGCAACTTACATAGCAATATTTCAAGCATATCTTTTGAAAACTGTGGTTAATGTGTATGAAAAAGTCTTTGAAGAAAGTGGGTAGAGTCTTAGTTTCTATGTATAAAATGAAGATAACACATTTTAGCCTTCAAATGAACTAGGAATTATCTTCCCCACTGAAGTAAATAGAAATGAATACATTAATCATATTGTTTTTGTTCAGTGTACCATCTTTAATAACTTGTTGATGGTTCACTTCTATTCAAAAGCAATATCAATATGATTTATGTATTTACTTGAGTTTTTCTTTTAAAGAGGAGATCATTTTTAGTGCATTTTGGCTTATCTTCATTTTATGTCCAAGGAACCAATCAGTTATTGGCTGAAATATTGTAATTTCAAACAGCTTGATTTATGAAAAGGCTGAAAAAATTGTAGAATTTTGTTCATAGCTGAATTTAACCGCATCATATTGAAATATTACCTCCAGAAATTGAAGGATGATTGGATTTTTGGAAATTAAAATCCAGTGATTATCCTTAAATAAATGTGTGGACAGTACAGCTCACTTATTTCAATCCAATGCTTGGCCTTTAACTTTAAAAACCAATTGCTAAGAAATTAGAATTTAAATAAGAAAAAAGTGTTTACATAATTGAAATGAGATTCTGAAAAAGAATGCAATTGAAAAGTGTTTGTAATTTATATGAAACTGATGACAATTCTCATAGATTTTTCTCATAAAATGTGGATTGAATTATTTTGAAAAATGAATCAAGCTAAACTTATAATAATCAAACATTTTTTGCTATACGCAATGTAAATATGATTACTTTTTTTTCTTGTTAGCATTTGTATGTATGTTTAACACATTTTAAAAGAATATAATTTTTTTGCTATATGTTTACGCATAATAAGTTTCTAAGTGAATTTTGATGAAAATGCAGATTGTGACATTTCAGAAGTCAGCTAATTCATTAAAAGTGCTAATCCACACAGTGAGAATATGGTTTCTCTCCAGTGTGAGTTTCATTAAATCAGAATGTCATTTCTCCCAGTGTAAATGGAATCAGTGACGAAGCTGATGCACACATGATAGAAATATGCTTTGTCTCCAATGCATATTTACAGATGAGATTTTAAATGTAAACGCAATGAAAATGCTGATCCATAAACTTTTGCAAAAAAAAGTTTTTCCATTGTGTTTTTGCATGTACACTTTGAAATATGGACCATGTGAAAATGCTGATCTTCAGACTTCACAATAATATGAATTTTCAGTTAGTATATATCTTTTAAATGAAAAATTTGTGATGTTACTTCACAAGAATATGCTTACTCTCCGGTGTGCAGTCTCATATGTCTTTTTAAATTTGAACTACGCGAAAAAGCTGCATTACATACTTCACAAGTATGTGGTTTCTCTCCAGTATGGGTGAAAATATGCCTTTTTAAATCAATACGGTTTGCAAATGCAGACCCACACATTTTACAAGAATATGGTTTCTTTCCAGAGTGTGTTCGCATATGAGTTTTCAAATTCGAATGTTGTGAAAATGCTGAACCACATATTTTACAAGAATATGGTTTCTCTCCAGTGTGTGTCCTCAGATGTGTTTTTAAATTTGAATGGTGTGAAAATGCAGCATCACATACATTACAGGAATATGGCTTCTCTCCAGTGTGTGTCCGTATATGGGATGATCCATGTAGAAAAGATATTCCACAAATTTCACAAAAATATGGCTTCTCCCCAGTATGTGTTCGCATATGTCTTTTCAAATATGAAGTCAGTGCAAATGCTGATCCACATACTTCACAGGAATATGGCTTCTCTCCAGTGTGTGTTGGTATGTGGGATTTCAAAGATGATCTGTGTAAAAACTTCATTCCACACTCTTCACAAGAATATGGTTTCTCTCCAGTGTGTGTCTTCATATGTCTTTTGAGATACAACTCTCGTGTAAATGTTGATCCACACAGTTCACAAGAATATGCTTTCTCTCCAGTATGAGCTACTTTGTGTATTTCTAAAGAAGAGCCATGTAAAAAAGTCAATCCGCATATTTCACATGAATATGGTTTCTCTCCAGTGTGTGTTCGCATGTGTTGTGTTAAATGTGAACTCTGTGAAAATGCTGATCCACACTCACCACAGGAATAAGGCTTCTCTCCAGTATGAGTTCGCATATGTTTTGTTAACTGGGAACTATCGGAAAATGCTGATTCACACACTTCACAAGAGTAGGGTTTCTCTCCAGTGTGTGTTCGCAAATGTCTTTTTAAAGTTGAACTTTGTGAAAAAGCTGAGTCACATACTTGACAGGAATAAGGTTTCTCTCCAGTGTGTGTCCTCATGTGTCTTTTAAGATACAAATCTCGTGTAAATCTTGATCCGCACAGTTCACAAGAATACGCCTTCTCTCCTGTGTGTTTTGCTCTGTGTATCTTCAAAGATGAGCCATGTAAGAAAGTCAATCCACATATTTCACACGAATATGGTTTCTCTCCAGTGTGTTTTCGCATATGTACTCTAAAAGATGAATCCTGTGAAAATGCAGATCCACACACTTCACAAGTATAGGGTTTCTCTCCTGTATGTATTCGCATGTG